>CM054058.1:129990748-130514088 GCA_028641055.1 Alopecurus myosuroides
CTGGCCAGGTCAGTCGACCATCTTTCCACCATATCAAAAGGAGGAGGTGCATCCACCAAAATAACTTTGCCCTCAGCGTCATATGAACTCATGATCTGGTCCAGCTCCATTTTGTCGGCCAAGGTAGTGGCTGAGGGGCGTACAGCACGTTGAATATCTTTGAAGTCCTTGGGCTCAAACTTGGACCCGTCAGCTTTGAATTCTGGAAACCCGGATGTTACCTTGGCCGGGTCAAGCTTAGGAAAATAAGCCTTCGCCAGTGTAAGGGCCCGGGTCATTCCAATCCGGCAAGCTGAGCGCTTCATTATCTCAATCCATCCAGGCACCGTTGAGAAGGCCTGCATAAGATTATCTTCTCCCGGGTATACCTCAGAAGGCCACTTGATAGCATCCAGCAAAAGTTTCGTGCCGGCAAAAAACGTCCGGAGCATAGTCTTCAGAGTTTTAACTTGAGTAATGGCATTCTCCTCCGGAGCAGCAAGGTTAGCACCTGCAATCGAAACATGCAAGAGCATATCAGTAATGTTGGTTATTACAGCAGCAAGATAGAGATACGCAAATTAATCGCAAATAGCAAACTTACTTAGCAAGATACGGTAAGTGTCCGTAAGCTGAGTCGACAGGTTATTCAGCGAAGACTGGGCAGTATTGTACTTCTTCTTGTAAATGGAGACATCTTTTTTCAATGTCTTTATCTCCGCTTCAAGGGCCTCCCTACGCTTAACTTCAGCCAGCAAGAGCTGCTCAGCTTTAAGTAACGCTTCATCTGACTGAGTAATCTCTGCCTGCAAAGGCCGGGTAAAGCTGTGAGCCGGATATCATGAGAGTGTTTCATCTGAGGAAATGAGTACCGGAAAGTACTATGCGAAGTACCGAGGATAATTAAAGAAAATTATACTCGGGACTTGGGGACTGGACGTATAATAAGGAGTATCACGTGAAAGTTACCTGATGTGCTGCAGCCATACGTTCTAAGACAGTCCCTTCTGAAGCTTTCATGGCGAGAAGAGCGCTCATAAGCTGGTTAAAGTCAGCGTTATCCGGGTTAGATGGCTCGGGTACCTGGAAAGTGGGAAAAGGAGCATTTCTTGTAACAGGAGGTGGCACCCGGGTCATCCGAATGTCGGAGTCTGGTCCCCCTCCCGCGCTTGAAGCTGCTCCCTTCTCCTTCTCGCTTGCGTGCGAAGCAGTTGGATACTCGGCGTCATGCCTAGCTGGCTCCGGTGGCGACACTTGCTCGTCGCCAGTCGTGGTGAAGGCATCATCAGCCGGCTCGCTCTCGACCCGGACCCTAGCCCCGGAGTCCTCCTGGTCGCTACTAATAACCGTGGCTCTGAAGAAGGCGCAAGGGCGCAATTAGTCTTTGATTTTAAAAAAAAAAAAGGATGAAAGTTCGGTGTAATATCAGGAAAAGGCGCTTACCCGGTGTTCACCGGGAAGTCCGAGGGAAAGCCGTCACTAGACCCGGAAGAGACTGGAAAATGGCAAGAAAGACCTGGGATTATGTTACAAAGGAACGATCGGAAAGAAATTTTGTTTACAACAAATACCAGGGTGTTGAACCGGGGGCGGCGAAGCGACCGGGTTAGGGGTCTCGTTGCCCGGATGATTCCGGGTTACTCGGCGCCTAGTCGCGGGCGGCTCCTTCAGTTACGATCAAAAGGGGTGGAGATGGGGTTAGCCCCGGAGTGACGTTATGGAAACAGAAAACCAAAGTGTGAGGAGATGAAGTAAAAACCTGGAGGGCTATCCTCTGGGATTTCCTCTTTGTTCCGGCTTTGGTGGCCGGCTCCGGCTCTTCCTCCTCGCTGGTGGACCCGCCCCTACTGTCTGTTTCTTCTTCTTCGCTTTGGTCCTCTCGCTCTGAAAAATATCCGAGTTCCCGCATAAAGAAGAAGAAGTGGCAGGATATAACGTGTGCAAGGGAATCAAGTGTGTACCTTCATTCGAGTCAATGACATCGTCTTCCTCCTCCGCGTCTTCGGAACTAGGAGAGGTGTCGACCTTCCAGAAGGCGTCATCGGCCTGAGGAGAGAATGCCAGAGTAATGGTTAATATCAAGACAAGAGAAGCGGATAAAAGTAAGCTGTCAGAAGTCAAAATCAAAAGGCAGGGAACTTACTGCGGGGGCTGGATTCTCGAGGGTAAAAGGTTCTAATCCGGCTATGCCCCGGATTACCTCGAGTTTCTCTGTCAGGAAACCCTTAATCGTTTTGTTGATGTCACCCGGAGCAAGGGTGCTGGTAGAGAAGCGGATTGGGTCCGTGGTTTGACCCGAGTATTCGCACATCAGCTTCTCACGAAGGGAGTTTGGCTGAATGCGGAAGCTAACCCAGGTCTTCACCAGGTTTAGTCCGATGAGGCCTCGGGCGGACAAGATGGAGATCCTAGCTAACAAAGGCAAGATCGCCTCCCTGTCTGAGTCAGGGGCGAAGGCGTTGAATTTCTCGGAGATGTCAAGTTGACCCTCCGAGTAACCCGGCAACTTTTTTTCGCCGGGTGGAGAGGTATCCTGGCAGTAGAAGTAAGAAAGCTGCCAGTGTTTTACGTGAGAATTGAGAGAAATGGGAGGCATAAGGGAGTTCTTGCGGCGCTGGATAGAAACCCCGCCGCAAGTAAGAAGTGCGCCGTCGCCGCTTTCGCGACACGGCTTGCACTGGAAAAGTTCGACAAAAAGAGCCAGACTTGGCGGAGTGCACAAGTAAGACTCGGAAAGAACGATAAAATGGGAGATGTTTAAAATGGAGTTCGGGCCTATATCAAAGATACGGAGTTTGTAGTGGTCTAAGACGTCACGGAAGAAGGGATGACCCGGAGGCCTGAAGCCCCGGGTCACGTGTTCAACGAAGCATATTACCTCATCCGTGGCTGGAGAAGGCCGGGTTTCGTTGCCAGGTGCTCTCCAGCGGATGGATTCCTGTGGAGGTAGGATTCCAAGCTCTACCAATTCCTCCAGTTTGGTCTTGGTGATGGAGGACTTCCCCCAGTTGGCTGAAATGGCGTTTGTGGATTTAGCCTTAGCCGGCTGTTTCCCCTGCCTCTTGGGCGCCATGGGATTGACCTGGTGAAACATTGAAGAAAAGGACGTAAGAAACAAAAACTTGGAAGTTAGCAGGTAAGTAGCTATCGGCAATTTAAACGTAATCCGGCTATTGCCTCGCCGGGTTAAGTATGGTTCGTCCGGGTATCAAGTGACTTTACAAAACCCAAAGAGCTTTCCGCAAAAGCAAATGTTTGGAGAAGCTAGGGGGATACTTATACGCATACTATCTGCGAATGAGCCGGAGAAGTAAGATTTTCTGAGGAGGGAGAGCAAAGGCGGAAACTCTAGATGGCCCGAGCCTAGATTGGGGATCTTATTTCTAAATTTGTGACCAAATTAGTGATTACTGGAGTTAGGGGAGCAATACAAGCTATAAATCCTATCTATGGGAGTGATTATAGTGGAAATCGGTGAGTTAATTTGGCGCAGCCCGAGAAATCGCGGACCGCTCGATTCAGATCCAATCTGAGGAAGAACTAAGAAATTGCGAGAATAAGCTGGAGGGTGTAAGGAACTTACCGAAGAGGATTGGAGTAAGGCCTTGCGGAGACAGATAGCGCAAGATTCGTGCCCTTTCGTGACCGTTGGCCGGCGAATCGGAGGCTTGGCGGCGGATTCGGGAGCTGGAGCGGTTCGTGCGGTGGCGGAGCGCAAACGAAGTCGGATGGGCTCCGGCGAGATGCGTGGGGTTCCCGTGGTGGCACTCTGCGAGCTCGAGCTTGGGAAGAAGTGGAATGGGGGAAATGAGCCGTTAAGAGTTGGATTTGCTCATTGGTCTTTATTTATAACCGTCCGGGTGGAAAGGCTTGGCCTAACGGTCGAGACCCGGGGAATGCGGAGTAATTGGTGATTTCGAAATTTGAAAGGCACATTTTATGCGCAGGCCAATATGATCCAGAGAAAAAGGAAGGGGAAATTGCCTTCCCTGTATCAGCGGTAGTTATCAAGAAGGATGTGGAGTCAGGGAGTTTCCTGTTGAGATTTAAGTTTGAGAGATTAAGGAAGAACCTAAAAAGAAGAGCCGGGTTTTTACCTGGCTTCCTTGGCGCCAGTCTCGGCTATTCATAGACGCGCTGCGTGTTTGCATCTGATATTTCTGTAGGGAATAGCCAGCGCTTCGAAGAGTAAATCTTGGAAGCCCAAGCTATTCTGGGGACTACTGATGAGGGGATAGTAACTCGGTATGCCAACCCCAGGTGTAATCCGGCCCAAACGGCGTATGGACCAAATCCGGCTAAGGACGCAGAAGCTTCTGGAAGGCCCAGGGCTTGTAAGGATCGTAACCCGGATTGTGGGTTACGATAAGGAAAGCTAGGATACGTATGTAGAGTTCGAGTAGGACTCAAGGAGCGCTTTGTATGGCGAGCCAAAGGGGGTATGAGTACTATATAAACCAACCCCTAGGCTTCGCCTGAGAGAGATTCAAGTCATAACTGTAACACCTATTATCGAGTATCCAGTATAATCATATCGAGATCCGGCGAGTTGTGTTCCGGCTCTTAGATTGCTTTTCGCCATGTCTTCCTTCAAGCTAAACCCTCTCCCAAATACCTGTGTCGACTTGCCCCTAGATCAGTTACCCCCGGTAACATCTGCCGTGATTATCCCACGACAGCTTTGATCAATTGTTGGTTTTGATCTCACTGTTATCCAGTTTTGGCTATGCCTGCGTAGTTGTCGCAGTCGATGGATTGTGGGGCAGATGATGCATTTCCGATCATGCATGCCGATGTTTACTCGGCCTGGGCTTGGTAACCCTTGTAACCCTCGATTGTTGTTGTACTTCCTGGACACATAGCATCTCTCTATAGCTTTGGTCTTGTTCCTTCAGTTTCATACGACTCGTGGACGCTTTGATATGCATAGTTGGTTATGACTAGCATGGACACAACGAGTAGTAGTACCGTTGTTATCCGGCCTGCATGCCGATGAATCTGATCTACCTGTCGTTGTTTGTTGTGGCCGGGGCTGGCAACCTCGAAGCCCTTGTGGGTCCATGACTAGGAGCGCATAATATTATGTATACCTCTGGGTCCAGGGTGGCGACACCAGTACCCGACACGCACGTATGGGGGGCAGGGGTACCAAGGGTTGAAGGGCGCCCAAGCCTCCGCCTTCAGCAAGGAGCGGTGAGCAAATCCGTTGGCGGCAAGGTCGTCCATGGCGGCGGAGGAGGCGGGCGAAGCGGGAGTGCGGCGACGCGATAGGAAGAAGAGAGCGGCGGCGGAGAGGAAGCACAAAGCGTATGGGGAAATATAGCGGAATAGTGTGGACGGTGCGCCATTATAGAGGTGTGCTGGTAGGCGAACAGGGGGCGATCATTTACGCCGGTGTACTCACGGGAAACCCTTTGAGGCGGGTTTGGTCTAGGCTTTCCGGACGGGAATTGGGGACTGTCTGGAGGGGAAGCCCCATTGGAGCGCAAGTGGGTGACTTTGGGGCCGATCCGGACGGGAATGGGCTTTGGGGAGTGCGAGTGGCAATGCTCTAAGGGATATACTACCCAAGTATGTATCAAGTCTCAAAAAGAGAGTGGCAATGAACAACATACACACACTTGAAGATGATGTACACCAAGAAACTACAGTAAATCTGGATGGTGAAACTTTCTCTCGAAAGAGATATTTATATTTACCTATACCTACCTGCAATCTACATTTTAGCAACATACACACACAAAAATATAACACCTCTACATTTTTATAGTTCATTCCTTGACAATCTTGTTTAAGGAGACGTAATGGGATTAGCAATAAATTGAGCATTAGAAAGATTAGTGAAACACACAACTTAGTGTTGTTTCTTTCACCCCATACTTGTAAACAAGATTACATTTATGTGTTTTTGATATATGATAAATGCAAATGCAAAATAGTAAATAAGCTACACTAACATGTAATAAGTAAAAAAATAAGAACAGAAAATAAGATGAAAATTAAAACTAATTTGCAGGATGTAAAGGGAGAAGGTAAGCTTACAACCATGCCAAGTGTAACAGAATAATGTTTTAAAGGCGCGAAAGAGATCATGGAAACGACGCTACAAGAGTTCTTGATGGCAACAAACTACATGTACACCCATTAGCTGGGACTCCAAACTCATAGTGGTGTACACAAGTGACTCAGGGTCGGTAATCGACCATAGGGATCGTCTCCTTCTTGCTCTTGAAGCAATATCTACAAAGTAAGAAGAGGTTCACCGGAAGGAGCTATTGGCGTGGGATCTAAGATGAAAAGTGTAAATGCAATAGATGTTTTTATATTTTTGGAATATTTAATTGCATGTAAAATATGTGAAGTGATGTAAAATCGTATTTTTATGTAAAAAACAGAGCGGGGTTCATGGGTTCACCCGACCTGTTTCATATAAACATAGTTACACAAAATATGCACTTCTAGATAAGATAAAGGATATACAAATTTTATTGTAGTGTTTGATTTGCATTCATACGTGGGCACCACATTTTCTAACGTAGATTTGATGCAACACATCTCTAATGCTCCTCTAATCATGTGGGTTGTTTGCATGCTTAGAATTAAGTGGCTACACTATTATGTGATTAATAGAATAAGTGGTTACATGATGTTGAATTATCCCATTCATTAGTTTGAACAAACGATTTGATGTCAGTGGGGACGCACAAGATTTCACAAGATAAAATGTGTGCGTGGATTAATCTTACATGAAAGCATCCGTTGGTCATAGTAGCCCAAGAATTATGTAGTAGACGACGGCGATCGGGAGAGCTATTAGCATGCCAAATATGACCCTGCAATGGGAACAAAATACATAAATAACATCTGACATGAAAATAAATTCATGAACAATTAGGGTTCAAAATTTCATATACTTTTTTCTTGGTAGATCATCTGAGGTAGATTTCCGAAGTTTCAGTGGGTACTGAAATATTTGTAAACCTCAAAAATTCTGCCCCGGTTCAACTGATTTCAGACATAATTTTTATTAGGTCAAATTTGATTAACTAATTGAATTTTGATAGATTAAAATCTGAAAGAATTTCCGGAATTTCTGAAATTTTGTCAAGGTCCAAATTTTTTTTGTAAGTTAGATTTCAAACCTTCTTTCGAACAGCTAGTGGTGTTAAATGTTGAGAGGTCCTATCATGTTTTCGTCCCCTAATTTCTCCAAAGTCAGCTTTAAATGCCACTTCCTCTCATTTACTGTGTGTGGAAGCCCAATCTCCTTGTCTCTTTGGAATTTTGAACCTCTTGTTTTAGTCATGGAAGCAATGAAAATGGAGCAATTCTAACGGTGAAAATAAACTTAGAGGGTGTACCTACACCCCACAGCTCAATAAAACTACCCCCTTCTCTTTTGATTATTTTACTTACTTATTTTCATTACGAAAGGTTATGAAAAATGGAGCAACACTAATTGTGAAAATATTTCAGATAATTCATGCTCGACTTACCCGGTGCAAACAATGGCGGCGTGGAGATTGACTCTTTGGCGAACACGAACGGCATGATCCCCTGTGGCACGGCGGCCTACATAGCAACAAGTCACGTACTAACTCAGTGGTTGTCTTGGAACGATGAGCGCTCGAACCGGCGGGGAGACACGTACCTGGACAATG
The DNA here is from genome assembly GCA_028641055.1 of Alopecurus myosuroides. NCBI lineage: Eukaryota > Viridiplantae > Streptophyta > Magnoliopsida > Poales > Poaceae > Alopecurus > Alopecurus myosuroides. Next base: position 129,998,389 of record CM054058.1, read on the forward strand.
GCGATGCTAAGCAGCGTGCCTCGGAGGCCGACAGCGGCCGAGGCGACCGCCATGACTGCGGGGCCGACGAGGAAGCGTACGGCCATGGTGGCAGCTGCGACGGTGTTACCGCATGCGATGATCTTGGGCTGAATGGCCATGAAGAGTCCCAGGCTGAACATGGCCATCCCCAGCCCAGCGTCGGAAAGGATGGAGATGGAGTTCGCCACGATGACCGGCATGGTAAGGTGGAATCTGCAGCAAACACGAGCGAATTCAGCACGATCGTCACAGCTGATTGATCGTGACATCATCGGAGGATCGACTGAGAAATGAGTTACCGGAATTTGATAAGTGACCATGTGAGGCCGACGACACTGGCATACGTGTTGGTGTTCCGGATAAGCCTGCGCCACACCATTGCCAGGATCAGCCGCAGCATCACTGTCGCCTGTGGCGTCGTGCCGCCGCCGTCCTTTGCCGGCTGCAGCTCCATCGCCTCCACCGTCGTGCCGGCCTCCAGCGCCTCCTGCACGGCGTCCTCGGACTTGACGCGCTCACCGCCAGCCGCTCCGGGAAGTCTCGAGGAGACAGAGCCGACTGACAGCACGTCGGAGGAGGCGAGCCGGCCGCCGCTGTCCCTGGCGCCGCTGCTAAACACGTGCAAGCTGCTGACCTCGAACATATGCATGTTGCCCCTGGGGTCCTCGACTGGTGTCACTGCAGCGGGCGATATGTCCCGCGGGTCCGCCAGCGCGCCGCCCACTCCGATGGTTGCGGAGAAGTCGCCGTGGGTGAAGCTGGATCCCCGGGGCGTGTGGTTTGGCGACAAGCTGACCGAGTCGATCTCGACGGTGGTGAGGGTCGATAGCCGCGGCGACAGGAGAGATCGGCGGGAGAGCGACGCCGCCGAGGACCTTGGCACGACAGACACGCGCACGGTCCCGTTAAGCCCCATCTCGGCCTGGCTGCCGTCGAGCGACACGACGTCCGGGTCGACGTGCACGGCGGAGATCCCCGCGGGAAACCTCCCCGCGATCAGCACCCGCGCGGCGCGGTACTCGAACAGGACCAGCAGCAGGGTGTACCAGACAATGCACTGGAGCACGACGAACTGCGCCAGGAGGTCGCGAGCACGTGGTCCGTACATCGCGACGAGGAGCGGGATGCCCATGATGAGCGTGTTGGGCAAGGTGGAGAAGGAGAATAGGCTGATGGACCTGTCCATCCCGGCGAACTGGCAGCGCGCGGAGGGGAGGCGCGACCAGGCGGCGAGCGCGGCGAGGACGAGGATGTCGCACCCGGACTTCTATAGGATACTCACCGGGCCGTTGAATAGTAGATGATTGGATTACGGGGCCTACCTGCACCCGCATCCTCTTACGAGTAGGCCAACACACGTAGTGTGACAACCAATCTCTACTATCCACCGTCGATGTAAACCATCCCATAGAGATCAGGATACTACCATTGACGTACTTCATACCATACACACATGGTACGTCAACGGAGTTAAACGAAATGATACCACAACAGATCTCTAAGATCATAGCAAATACAATCATCCAGAGGACACATGTCCCAACATATCATCATTACATCATAGCGGAAGCACTCAAAGTGTCTGAGTACAGACAAATCCAAATAGGCCTAAGAGGCCGGGAATGAAAGGAAAACGGAGCCCATCCACGTAGTCTCGGATCCTGCCCGGGTCCGCTATCTACTCGTCAACAGCCTCGTCATACTCCACGTAGTAGCCACCATGGGGATCCTCGGAATGGTAGTCTGCGGAAACCACAGCCCCAAAGGGGTCAGTACATACAAGTACTGGCAAGCAAGACGCACATGATACTAAAGAGTACCCGTCAACACAAGCACGGATGCTTTGGGTTCAACGGAAGAATAGGTGATATAAAAGATGCTGCAGCGGGCTGCACTAACCAACCACAGAGACACGCTACAACTTCCGGCTAACAGAAAGAAGATAAGATCGCGTATCGTAACCAACTGCAACTAACTTCAAACAAACCCATCCAATGTTACCCCCTACTAACGAAGCAACCCAAGGATAACTCACACTGTTGATTAGGGTGACATCATTCTTATGGTGGAAGTAATCTATATTACTAGTCAAGTTGTTATAGTTAGGTGTAAGTTGTCTGAGTACTTGTTAGCCAGTACTTTCACCAAGTCATCCATAACCGCGGACAACACGGCTTCTCGAGAAGATTTAACCCTGCAGGGATGCACCAATGTAGCCGTACACGTAAGAATAACCCGCCAGATGGAATGCCTCCCACCAAGCGGGGCACTCAACACAACTCAACTCTTCTTCGCATCAAGCCCAAAGAACCTCGTGCAATTGAGTGCACGACTAATCGAGCCCCACGAAGAAAAGGGGACCCTAATAGCACTCTAAGAACGTGTCTCCCTAAATGCCGACTACAAAAGTTCCACCCTGGCCACGGGTTCGCACCTGCATATGCATGCGGCAAATGGAAAACCCGAACTATGAGGCGATTTGGAAGAGATGCGAATCGAATGAAATTGAGGGGGGCGCCCATACACGCTTCCCACATGCGGTTAGTGCGCTCATCATGGATCAGTAGACAAGACCCTTTTCCTAATTAGGGTCGACACTAGCAGGCCTCAAAACCACGCCGGGCCTCCTGCCGGTGCCTTATCATCAAATTAGTATTACCCATAGCATTAACAGGTTGATGGTTTAAACACCGAGCCCATAGAACATAAATAGATAGTGTTAAAGAAGTAACGGACAACAGACTCGAGCACAAGCAACCCTAAGCATGCTAGGTAAGACTAAGGCGACAAACAAGGGGTTATAGGTGTGGAGGTGAGGCAATATCAGGGTTATAGGATAACAGGTGAAAGGATCGGGACACAAGCAACGATTCATAGGGCTAGCAGAAATAGACAATGGAAAGTATCGGTATCCAGTGTGGAAAGGAACACAATGGTTCATGTGAGTGAATACTTGCCTGCCAACTCAGTAGCCTGGTACTAAGCTAACTCCTCAGAAGTAGTGTCGTAAACCTCGTCTGTCTCAACGTCGTCGTCTATTCGAGAAGAAGCAAACAAACAATCGAAGAGAGACGAACAATCAATAACATGGCATAGTGCACAAACATGGGATGATGCATGACAATTTAATTGGTGCATCAAAGGTAAACTAGTTGACATGATAACATAATTAAATGGGCTCATATGCAATTTGGATTGCATATGGAAAGCCCATGAATTAAGGTTGGATTAATTGATCTACAACTAACAATCATGTGAAAGTGGATTAGCATGATGCATGGATGATGAAAACAAAAAGGAAACAACAGTGGATTCAATTTGATATGTTGTTTACCAAGTTTGGAATTTTATTTATCAAATTAAGAAAATTGGCTTCTTAATGAGTTACACAAGCATTTGTTGTTTTCATCCAGTTTAATTGTTCAAAACAGATAACAAAGTTCATATTTGAAAAGAACACAAGATTTTAGGTGGAATACATGTTTCAATTATTGAAAAAGGAATTAGAATGAATTACTTTTGAATTAAACAAGTTTAAACAAGATTTAATTGGATTTAATTCAAGTGTTAATATTATTTGAATTTTATTTGTTCAAAGCATTAAATAAAATTCATATTTGGAAAGGTTATGTTTTTCTGGTTTGAAAACATATTTTATGTGTTCAAAAAGAATTTAATTTGATCAAGTTATGAATTTAGCAATTTTAAATGATTTAAACAAGGTTTAAATTATTTAACCAATTTTAGTTATTCAAAACATGAAACAAAGTTTATATTTGGAAAGGTGGTTCAATTTAGCATGGAAAACATATTTCATATGTGACATTTGGATTAATATTGAATTAGTTATGCATTTAATTAAATTTGTAATGAGTTGTTTGAATTTGAATTTAACAAACATTTGCAATGTTCAAAACAGAAAACAAATGATTTAATCATGTAGAGAATTTAATTTGGTGCAGAATACATATTTTATTTGAAGTTGTAATTCAAAAGTTATTTGTATTTTTAAAACAGGGACTAATCTGTAATTAAGTTGGACTGGAATTAAAAAGAAAAAGGCCAGAAGTATTTTACACCTCGCAGTGGCCTAGCCTGGGCCACTGACGAGGGGGGCCCTGGGCCACAGTGGCCTGCGTGGCAGCACGCGTGGCAACCCAGGCCAATGGCAGGTGGGCCACGGACGCCCGCGTGGCAAAGCAAAAAAAATTGGCGGATTTAATCCGCGGAGGCGAGGGCTCGACCCCTTGGCTCGGGCGCGCGTGCACGGGTGCGTTGCCACTGCGGTGGCTCGAATTTCTTGTCAGGTAAGCAGCGCGCGGTGAGGATATGGTTCAGTTAGCGCTGCTAACTGAAACTGAATAAATTTCAGCTAACTGAAACTGACAGAGGGAAGCGGCGATCACCGGCGGCGAGCAGCACTGCTGCTTGGGTGCGTGCACGGATGCAAAGGGGTGCAGTGTGCGTGCTCATGCTCGAGATGCAGAGATAAGGAAAGGAGGGCACGGTGCTCACCGGCGTTGCAGGTGCAGCAGAGGCTCGGGGAAGGTGGCCGGCGGCGACAGCACGGACGGCGGCGGCGATCCAGCGGTTCTCCGTGCCCGTTGTGGTGTCGAGGAAGTCGAGGAAGCGACGGGGGACTCGTTCCCGTGGCTAGCCCGAGGGGAGGTGAAGCAGGTTGACGGCGATCATCGGATATTCAGAGGTGGTGGCGCTCGGTGGGGAGTTTCAGAGAGGAGCAGCGAGCGGAGAGGGAAGAAATCGGCGGCGCTGCATGAGGGAGAAGGAGGTGGAGGAGCTAGGGCTAGCAGGGAGCCCTAGGGCATGGATATAAGGGGGAGGTGGAGCGCTGCTGGCCGTCTGCTCCGCCGTACGGCGACGTGGACAGGCTCAGATGGTCGCCGTACAGGAGGAAGAAAAGGAGGTAAGGGGTACCAGGCCGTGGGCTGGGACTGGGGCTGGTGGGCGCAGCCCATTTGCTGGCCTGCCTTTTCCCCCTCTCTTTTCTTTATTTTTTCTTTCTGTTTTTTTTTTGCAGATTTGAAAAAGGAAGAAAAAGAAAGGGTTTTAGTGGTTAGAAAAATTAGGAAAAATTTGTATAGTTTAATTATGATACAGCAACAATTTGCAAACTTTTCTTTTCCAAAAAATTTGAATTATGGTGTTGTTTGTAATTTGTTTGAATTTGAGTGAATTTTGGGTATTAATTGATTAAATGAAAAGAACAATTTAAGAGTTTTTAGTTTCAAATGTAATGGTAACAATTGATTGTTTTGTTTTGTAATTTTCATAAGCTTCAAAATGGTTGCTGTTTGGAAAATTAATTGAATTTGAATGAAATTTGATATTTAAATGATTGATTGAAAGCAACAATTTAACTAGCTTGAACTTTATGGTTTAATGGAAACAATTGATGTTTTGATTTGGACTTCCTATTTGAAAACATGTAACAGAACAAGTATGAAACAATTATTTGAATTTGGTTTGAAAATTCAAATAGAAAACAAGGGAAAACAATTGCAAAACAAATGCAATGATGATGTCATGATGCAAAACATTAATAAAACAAGAAACAAACATTCTAGGGTGGTTTTTCATACTTGGGATGTTACAAAACGCCCCCCCTTGAAGGAATCGCGCCCGAAGATTCCTACTGAGAAGAGAAAAGGTCCGGATACTTCTTCGAAGATCCTCTTCGGTCTCCCACGTTGCCTCTTTATCTGAATGATGCGACCACTGCACTTTCAAGAACTTGGTGCTCTTGTTGCGAGTCTTACGCTCGGTCTCATCGAGAATTCGAACAGGGTGCTCCTCATAAGAGAGATCTTCTTGCAGTTCGATGGAATCATGATCAACTGCACGATCTGGATCTTTGAAACACCTCTTGAGCTGTGACACGTGAAACACATCGTGCACCTTGGATAGTTTTTCTGGAAGTTCAAGACGATAGGCATTTTCTGCACGCCTTGAGAGAATGTTGAAAGGACCAATGTATCTCGGTGCTAGCTTTCCTTTGACACCAAAACGATGAGTGCCTCTGAGGGGAGTTACACGGAGATATGCTTTGTCTCCAGTTGCATAGACCATGTCCCTGTGCTTGCTGTCATAGTAGCTTTTCTGACGAGACTGAGCAATCTTGAGATTGTCACGAATGATGCGAACTTTCTCTTCGGCTTCCTTAACAATGTCAGGGCCTAAGAGTGAACGTTCACCAGCTCCAGACCAATTGATTGGACTCCTGCATCTGCGGCCATAGAGAGCCTCAAATGGTGCCATGCCTAGGCTTGCCTGGAAGCTGTTGTTGTAGGAGAATTCAGCATATGGAAGAAATTCTTCCCATTTCATGCCAAAGGAGAGACCACATGCTCTAAGCATATCCTCGAGAATCTGATTGACTCTTTCGACTTGCCCTTGAGACTGAGGATGATAAGTTGTGCTGAACAGAAGTTTGGTGCCCAATGCTTCTTGAAAACTCTTCCAGAAATGAGAAGTGAATATGCTTCCACGGTCTGAGCTTATTTCCAATGGAACACCATGAAGAGGAACAATCTTTGTTGTGTAGAGCTCTGCTAACTGGCTAGCTGAGATTGTCTCTTTGACAGGAAAGAAGTGAGCTACTTTAGTGAGTCGATCAATGACAACGAAGATTTCATCGTTGCCCTTCTTGGACTTTGGAAAACCAGTGACGAAGTCCATTTCAATCATGTCCCACTTCCACTCAGGGATTTTCAAAGGTTGGAGAAGACCGGCTGTTTTCTGATGAACTGCCTTAACACGTTGACAAACGTCGCATTCAGAAACATATTGAGCAATTTCACGTTTCATGCCAGGCCACCAATACAGTGTCTTGAGATCCTGGTACATCTTTGTACTTCCAGGGTGTATGGAGAGAGGAGTTTCATGAGCCTCCTTGAGAATGACATCTTTGAGACTTTGGATTTGAGGAACTGCAATGCGTCCTTCGAAGAACACAGTTCCCTTGTCGTCAATTGAGAAGGACTTAAATTTATCCTTGCCTTGTTTGATGTGCTCTACCATCTTCTTGATTTCAGCATCACGAAGTTGTTCAGAACGAATCTTGTCCTCGAGAGTTGGACTGGCTGTCAAGTTTGCAAGATAGCCTTGAGGAACAAGACCAAGGTTCAGCTTCTGGAATTCTTCATGAAGAGGAGGTTGGCTTTCCATGATCATGAGATTATTGCAATAGGACTTGCGACTTAGAGCATCGGCCATAACATTAGCCTTGCCTGGAGTGTAAGAAATGGTAAGATCAAAGTCTTTGATCTTTTCAATCCATCTCCTTTGTCTGAGGTTTAGATCTGGTTGAGTGAAGATGTATTTCAGACTCTTATGATCGGAAAAGATTTCAGTGCGGTTACCCAACAAGTATTGTCTCCATTTCTTGAGGGCAAACACAACTGCTGCGAGTTCAAGGTCATGAGTGGGATAATTTTGCTCATGGGTGTTCAACTGACGTGAAGCATAAGCCACAACTTGACGTTCTTGCATAAGAACTGCACCTAGACCTTGGAGAGAAGCATCACAGAATATTTGGAAAGGTTTGGTAGGATCTGGGCCAACCAGAACTGGTGTAGAAGTGAGTTTAGTCTTCAGGAGATTGAAACTTTCATCACATTGTGGAGACCAAACGAACTTCTTGTCCTTCTTTGTGAGGTCAGTGAGAGGTTTGGCAATCTTGGAGAAGTTTTGGACGAAACGACGACAATAGCTAGCCAAGCCAAGAAAACTTCTGACTTGTTTCACCGTCTTGGGAGGTTTCCAATCAACAATTGCTCTAACCTTTTCTGGATCAATGGCTATGCCCTTGGCAGAGATGACATGACCAAGATAAGCAACTTCTGAAATCCAGAACTCACATTTGGAGAACTTGGCATAGAGACGATGCTCGCGAAGTTTCATGAGAGTGAGACGAAGATGTTCTTCATGCTCTTCCTCGGATTTGGAGTAGACAAGAATGTCATCAAGATATACCACAACGAACTTGTCGAGGTATTCATGGAAGACAGAATTCATGAGTCGAGAGAAGGTCGCCGGTGCATTGGTGAGACCAAAGGACATGACGGTGTATTCATATAGACCGTAGCGAGTGGTGAAGGATGTCTTTGGAATATCTTCCTTTCTGATCTTTATTTGATGGTAGCCCATTCTCAAGTCCAACTTGGAGAAAATTGAGGCTCCAGCAAGTTGACCAAAAAGATTATCGATACGAGGAATTGGATACTTGTTTTTGATGGTTTTCTCGTTAAGAGGACGATAGTCAACAACGAGTCTCTTTGTTTGATCCTTCTTTGCAACGAACAGAGTTGGGCAACCCCAAGCCGAGGAACTAGGTTGAATGTAACCTTTCTCCATGTACATATCGATTTGCTCCTTTAACAATTTCAGTTCAGGAGGAGCTATCTTGTATGGATGCTTAGAGATTGGAGCAGTACCTGGTTCAAGTTCGATCACGAACTCAACTGCTCTGTCCGGAGGCATTCCTGGCAATTCTTCTGGAAAGACGTCGGGGAATTCACAAACCACCGGAACATTTTCGAGTAGAGGTAGAGGTTTTGCATCGAGTGTGCATAGCTGAATGGAACTTGATTCATGTGGAGAATAGACTATCTGGCCAGAAGGGTGGGAGAGAGTTATTGACTTTTGAGCACAGTCAATTTTTGCTTTATTGGCCTTCAGCCAATCCATACCAAGAATGACATCAATGTCAGAATTTCCAAGTAGTATGAGAGAAGCAAGGAATATGTGGCCTTTAATTAGAATTTGATTGTCCTTACTTATCTTGGAAGTCAACATTTGAGATCCCGGGGAGTGAACAGTGATTTGATTGCTTAGTGGGACCACAATTAGGTTGTTTGTTGCGGCAAAGATCTTTGACACAAAAGAATGTGATGCTTGACGAACTGAAGTGGCAAGCAACAACAAGGTTTCAACGGACGAAAAGGATCTTGAGAAGAACAGGATATCGAAGCAACATTCGGGAAACACGAGACCAAAACTCCTGAGGTACTATGGAAAACCCATCCGGGCTTCTAAAGGATCAATATCTACTGCTTAAGGAATAGAGGATCTGCTTCCGGGGCTTACACGCCTCCGTTATCAATCGTGAGTAGGCAACATGATAAATCATGTCACAACCACCTCCATTCCTATGGTCTAGTAGATATAACCATCCTAGAGAAACCAGGATACGTGAAATCCTAACTTGAAAGTTTAGATGAGAAGATAAAACAACGTTGCACTTCCTTACCAGAAAAAGGGAGGGTGGGTGGGGAAAGAAATAAAAGAACAAAATTCCTACTCTCACGTTTCATTTTTCCTATATAGCTACAAAATAGTTTCTAGACTCAACTGCGACCAGTAAAAGGGATCCTACAGGCAGACATGCTCTGATACCATTTGTCGCACCCGGACTTCTATAGGATACTCACCGGGCCGTTGAATAGTAGATGATTGGATTACGGGGCCTACCTGCACCCGCATCCTCTTACGAGTAGGCCAACACACGTAGTGTGACAACCAATCTCTACTATCCACCGTCGATGTAAACCATCCCATAGAGATCAGGATACTACCATTGACGTACTTCATACCATACACACATGGTACGTAAATGGCGTTAAACGAAATGATACCACAACAGATCTCTAAGACACAAAAGATGGAAATAAGTTGCAAATAGCTCTCACTAGAGCAGAGAATAGCAAATACAATCATCCAGAGGACACATGTCCCAACATATCATCATTACATCATAGCGGAAGCACTCAAAGTGTCTGAGTACAGACAAATCCAAATAGGCCTAAGAGGCCGGGAATGAAAGGAAAACGGAGCCCATCCACGTAGTCTCGGATCCTGCCCGGGTCCGCTATCTACTCGTCAACAGCCTCGTCGTACTCCACGTAGTAGCCACCATGGGGATCCTCGGAATCGTAGTCTGCGGAAACCACATCCCCAAAGGGGTCAGTACATACAAGTACTGGCAAGCAAGACGCACATGATACCAAAGAGTACCCGTCAACACAAGCACGAATGCTTTGGGTTCAACGGAAGAATAGGTTATATAAAAGATGTTGCAGCGGGCTGCACTAACCAACCACAGAGACACGCTACAACTTCCGGCTAACAGAAAGAAGATAAGATCGCGTATCGTAACCAACCCATCCAATGTTACCCCCTACTAAGTAAGCAACCCAAGGATAACTCACACTGTTGATTAGGGTGACATCATTCTTATGGTGGAAGTAATCTATATTACTAGTCAAGTTGTTATAGTTAGGTGTAAGTTGTCTGAGTACTTGTTAGCCAGTACTTTCACCAAGTCATCCATAACCGCAGACAACACGGCTTTTCGAGAAGATTTAACCCTGCAGGGATGCACCAATGTAGCCGTACACGTAAGAATAACCCGCCAGATGGAATGCCTCCCACCAAGCGGGGCACTCAACACAACTCAACTCTTCTTCGCATCAAGCCCAAAGAACCCCGTGCAATTGAGCGCACGACTAATCGAGCCCCACGAAGAAAAGGGGACCCTAATAGCACTCTAAGAACGTGTCTCCCTAAATGCCGACTACAAAAGTTCCACCCTGGCCACGGGTTCGCACCTGCATATGCATGCGGCAAATGGAAAACCCGAACTATGAGGCGATTTGGACGAGATGCGAATCGAATCAAATTGAGGGGGGCGCCCATACACGCTTCCCACATGCGGTTAGTGCGCTCATCATGGATCAGTAGACAAGACCCTTTTCCTAATTAGGGTCGACACTAGCAGGCCTCAAAACCACGCCGGGTCTCCTGCCGGTGCCTTATCAACAAATTATTATTACCCATAGCATTAACAGGTTGATGGTTTAAACACCGATCCCGTAGAACATAAATAGATAGTGTAAAAGAAGTAACGGACAACAGACTCGAGCGCAAGCAACCCTAAGCATGCTAGGTAAGACTAAGGCGACAAACAAGGGGTTATAGGTGTGGAGGTGAGGCAATATCAGGGTTATAGGATAAAAGGTGAAAGGATCGGGACACAAGCAACGATTCATAGGGCTAGCAGAAATAGACAATGGTGTGGAAAGGAACACAATGGTTCATGTGAGTGAATACTTGCCTGCCAACTCAGTAGCCTGGTACTGAGCTAACTCCTCAGAAGTAGTGTCGTAAACCTCGTCTGTCTCAACGTCGTCGTCTATTCGAGAAGAAGCAAACAAACAATCGAAGAGAGACGAACAATCAATAACATGGCATAGTGCACAAACATGGGATGATGCATGACAATTTAATTGGTGCATCAAAGGTAAACTAGTTGACATGATAACATAATTAAATGGGCTCATATGCAATTTGGATTGCATATGGAAAGCCCATGAATTAAGGTTGGATTAATTGATCTACAACTAACCATCATGTGAAAGTGGATTAGCATGATGCATGGATGATGAAAACAAAAAGGAAACAACAGTGGATTCAATTTGATATGTTGTTTACCAAGTTTGGAATTTTATTTATCAAGTTAAGAAAATTGGCTTTTTAATGAGTTACACAAGCATTTGTTGTTTTCATCCAGTTTAATTGTTCAAAACAGATAACAAAGTTCATATTTTAAAAGAACACAAGATTTTAGGTGGAATACATGTTTCAATTATTGAAAAAGGAATTAGAATGAATTACTTTTGATTCAAGTGTTAATATTATTTGTTCAAAGCATTAAATAAAATTCATATTTGGAAAGGTTATGTTTTTCTGGTTTGAAAACATATTTTATGTGTTCAAAAAGAATTTAATTTGATCAAGTTATGAATTTAGCAATTTTAAATGATTTAAACAAGGTTTAAATTATTTAACCAATTTTAGTTATTCAAAACATGAAACAAAGTTTATATTTGGAAAGGTGGTTCAATTTAGCATGGAAAACATATTTCATATGTGACATTTGGATTAATATTGAATTAGTTATGCATTTAATTAAATTTGTAATGAGTTGTTTGAATTTGAATTTAACAAACATTTGCAATGTTCAAAACAGAAAACAAATGATTTAATCATGTAGAGAATTTAATTTGTTGCAGAATACATATTTTATTTATTTTATTTGAAGTTGTAATTCAAAAGTTATTTGTATTTTTAAAACAGGGACTAATCTATAATTAAGTTGGACTAGAATTAAAAAGAAAAAGGCCAGAAGTATTTTACACCTCGCAGTGGCCTAGCCTGGGCCACTGACGAGGGGGGCCCTGGGCCACATTGGCCTGCGTGGCAGCACGCGTGGCAACCCAGGCCAATGGCAGGTGGGCCACGGATGCCCGCGTGGCAAAGCAAAAAAAATTTGGCGGATTTAATCCGCGGAGGCGAGGGCTCGACCCCTGGGCTCGGGCGCGCGTGCACGGGTGCGTTGCCACTGCGGTGGCTCGAATTTCTCGTCAGGTAAGCAGCGCGCGGTGAGGATATGGTTCAGTTAGCGCTGCTAACTGAAACTGAATAAATTTCAGCTAACTGAAACTGACAGAGGGAAGCGGCGATCACCGGCGGCGAGCTGCTATTGCTGCTGCTGCTTGGGTGCGTGCACGGATGCAAAGGGGTGCGGTGTGCGTGCTCGTGCTCGAGATGCAGAGAAAAGGAAAGGAGGGCACGGTGCTCACCGGCGTTGCAGGTGCAGCAGAGGCTCGGGGAAGGTGGCCGGCGGCGACAGCACGGACGGCGGCGGCGATCCAGCGGTTCTCCGTGCCCGCTGTGGTGTCGAGGAAGCGACGGGGGACTCGTTCCCGTGGCTAGCCCGAGGGGAGGTGAAGCAGGTCGACAGTGATCATCGGATATTCAGAGGTGGTGGCGCTCGGTGGGGAGTTTCAGAGAGGAGCAGCGAGCGGAGAGGGACGAAATCGGCGGCGCTGCGTGAGGGAGAAGGAGGTGGAGGAGCTAGGGCTAGCAGGGAGCCCTAGGGCATGGATATAAGGGGGAGGTGGAGCGCTGCTGGCCGTCTGCTCCGCCGTACGGCGACGTGGACAGGCTCAGATGGTCGCCGTACAGGAGGAAGAAAAGGAGGTAAGGGGTACCAGGCCGTGGGCTGGGACTGGGGCTGGTGGGCGCAGCCCACTTGCTGGCCTGCCTTTTCCCCCTCTCTTTTCTTTATTTTTTCTTTCTGTTTTTTTTTTTTTTGCAGATTTGAAAAAGGAAGAAAAAGAAAGGGTTTTAGTGGTTAGAAAAATTAGGAAAAATTTGTATAGTTTAATTATGATACAGCAACAATTTGCAAACTTTTGTTTTCCAAAAAATTTGAATTATGGTGTTGTTTGTAATTTGTTTGAATTTGAGTGAATTTTGGGTATTAATTGATTAAATGAAAAGAACAATTTAAGAGTTTTTAGTTTCAAATGTAATGGTAACAATTGATTGTTTTGTTTTGTAATTTTCATAAGCTTCAAAATGGTTGCTGTTTGGTAAATAAATAGCATTGGATTTGTCTTTTTTTGTTTGCTGTGATATGACGTCCATTAACAAACTAAGATAAAACACGTAAAAAAGAAACAAATTAAGATAAAAGGATGTCGTTCTCAAAAAAAAAAAGGATGCAAAATTGTGTTCATGTTATCTGCCCCACCCAGCGGCAGCAGCAGTAGTACGCCTCCCAGTCAGGATGCAGGTGGGATTGTTGGCGGGAGTCCCGCACCCACCCCACATCTGCCCGCATATACTAAGTGGGACACCCACTTAAGCCCACATATTATTATGTGGGATAAGTGGGCTTCGTGGGATCTCCCACATATTATTATGTTACAGAGTCTTTCCACTTCAGAATTTTACACCCTACTCATCACAGAATGGCAGAATTAAACCAGGCCAACACAAAATATAGGTGAGGGTTGCTGCTGTTGCACATAACAAAGAAATAAGATTAGAAAGGGTGACCCCTTTCGCTGGACTGAAACTTGAAACGGCACAGTGATAAATGCAGCCAGCAGCGATGAAGTATTTGCCAGAGTAACAACGCGGCCATTACAAACCAACATCACTGCCAAATGTTCAAATGGGTTCTGAATTTTTAGAACCGCATCAACAACCAGATTCCAGAGCTGGCTAAGTAATGCTTCAACATGAGACACCTACCTAGCTAAGTAATGCATCAGCCAGCACACCAATTCCAGAGCTGGCTGCAAGCATATGTACCAGTGAACCACTCCCAGGTACAAGCTGTCCACGCCAACCTCCATCGTCACCATTGGTCTAGCTAGTGCCTCCCCTGACCGCCAGCTTCTCTCGTCCATCCTCACCACCTAGTCTGCAACCACCAGTAAATCGACAAGCTTATTTAAAGAGAAAACGCCACAACTTCAGTACAAATAGCTACAGAAAACACAAGCAAAGGGTAACCAGGAGCATGATTTATATACAGACAGAGGGCATAGTAACACACACATCATACCAACGGCTAGATAAATAAAATCAAACAGCTATTAGTTAAACACAAGATAACACAAAATAAAATCAAGACAGAGGGCTCCCAGGCAGCAGCGACGAACTGAATCCCTCCCTACAAGGCCCCAGAATCTCGATGCGTTTCACGCGAATCCTGTTTCCATCCGGTCTGAAGAAATTGGCGCCACCGGGTCGCCACCCCCGCCGCGGACCGGTCAGTGCTCTTTCTCCATCCCTAGGTTGCCAGGGGAAGTTTCGGGGAAGGAAAACAAGTCCGAATCGGGACTCGGACGAATTCCTGCTACAAAGCAAGTCCGAATCTTCCCTGGACTTGGATCATTTAGTCCTATTCGAACTGGGTGTGGCCTCGCCTGGTGACCTATATAATAGGCAGGAGCCCCCAAAGTTGCTCAACAAATTTCTGTCTTTGTCCAAGCAAACAAATCCGTGCGACTTAGGCAGTAGCTCAGGTTCTGTTCATCCAAGTCTGTTTGCGTCCAGCCCATGGAGTTATGCAGCGTCTCCTCGATGACGAGTTTAGGCAGTCTAGCTGTACAACGAGCACACCTGTGCTCCCTAATCTTCAGAGTTTTGCGCAAGCTGCTAGGCTTCACTCCCCGCTGCTCGTTGGAAAAATTCTGCAAATATGTTCATCCACCATTGGGAACCAAGACCCCCGTGGCCACATTGCCGGAGCTGCCTCAGGACGTCTTAATGGATATCTTCGCCGCCCTTGAGATCCCTGACCTTGTACGCGCCGGCTCTGTCTGCCCCTCTTGGCGGTCGGCCTATACCAGCCTGCAAAGCCTTGGGCAGTACAAACTGCCGCAGACGCCGTGCCTCCTCTATACTTCTGAATCTGCTGGTGATAGTGTTGCCTGCCTCTACAGCCTCGCTGAGAAGAGATCCTACAAGTTAACTCTTCCGGAGCCACCTATCCGCACTAGGTGTTTGATTGGCTCCTCTCGTGGCTGGCTGGTTACTGTCGACGAGAGATCTGAGGCACACCTCGTCAATCCCATCACGCGTGAACAGTTTGCTCTACCTTCAGTAATCACCGTCGAGCAAGTGAAGCCCATCCTTGATGAGTACGGTGTTCTTCATAACTATGAGTTCTCATACCACAGTGGAAGGTATAATCATAACGTAACGTCGACCTATGCTCTTGACAAGCTGCGGGACAAACTCTACTATAAGGTGTTTGTGTTCCCTGATACATCCACAGGAAGCTACATCTTGGTGCTCATCCATAATCCATTGCGTCAGCTCTCTTTTGCAAGAACAGGGGATGATAAGTGGACCTGGCTGCCACCTTATGATCTCTATGTCGATTGTATTTACAAGGATGGCCTCTTGTATGCTGTCTCTCAAATGGGAGAGCTTCACACCTTTGATCTTAGTGGCCCTGTGGCTGTAATGAAGATGATTATAAGCACACCCAGGATGTATGAAAATGAGCACCCGTACATTGTTCAGGCTCCATGGGGTGCTTTGCTGCTCATTTGGAGAGTCATCGGAGATTTCGTATTGGAACCTGATCCTGGGGCATCCGAGTTTTGGAACACTACAGAGTTGAGAATATATGAAGTTGAAGCTGCGGGAAGTGAACTTAAGGAAATCAATTGCTTGCGTGACCATGTTTTGTTTCTTGGGCACAATGAATCACTTTGTCTTGGCGCTGAAGAATACCCATCTCTCAGGGCAAATCATGCCTACTTTACTGACGATCATATGTTTTGGACATCGGGACATAAGAATAATCACCGTGATATGGGGATTCTCAGCTTGGATGATAACAGAAAGGAAGAAGTTGTATCTCCTCAGATCTATTCCAACTTTCCGGCTCCTATTTGGATTACACCTGATCTTGGAAAGATGAACTTTGCTTCAGGGACAGCTTGAAAATTGGTTCAAGGAGCTAGCAGTTGAGTGACCACTTGGAGTCCAACTCTGTACACGCTAGCTTTGACCCAGTTGAATAGATAGCTTGAGTTTTTCTTTGTTTCCCATGTTAGAATCATGTACTTCACACAGTTTAATGTGTTATTGGAAAATTTGTGGAATATCCAATTTCTCCCTCTTTGTTGTTCTTCCCATTTTTCTGGCGTGCATGTGTATTTTTCCTCTACAATAGAAAATTATCTTGTCCCAGCTCTGCATGGGAACTGAACAGCCTGGTACATAATCTTTAGCGTGTTCATATTTTTCTATGGATTGCTTTATTAGCAGAGGCTACATTGGCGCTAGGGAAGCATGTAAGGGAAGCCTCTTTGCTTCATTATTAGAGGCTGCATTGATATTTCTCACTCCTTCCTTCTTTTTCTTTGGGTTAAGGGTTGAGCGGTGCGCTTGTGATGGCGATGCTCCAGGGGTCTCAAGAGTTGTCTCTTCTCCGTGTCCGTGTACAAGAACATTGTGATTTCCGGACACAACGTACACGGACTACAGCAAGGTATTAATTAAGAACTCATATCTATCCTCGGTAGTTATTTGTCTACCATGATTAAATGTTTTTTCGAAATAATGTTTCTAGGTTTACTTTTTCTTTAGTCATGGTTGAACCAAATTTGTCTACCTCTTTTCTTGCTTTGCCCCTTACCTATCTCCCCATCCTTTTCTCCCCTATAATATTGTTCTCTTCCGAAGGAGCCGGTTCTTATGTAGGCTACAGTGCAAGCCTTTAGAGCAATGAGGTCAAGTGGCTGTCCCTGTTGACGAAGAGCAAACCATGGATGATCTGGGGCTGCTCGGGCTTGGAATGGTTTAATTTCGGGTGTGGGGAAAGGGAGTGCTCTGTACATAGGTAAGCAACACGAGCTCATAGATTCAGGAATATAACATTGGAGAATCAGACCGAAGCTCTCACTGGAGCAATATTACAATGATCAACCTAAACGTCATTGAGATATATATTCATATATATTTTAGTGCATCCCTTATGCTGGTTTTGGTTCCTAGATGTGTGATTAAAATGAAAAGCCTTGTTAAATAAGTAGATCACAGTATCAGGATTTTGCTCTACTGTTAGTGCATTGACCCTCCTCGCTAACTATGAGCTCGTGCTCAATTTGCATTTGGACATTTGGTATATTAGGCTAGTCACAATGGGGAGTAACTTAGACTAGTAACATACACGTTTATCTAGACTATGTTACTACTATCACAATGCAAAGTAACTTAAAAGTAGTAACATGCATGGTGTAACATCCCAAGTATGAAAAATAGCCATTAAAATGTTTGCTCTCTGTTATTTTATGTTTTGCATCATGGCATCATGTTCATTGCAATTGTTTTGCTTGTTTTCCATTTGTTTTTCTCTGTTTTGCTTTGTTTTCCAACTGTTTTCAGTTGTTTTCCTTTGTTTTCTATTTGAATTTCAAACCAAATTTTAAACCTTTTGTTTCATACTTGTGATGTTACAATTTCCAAAATGATATTTCAAATCAAAACATCATTTGTTTCCATAAAAGTTGTGATTTCAAAAACTGTTGTTTTGTTTCTATCAAAAATTCATTTAATACCAAACCCTTTGCAAATTCAATTAATTTCCAAAACATCAACCCCTTTTGGAAATTATGAAAATGACCAAAACACTTCCATCATTTGTTTCCATTAAACTATAAATTTCAAACCATCAAATTGTTTAAGTTCCAATAATTCATTTAATAGCAAATTCACTTAATTCAAATTCCTTTTCAAATTCAATTAACTTTTACAAACAGCAACCTTTTGGAAATAATGAAAACTACCAAAACAATTATAATCATTTGATTCCAATTAAAACTATATGATCACCACATTTAAATCTTGTTTTCAATAAACCACTTAAACTCAAATGCATTCAAATTTGAATCAAATCACTAACAACAATTTAATTTTTGAACTTTTATGGAAAACAAAAATTGTCAAATGGGTACTGACACAATAACTAAGCAACACAATTTTCTCTAAAATTTTCCTAACCCAAAACTCTTTCCTTTCTCCCTATTTCTATTTCAGCAAAAAAAAAAATAGAACAAAAGAATAAAAAGGAAGCACAGCAGAGAGAGAGAGAGGGGCAGAGAAGGCCCAGCCCACCTTACCTTTTCCCCCCAGCCCGATACCTCTTCAGAGTCATCTTCTTCGTACGGCTCACCATCCACCACCTCCACGTATTCAGAGAGCAGCAGCAACGGCTGCCACTCCTCCCCCTCCCCCTTAAAAACCCTAGCCGATGCTCCCTAGCCCTAACCCTATTATTCTTCCTCCTCTCCTCCTATCCCCCCACCTCCATTCTTCTCCTTCCCTCTACTCTTTTCTCTCTGCTCTCCTTCTCTGTATCTCTGTCACTCTGAACCCCACCCGAAACTCCCTCTTCCGCCGGTGATCGCCGCCGCTAGGCTCCCCCTCCGGCCAAGGGAGGCACGGGAATGGAATCCCCGTGCATCCCTCTTCCTCCTCCACCCCTCGGTGGGCGCCGGGAGGGCTCGAGCCGCCGCCGCCGTCCGCTCCAAGTCGCCGGCCGCTGCACCTGTTCTGCCCCGAGCCTGCACCGCCTCCTTCCCTTCGATGCCCTCGAGGTGAGCCTCCCCTCCTCTCGCTCCCCTCCCCTCCTCCCTCTTGCGCACCACCTCCTCACCCGCCGCACTCACCCACCACCGCCTCGGAGATCGCCGCCAGCCAACCTCCCTTTCCGCCCTGTCGACGTTCAGCGACCGAACCTGCAGGTTTCAGTTACGCACAAATTCAGTTAACTCGCTGCAACACAATAACCTTCCCCGCTTCCCCTTCCTATCACCAAACCACACAGCACCGCACTGGTGCTGTTCCCTTGCGCGCAAGCCCCAGCTCTCGGGTTCGAGTCCCCCCTCCCCCATTAAACCAAAACTTTTATTTTCCTTTTGTTTGGTACAGTAACTTGACAGAAATCACCAACAGGTCCCTGTCAGCTTTTATCTAGGTCCTTGTAATAATTTCTAAATCCCTGGATATTAATTAAAATGGCAGAATAACACTTAAACTTCTAAAATGCATAAATAAATCATTTTAACTCCAAATTCAACTTTTTAAATATGTTTTCTGTACCAAATTGAATGCTCTACCCAAATATAAAATTTGTTTACTGTTTTGAATATTTTAAATTGGTGCAATATTTGAAAACTTGTTTAATTCACTTAAACTTGCAAAAATCATAAATTGGGCATAAAAATTCCAAATTCAACAAACTAAATATGTTTTCCAATCAACTTTTCATGTACTTTCCAAATATCAATTTTGTTTGCTGTTTTGAATAATTTAAATTGCTGAAAACAACTGTTTCTTGTTTATGGCATTTAAAATTGCCAAATTAATAACTTGCTCATTTTAAATCCAATTTCAACAAATGAAATATGTTTTCCATGCAAAATTAAACCACCTTTCCAAATATAAATTTTGTTTCATGTTTTGAATAATTAAAATTGGTTAAATAATTTAAACCTTGTTTAAATCATTTAATATTGTTAAATTCATAACTTGATCAAATTAAATTCTTTTGGGACATATAAAATATGTTTTCCAACCATAAAAGTATAAGCTTTTCAAATATGAACCTTGTAATCTGTTTTGAACAATTAAACTTGATGAAAACAACAAATGCTTGTGTAACATCATTAAGAAGCCAAAATTCTTAACTTGTTAAATAAAATCCTAAACTTGGTAAACCACATATCAAATTGCTTCCATTGTTGATTTCCTTTTGTTAACATCATGCATGCATCATGCTAAGCAACTTACACTTGGTAATTAGTTGTAGATCAATTAATCCCACAGTAAATTCATGGGCTTTCCATATGCAATCTAAATTGCATATGGGTCCATTTAAACATGTTATCTTGTCAACTAGTTTATTTTGATGCATCAATTAATTTGCCATGCATCATCCCATGATTGTGCATTATATCCTGTTATTGATTGTTCGTCTCTTTTCGATTGTGCGTTTGCTTCTTCTCGATTAGACGACGACGTTGAGACAGACGAGACTTACGACACCCCTACTGAGGAGTTAGCTCAGTACCAGGATACTGGGTTTGCAGGCAAGTATTCACTCACATGAACCACTGTGTTCCCTTCAACCTTGGTTACCGATACTTTCCGTTGTCTATTCTGCTAGCCATATGTATCGTTGCTTGTTCCCCGAACCTATCACATGATATCCTGAACCCTGACATTGCCTCATCTCCATACCTATAACCATTGTTTGTTGCCTTAGTCCTACTAGCATGCTTAGGGTTGCTTTTGCTCGAGTCTGTTGTCCGTTACTTCTTTTACCTTACTTACTTATGTTCTATGGGCTCGATGGTTAAACAATCAACCTGTTAATGTTATGGGTAATAATAATTTGATGATAAGGCACCGGCAGGAGGCCCGGCGTGGTTTTGAGGCCTGCTAGTGTCGACCCTAATAGGAAAAGGGTCTTGTCTACTGATCCATGATGAGCGCACTAACCGCATGTGGGAAGCGTGTATGGGCGCCCCCCTCAATTTGACTCGATTCGCATCTCGTCCAAATCGCCGCACTTAGTTCGGGCTTTCCATTTGATGCATGCATGTGCAGGTGCGAACCCTTGGCGCCAGGGTGGAACTTTTGTAGTCGGCATTTAGGGCGGCGTGGTCTTCCAGTGCTATGAGGGTCCCCTTTTCTTCGTGGGGCTCGATTAGCCGCGCACGCACAGCACGTGGTGCTTTGGGCTTGATGCGAAGAAGAGTTGAGTTGTGTTGAGTGCCCCGCTTGGTGGAAGGGCCATTCCATCTGGCGGGTTATTCTTACGTGTACGGCCAAATTGGTGCATCCCTGCAGGGTTAAATCTTCTCGAGAAGCCGTGTTTTCCGCGGTTATGGATTACTTGGTGAAAGTACTGGCTAACAAGTACTCAGAACAACTTACACCTAACTAATGATAACTTGACTAGTAATAGTCTTATTGCCACAATAACTTGATCCATCATTAATCCAACTGTGTGAGTTATCCTTGGGTTGCTTCCTTAGTAGGGGGTAACATTGGATGGGTTTGCTTGGAGTTACTTTCAGTTGGTTACGATACTCGATCTTATCTTCTTTCTGTTAGCCGGAAGTTGTAGTATGTTTCTGTAGTTGGTTAGTGCAGCCCACTGTAGCATCTTTTATATCACCTATTCTTCCGTTGAACCTAAAGCATTTGTACCTGGTGTTGCCGGGTACACGTTGGTGAAGTGTGAGTCTTGCTTGCCAGTACTTGTACGTACTGACCCCTTTGGGGTTGTGGTTTACGCAGACTACGATTCCGAGGATCCCCATGGTGGCTACTACGTGGAGTACGACGAGACTGTTGACGAGTAGATAGCGGACCCGGGCAGGATCCGAGACTACGTGGATGGGCTCCGTCTTCTTTTCTTTCTCGGCCTCTTAGGCCTATTTGGATTTGTCTGTACTCAGACCTTTTGAATGCTTCCGCTGTGATGTAATGATGTTATGTTGGGACATGTGTCCTCTGGATGATTGTATTTGCTATCCTCTGCCCTAGTGAGGGCCAGTTGCAACTTATTTCAATCTTTTCTGTCGTAGAGATATGTTGTGGTATCATTCCGTTTAACGCCGTTGACGTACCATGTGTGATTGGTATGAAGTACGTCGACGGTAGTATCTTGATCTCTAGGGGATAGTTTACATCGACGACGGATAAGCGGAGCTTGGTTGTCGCACATAAGTGCTGGCCTACTCGTAAGTGGATGCGGGAGCAGTTAGGCCCCGTAATCCAAGCATCTGCTATCCAGTTCGGCCCGGTGAGTATCCTCTAGAAGTCATGGTGCGACACATGGACTCATTAATTAGCTTATAGACTCATCGTGTGTTGGAAACTGTGATGTGATGGTAACTAGCTAAGTTACTCCATTTGCCTCTCTCCTCATTAATAAGCTGCCACATCACTATTTTTGCTTAGGTGGCACCTATGTTACTGCTGAAGTTACTCCCACTGTGGCCAGCCTTACTTTGCTTCTGTTGGGTTACCGACTTATAGTTGGCAGAATTCTTTGTAACTATTGGATCTTAGGCTAGATTCCACCTTGTTTTGTTCATGTGATTGACGTTGGATCATGCTCGACGGTATTTGGAAATAATCTATTCACGAGTTTTTACTTCTTAACCTATTTTGGGGAAACCTATTCATACAAGGCCCCAGAATCTCGATGCGTTTCACGCGAATCCTGTTTCCATCCGGTCTGAAGAAATTGGCGACCCCGGGACAGGCGGCGCTCCACCCCCCCACCCCACCCCCACCCTAGCGGATTAACTCCTGCCTGCGCCGGTCAGTGCTCTATCTCCCTTCCTAGGTTGCGAGGGGAAGTTTCGGGGAAGGAAAACCCAGCGGGACTCGGACGAATTCCTGCTATAAACCAAGTCTGAATCTTCCCTGGACTCGGATTTTTAGTCCTATTCGAACTGGGTGTGGCCTCGCCTGGTGACCTATATAAGAGGCAGGAGCCCCCAAAGTTGCTCAACAAATTTCTCGGCTTTGTCCAAGCAAACAAATCCGTGCAACTTAGGCAGTAGCTCAGGTTCTGTTCATCCAAGTCTGTTTGCGTCCAGCCCATGGAGTTATGCAGCGTCTCCTCGATGACGAGTTATGCAGCCCAAAGTTGCTCAACAAATATGTTCATCCACCATTGGGAACCAAGACCCCCGTGGCCACATTGCCGGAGCTGCCTCAGGACGTCTTAATGGATATCTTCGCCGCCCTTGAGATCCCTGACCTTGTACGCGCCGGCTCTGTCTGCCCCTCTTGGCGGTCGGCCTTATACCAGCCTGCGAAGCCTTGGGCAGTACAAACTGCCGCAGACGCCGTGCCTCCTCTATACTTCTGAATCTGCTGGTGATAGTGTTGCCTGCCTCTACAGCCTCGCTGAGAAGAGATCCTACAAGTTAACTCTTCCGGAGCCACCTATCCGCACTAGGTGTTTGATTGGCTCCTCTCGTGGCTGGCTGGTTACCGTCGACGAGAGATCTGAGATGCACCTCGTCAATCCCGTCACGCGTGAACAGTTTGCTCTACCTTCAGTGATCACCATCGAGCAAGTGAAGCCCATCCTTGATGAGTATGGTGTTCTTCATAACTATGAGTTCTCATCCCACGGTGGAATGTATAATTATAACGTAACGTCGACCTATGCTCTTGACAAGCTGCGGGACAAACTCTACTATAAGGTGTTTGTGTTCCCTGATACATCCACAGGAAGCTACATCTTGGTGCTCATCCATAATCCATTGCGTCAGCTCTCTTTTGCAAGAACAGGGGATGATAAGTGGATCTGGCTGCCACCTTATGATCTCTATAGCGATTGTATTTACAAGGATGGCCTCTTGTATGCTGTCTCTGAAATGGGAGAGCTTCACACCTTTGATCTTAGTGGCCCTATGGCTGTAATGAAGATGATTATAAGCACACCCAGCAGGACGAATGAAAATGAGCACCCGTACATTGTTCAGGCTCCATGGGGTGCTTTGCTGCTCTTTTGGAGAGTCATCGGAGATTTTAAATTGGAACCTGATCCTGGGGCATCTGTGTTTTGGAACACTACAGAGTTGAGAATATATGAAGTTGAAGCTGCGGGAAGTGAACTTAAGGAAATCAATTGCTTGTGTGACCATGTTTTGTTTCTTGGGCACAATGAATCACTTTGTCTCGCCGCTGAAGAATACCCATCTCTCAGCCCAAATCATGCCTACTTTACTGACGATCATATGTTTTGGACATGGGGATATAAGAATAATCACCGTGATATGGGGATTCTTAGCTTGGATGATAACAGCAAGGAAGAAGTTGTATCTCCTCAGCTTTATTCCAACTTTCCGGCTCCTATTTGGATTACACATGATCTTGGAGAGTTGAGCTTCCCCTCCGAAACTGCTTGAAAATTGGTTCAAGGAGCTAGCAGTTGAGTGACCACTTGGACCCCAAGTCTGCATACACCAGCTTCGACCCAGTTGAATAGATAGCTTGAGTTTTTCTTTGTTTACCCATGTTATAATCATGTACCTCACACAGTTTAATGTCTCATTGGAAAACTTGAGGAATACCCAATTTCTCCCTCTTTGTTTCTTCTTCCCATTTTTCTTGCGTGCGTGTGTATTTTTCCTCTACAATAGAAAATTCTCTCGACTCAGCTCTGCATGGGAACAGTCTGGTACATAAGATTTAGCGTGTTCATATTTTTCTTCCAATGCACATAACCTACGATTTTCATTGCTCCCGGCCGAGCTCGTTTGAGCTCGCCGATCTAATGTTGTTGTTTTCCGAATCAGCCTGCGTGTCACTTTTGTGCCTTTTGCTTCCTTGAGTAGAAGCATCCCCCTCTGATCTGTTTTCCAAGTCCCTTTCTTTGCTGTCCTTCCTAGTCACAGTCTCCAACCCAGTTCTATCATCAGTGTGTTCACTAGGGGGGGCCCTCAAGCGCCAACCTTTTACGTGAGGATGGGTGAGTGTGCACGTCCATACCTCTTGCGTATTTCAGAGGGCTAGTACCAGTATCTCTCAGATCATCGTCTGCACCTTTATCAGATTTCCACCCCAACGACACAATTTCATTCCTGTTTCCCTGTCTGCCCCCCGGCGTCCTCCTCTGGAATTGTTACCACCTCGAAATGGAGCCCATTCAGGTTGGGGAGCTAGCATCTAGTCGAACCATTGCATGTACTTCTCCACATGTTTCCCGTTACCATGTTCAAGATGGACGTGCCCCAACATCCCACAAACGAAGCACAATTTTGGTATTTTCTCATAGTATACTTGATAAAAGGACTTTTTCTGATCCTTCGTAATGGACATGAATCTGGTAAGAGGTTTTTTTTACATTCACTTCTACTCTTACCCGAACTTGGTCTCCATCGCCTCTCGGGGTAAGATTGACCTTCGTAACCTTTGCCACACGTTGGTGCCAAAAAAAAAAAAATCTTTGCCACACGTTTACACAGAGATTCAAGTACCTCCTTCTTCCTATAAGCGGTAGGCAAGCCCTTTAATTGGATCCACAGTGGAAGCTTGTTCAGATCAACATCTTGTGGATTTAAGAAACCATCATACTTCTCAATCAGTACTCCATTATCTCGGAATATCCATGGGCCTTATTCCATGATTCTGTTCCAATCACCCAAGCACTTTACCTTCACCGTGAATCTATTGTTTCCTACCGGATCAAATATCACACCTTGGGCTAAGCTCCATGCCATCCGCATGTATGAGTAGAACGCTTCTCTTGAAAAGGGTTTTGAGGTATGAACCCTGCAGATCGCCATGAATTCGGTTTCTGATTGTTCATGAGGGAACTCCTCATCGAAATTAAGATCATCCTCCTCCTCCTCCCGCAGGTCCAGCCTTTGGAGGAGATCATTAATTGGGATCGATTTCCCCCTATCTCCCCCCGAGGTTCTGCTCTGCCCTAAGAACCCGATGTTTTGCTCGCTATGTTGCCGCTTGACGAAAACCCTAGACCAGGTCCCCTCTCTACCCCAGTTATAGCTCGGAACAAGGGGTAATTCCTTTCTTAGACAGAAACGAGCCCATATCCAACCCGGACAGGGAGATTGAAGCAGAACTCATGCCGGGATCAAGATTCCGCCGGAGGACTCTAAACCCTAGGCGGCGCCAATGGGAGCAGTTGGCCCCAGCTGTCGTGCTTCTTGATCCAGCACTCGGACTCCCGTGATGACTCCTATATATTCAACGATGAATCTCGTGATCCTGTGAACCATCAATGTCGTAACTAATTCCCTTTGTCTTGCGATATTTTACTTGTCCGAGATCCGATCATGGGAATCAACCATACCTTGTTCGATCTCGTTACCGACAAGTACTCTTTTACTCGTTCCGTGATATGACATCCTTGTGACCTAGTCACGTGCTTGCAAGAGGTATCGATGTGATATCACCGAGGGGGCCCAGAGTATATATCTCCGTCATTTGGATGAACAAATCCCACTCTTGATCCATGAGCCTCAACTAATACTTTCCGAATATCCAACGACACCTTAATAGTCACCCTGTTACGGTGTGACGTTTGATGACATTAAAGCACCGTTCCGGTATCAGTGATTGATAGGATCTCATGGTTTAAGGAATAAGTTACTTCGTATGAAAGATATAACAATATAAACTAAATGACTTGATCGTATTGTTATCTTGATATTGGGTCTGTGTTCATCACATCATTCTTCTAATGACATGACCCCGTTATTAACAACATCCAATGTTCATGATCGGGTAACCTTGATCATCTATTAATCAATGAGCTAGATAAAAGAGATGATTTACTAGGAACCATTGTTTGCTTATTAAACACACATGTATCAAAGTTTCCGTCAATACAATTCGAGCATGATAAATAAAAAATTATCATAAATAAGGAATAAAATAACCACTTTATTATTGCCTCTCGGGCATATTCCCTTCAATACAAGCTCGACATGCCACAATCCAAGTACCTTGTGCACAACTCCTTTAACGTGCGTGATCTATCTCCCTTCCATGTAAGTCCAAGTGATGACAATAGTCACGAGTTGAGGACGACTCTTTTCGAGGGGGGGGGGGGGATGATGCAGCTCAACCCATTCAACCAAGACCTCCATCGATACCCATCGGTCCCATGACAAGATGCAGCGCAAAGGCGATACAAGATAAGGTGAACTCGCTCCTAAATCTCTACGAGTTCGATGATTTGGTGAATGGATCGCTACCTCATATGCACACCCTTTATATTCTCAGCTATGTCCCCTCTTTGGGCTCCCAAGATGGCGCCAAGAATGACCAAGATGATGCCCAAGAGAATGAAAACAAGGAAGAAGGAGAAGGGAAAGAAGGCCACGAAAGTCGGCCTACCAGCCCGGCCTGGCTGGCACCCTCGGCCACCCACCCGTCCTCGCGCGCCAGGAAGCCCGTCCTAGGCTGGCCCCTCAGGCCGGTGCTCCCGGGTTCCTACCCAGCCTGGCAGCCCGGCCAGGCTGGCTCCCTTGTGACCCCTCGGGTCGGCCTCCCTTCACGCCACCTCCAAGTCAACACGGCCTAAGGCCGGTCCAAGCCAGGCCAGGATGGCCTCCCTGTGTGGAGAAAGGGAACATTCCCATGTAAAAGCTCACCTACCCCCACTTTTACCCTCTACACTATAAATAGAACCCCCTGGCTTCAGATCTAGGTTAGAGATGAATTAAAAATTGAGCTTTGCTCCTTAGGTTCCTCCTTAGAGGCTACTTCTAGTGTGTATCTAGAACCGTATCAGGTCTACTCCAATCAACCTTGTGATTTGGATCGTATCAAGATTTCCTTGAGTTAGCTAGTCTTTTCCCTTGGAATTCAACTAGCAACTTCCCAATATTTCTCAACTAATCCTTGAGATTCTATTGACTCGGCGGACCCGCCGTGAAGGTGAAGTGGTTTCAATTAGAGTAAGTTGGACTTGATCGAAAGAGCCGTAGGCTACCCCGGGGGTTTGGTTAACGGGTTCTTTGATCGGTAGGGTTTGCTAGTTATCGGTTACCCTTGTTCCCCCTTGTATTATTTATTAATCTTGTCGTTTTCTTCGTGTTCTTGGTCTATTCGTGAGATCGGGCCACTCCCCATGGTACACACCACATCAGGATGGGCACATCGGCATGGCCGACGGTGAACCCGTTGTAATACCCTAACTTTGTGAATAAAGTGTTGTGTTGTAGTGTTCATCTCATACATGCATGAAAAAAAACTGAATCATGTTTGAAATTTGAATTTGAGAAAATTCATAAAATCACTTAAATTGGCAACTCACATTTTGTTTCAAAAACTTTCTTAAATTAACAAACCAAGTTATGGAGTTGTTGGAAATTTCATAAGGTTTTCAAAAACTATTTTTGCCAAATTTTATTCTATCAAAAAGGCCCTCAAACGTTCAAATTCAGAGCAGTTCTTAAGTGTAGAAGGGATATTTCACAATTTACAGAAACTGTAGGGGGGTTTTTAGAAAATGTTCTTTTTATCGTTTTCCTCCACACAAGCAGGCAGGCACATGCATGCGCCGCTGGCCTCGCACAGCCACCTCTGCTTGCCAATCGACTGAGAGGAGAAGTCAGGGACGTCGCCCTGCTTCTCTCCCTCAAGTCCACTCTCTCTCTCTCTCTCTCTCTCTCTCTCTCGTGCGGCTCCTTCCCTTCCTCTTTCTATTCTCTTCCAAGCCCGAAACCCTAGCTCGGGTTGGCCGCCATGGCTCCACCGACTCCAGCCACTTCAAGCAAAATTGAAGCCACCACTGGAACCCCCACCCCATCCTCTTCCTCTCCGATGACTCACGCTTGCCAGAACACCCGAGAAGAGACGAATCGGGTCATCGTTTACATCTCCCGCCGTCAGCCATCGCTACACGATCTCGTCCGACAAGCCTCCTCCGGCATCTCCGTCCTCCTCTTCCGGTTCGCGGTGAACTCCTCAACACGCTCGTGCTCCCTGATCCCCTCCTCCTCTATGTCGTCCTCTCGCAATCAACCTCCAGCCACCGCCATGCCCTTGCTCGTTGGCATGCTTCCGGCGACCCTCTTTGGGAAGCGCCGCCACCATTACGTCATCCTCCGTCCCCTCTCCGTCATGCTACGGTTTGATTTCGGAATCGCGCCCGAAATCGGCCGATTGAGCGAAGGCAGAGCTTCTCCGGCCTCGGGCTGACGTCAGCGTGAAGTCATCTTGATGTCACGTGGGGCCTAGCCGTCAGAGTTTTATCTTTTTTTTAATAATTAATAAAAGAAAAACAACCTCACACGTGAGGTCAATTGCTTTTATAAATTCCACAAACCAATTAATATTTGTATAATTAATATCTCCTATTCTGTTTATAAAAAAATTATGAATTTTTTTAGAAATGTTCAGAAAAATAAACTCTACATGTTTATAACATTCTCAAACATTTTTGAATCAGTTCAAATTTGACCATTATATAATATTGTTTAAAATCAGTTAAAAAAGGAGAAAATACAATTTATTCAATAAAATCAGAAAATTACAAATTTTATATCAAAATGCTCAGAAAGACAAATGTAATGTATTCATGATGTTTTCAAACACATCTGGGCATTTTAACTTTGAATCACTTTCAGAATTTCCCAAAGTGCCCTCTAAGGTCCATTTCGAGGCTAATTTCTATTAAATTGCATAATTGCCATACGATCCCTAGCAACCCATCGAACATGTTTTGGGATTTATTGAAGTGCATTAACTTCCTCATGCATAAATATTGCGCATTGCATTATGGCATGTGTTGATTGTGGTTCTTGTTTCCGTGTTTGCTTCTTATCGGTAGAATGCGATTCCGAAGAGAAGATTGACATCTCCATGACAAATACTTGGTCTTAAAGGACAAGTCAAGCACTTATTACTGAAGCCCTTATCTGGTTTTCTTGAAGCAAGGCAAGCATAACCTCTTATCTGCCCATATACGATTTTGAACTCCTCTATGATTCTCCGACATTGCATTCAATTAAAATGTATCTTGTGTTAATAGTTAAGAGTTCTCCTATATATTGCATAGTCCAAATATCATGATCCAATAATCCTAGCAGCCATAGCTTTTCTTGTGTGCCTCACCAGAGCCTTAAATATGTTGTGCTTAGTCATACATGTTTGTTAGCTGTGCTCCATCCGGTTGATGAATCGGATTTGCGGATGAATCTAGTATGGCATGAAGTTGTGGAAAGTTAGGAGATACAAGTTTAACATGATTTAAAGGTGTGGATGCTGAGACCATAGAGAGTATGTGGTTTTTGTCTCTTTCATACCCCTAGAAGCGAGTTCTCGTCTTCGAGCCAAGACTGAGCGTGCATCCACACGGGGCTTAGATTCCCCGTGCTTTATACAACTTCATGTCTAGAGTTACTGCTTTGATCGATTGTTGGTTTCGATCTCACTGTTATACAGTTTTGGCTATGCCTGCGTAGTTGTCACAGTCGAGGGATTGTGGGGCCGATGATGCATTTCCGAGCATGCATGCCGATGTTTACTCGGCCTGAGCTTGGTAGCCCCAGTAACCCTCGATTGTTGTTGCACCTCCTGGACACATAGCATCTTTCTATAGCTTTGGTCATGTTCCTTCAGTTTCATACGACTCGTGGACGCTTTGATATGCATAGTTGGTTATGACTAGCATGGACACAAAGAGTAGTAGTACCGATGTTATCCGGCCTGCATGCCGATGAATCCGATCTACCTGCAGTTGTTTGTTGTGGCCGGGGCTGGCAACCCCGAAGCCCTTGTGGGTCCATGACTAGGGGCGCATAATATTATGTATACCTCTGGGTCCAGGGTCGCGACACCAGTGCCCAACGCGCACGTATGGGGGGCGGGGGTACCAAGGGTTGAAGGGCGCCCAAGCCCCGGCTTCAGCAAGGAGCGGCGAGCGAATCCGTTGGCGGCAAGGTCTTCCATGGCGGCGGAGGAGGCGGGGGAAGCGGGAGTGCAGCAACGCGAGATGAAGAATAAAGAGGCGGCGGAGAGGAAGCACAGAGCGTATGGGGAAATATAGCGGATTAGCGTGGACGGGGCGCCACTATAAAGGCGTGCTGGTAGGCGAACAGGGGGCGATCATTTACGCCGGTGTACCCACGGGAAACCCTTTGAGGCGGGTTTGGTCTAGGCTTTCCGGACGGGAATTGGGGACTGTCTGGACGGGAAGGCCCATGGGGGCGCAAGTGGTGACTTTGGGACAGATCCGGACGGGAATGGGCTTTGGGAGTGCGAGTGGCAATTCTCTAAGGGATATACTACCCAAGTATGTATCAAGTCTCAAAATGAGAGTAGCAATGAACAACATACACACACTTGAGGATGATGTACACCAAGAAACTATAGTAAATATGGATGGTGAAACTTTCTCTCGAAAGAGATATTTATATTTACCTATACCTACCTGCAATCTACATTTTAGCTACACACACAAAAATATAACACCTCTACATTTTTATAGTTAATTCCTTGACAATCTTGTTTCAGGAGACGTAATGGGATTAGCAATAAAATGAGCATTAGAAAGATTAGTGAAACACACAACTTAGTGTTGTTTCTTTCACCCCATACTTGTAAACAATATTACATTTATGTGTTTTTGATATATGATAAATGCAAATGCAAAATAGTAAATAAGCTACACTAACATGTAATAAGTAAAAAAATAAGAACATAAAATAAGATGAAAATTAAAACTAATTTGAAGGATGTAAAGGGAGAAGGTAAGCTCATAACCATGCCAAGTGTAACAAAATAATGTTTGAAAGGCGCAAAAGAGATCATGGAAACGACGCTAAAAGAGTTATTGATGGCAACAAACTACATGTACACCCATTAGCTGGGATGCCAAACGCATAGTGATGTACAAAAGTGACTCAGGGTCGACCGTAGAGATCGTCTCCTTCTTGCTCTTGAAGCAATATCTACAAAGTAAGAAGAGGTTTCCTCGTGTCCCAAGTCAACCATGGTGGTTGTCAGGCGACACAATATATTAGAGATATGAAAACAATAAAAATTATATAAAAACAAAAGCAACAGCACCGGAAGGAGCTATTGGCGTGGGATCTAAGATGAAAAGTGTAAATGCAATAGATGTTTTTATATTTTTGGAATATTTAATTGCATGTAAAATATGTGCAGTGATGTAAAATTGTATTTTTATGTAAAAAACAGAGCGGGGTTCGTGGGTTCACCCGACCTGTTTCATATAAACATAGTTACACAAAATATGCACTTCTAGATAAGATAAAGGATATGCAAATTTTACTATAGTGTTTGATTTGCATTCATATATGGGCACCATATTTTCTAACGTAGATTTGATGCAACACATCTCTAATGCTCCTTTAATCATGTGGGTTGTTTGCATGCTTAGAATTAAGTGGCTACACTATTATGTGATTAATAGAATAAGTGGTTACATGATGTTGAATTATCCCATGCATTAGTTTGAACAAACGATTTGATGTCAGTGGGGACGCACAAGATTTCACAAGATAAAATGTGTGCGTGGATCAATCTTACATGAAAACATCCGTTGGTCATAGCAGCCCAAGAATTATGTAGTAGACGACGGCGATCGGGAGAGCTATTAGCATGCCAAATATGACCCTGCAATGGGAACAAAATACATAAATAACATCTGACATGAAAATAAGTTCATGAACAATTAGGGTTCAAAATTTCATATAATTTTTTCTTGGTAGATCATCTGAGGTAGATTTCCGAAGTTTCAGTGGGTAGTGAAATTTTTGTAAACCTCAAAAATTATGCCCCGGTTCAACTGATTTCAGACATAATTTTTATTAGGTCAAATTCGATTAAATAATTGAGTTTTGATAGATTAAAATCTGAAAGAATTTCCAGAATTTTTGAAATTTTGTCGAGGTCCAATTTTTTTTTGTAAGTTAGATTTCAAACCTTCTTTCGAACAGCTAGTGGTGTTAAATGTTGAGAGGTCCTATCATGTTTTCGTCCCATAATTTCTCCAAAGTCGGGTTTAAATGCCACTTCCTCTCATTAACTGTGTGTGGAACCCGATCTGCTTGTCTCTTTGGGGATTTTGACCCTCTTGTTTTAGTCATGGAAGCAATGAAAAATGGAGCAATTCTAACGGTGAAAATAAACTTAAGAGGGTGTACCTACACCCCACAGCTCAATAAAACTACCCCCTCCTCTTTTGATTATTTTACTACTTATTTTCATTACGAAAGGTTATGAAAAATGGAGCAACACTAATTGTGAAAATATTTCAGATGATTCATGATCAACTTACCCGGTGCAAACAATGGCGGCATGGATATTGTACTCTTTGGCGAATGTCGGATATATACTGAATAGGGGTATAGAAGATGGTAGACAAAGAGCCGGACTACCAGGGTGGCCTACGTGGTAATGGGCTTAGGTCCATTGGGCGGCCCAGTAGTCCGACGCGTAGAAGCCGGATTCTAGAAGAACCCGGATCACGACCCGCGTGATCTGGCTTGGAGGAGAAGACGGATTCCTTACTTTCCAAGTTACAAGCTAAACGTAGTCTTCTAGGTTTCCTGTTCTGTAAGCCCTAATCCGGCTATTATATAAAGCCGGACGGGAGATAGATTAAACAAGCACAAGTTAGACACAAGTTCAAGCTCTACGCAACTCGCCGAGAAGTTCATCCTCGCCGAGTAGCTAGATCTATTCCCTCACATTGTAATCCTGTTATACGGGCTTTAGTCCCAATTAGTGAGAAGTGCAGGAGTAGGTACGCCGTACTGTCGCGACGTACCGAACCTGGGTAAAATCCCGTGTTCTGTGTTACTACGCTATCCCGTTATCCCACGTCTCTACCGTAGTCTCATGGAACCCCCGTCTATGAAAACTACTACGATGTCTCGACAGTTGGCGCCCACCGTGGGGCAAACGACGTCAGGCGTAAAATTCCGATCTGGGATACTCGGCGGAATTGGAAGATCGATCACTGTCGGAAGCTTGGAATTCGACGACGACGTCGGGCGCTTCCTCGACAACGGATCCTACATACCGGCGCAAAACCACCTGGTAAGTGTCTGCGTGTTACCGATTGGATCTGCTAACATCTTTATCGGACTAACTGCAGAAGCAATGGGGTTTTGCGGTGGAAGTAAATTTATCCCACCCGCCCTATACCCAGTCGAAGACGACTATGATCTCGGATTCTGCTCAGATCGCCGACAAAACAGTGATACACACTTTATCGGCATGGTGCAATCCGAAATCGCTGAAAACACGGATGACGGAAATCCCGTGCAAGAGGCAGACAACAACCTACCCGTCGTAGAAACGGAAGAACAAATACCCGTCACAGAGACGGAAGATCCGACATCCATCAACCAGACGATGAACTCGGAAGCAGAGTCCGTGCTTGCCGCCATTGAGGCGAGATTGGAGTCGGAAACCGGATCGGATAACTTTGACTCTGAAGACGAAGACGAGGATGCCTTCGTAAGAAAGGTTAAGTCCTTTCAAGAGGGATTCCATGAAGTGCTAATGGCAAAACCAGCTGATACAACGGGTGCCGACAGCCAGGAAAGCCCTAAAACCCCTCCGCCAGTTGAAGAGAGAGAAGACGGAGAAACTTCTCCGATATTCCCCAATGTTAAGGAGATGACAGAAGACGAGCCTGTCAAAAAACCTCCTTCTTCCAAGAAAAAGCACCGTGCTTCTAAAAAACTCCAATACAAACTCCGGAAGAAAAAATCAGCCGATCTCGCTGATGAAAACCTGGAAGTTGGAGATATTAGCGGCACAAAGCCCGCGGAAAAGAAATCTAAGGAAATCACTGCTCCGCCAATGACAGAACTGGAAGAGCAAGAGCTATTACAAACCCCAGTGGGACCAGATGAACCCCCTGAGATGCTGGAAGCCAGGAGACAAGCTTTCCAACGGCAACAGCAACACCTGCTCAGATCTCGGCAACATCTCCAACAAACCCATAATGACATCAAAGTCATGAAGGAAGAAATAGAGGAGTACGAGAGAAAGCATAGATCTGCCTTAAAACCTACTAGGTTACCCGGAATCGCAAAACCGGAAGAACTGCCGCCAAAAGAAAGGTTTTATAACCCATCTTGGCAAAAGCAGTTAAACGGCAAAGATGCCAAGGGCGAACCAATATACAAAACCGCAGCAGAAAACGCGGAAGCAGCGTTCGCGATCCTAAACAATGATCTATACTCCAACGGGGAAAAACTCCAAGGGGTGTATGCCTTCCTAGGAAAAGCATTACATCAGCAGCAGCGAGGCCAAGAGCGATCAGGGAGGCTGCATGATAATTCCGCCCTCTGTAAAACAGTTACCTGCGCTGCTGGAGCACCTGGACCGGAAGAACCCGGAGATTCGGATAAAAAAGAGGATCCGAGAAAAGACAAGAAAAACCCCGACAACCGGGACGCAGCGTCTAGAACCGGACCTCATCTCCCGAAAGATGGATATAAACCACACGATCGGGAAGACAAACACCGGAATGACGGCAAAATAATGCCACCTCCGAGAAACCCAGCTGAAAAAGCTGGAAGATATGATATACCTCACAGACGTGAAAGATCCCGGACACCTCCTAAGGATAGGGAAAGGCATAGAAGCAGAACTCCGCCTAAAGGACGTGAACACGGAAGAGATAGAGATAACCTCGGAAAAGCGCGTCCGCGCAACAATGGAAAAGAAAGGAGCAGATCCCCTTCTGTCCATTCAGCCGGGAGATATTCTGCACACATTGATAGAGCAGAAAAGGATGATCTATACTTTGGTCCTAAGTGTTTTACTGACAGGATCCGAAGGATAACCCTGCATTCTGGCTTCGCCAAAGTTGGTCCAACCTACCAAAAGTATACCGGCAGTACAAACCCGGATACCTGGCTCTCAGATTATTATACAGCCGTCCAAATCAACAATGGGACAGACCTGGAAGCTGTCAAGTTTCTTCCCCTAATGTTGCTAGACGGAGCCAGAGATTGGATCAATGGTTTACCATCAAGAACTGTCGACAGTTGGGATGATATGGCGAGATTATTCACTCAGCATTTTCGGGGAACATACAAACGCCCAAATAGCATCAACCAGCTGAACCGTTGCACCCAATTTGAGGACGAACCGTACGTGGATTTCATCTCCAGATGGACTGCAATGAAGAACAGTTGCTCTGGAGTAACTGACGTACAAGCAATGCATGCTTTCGTCAATGGCCTAAAACCCGGACTTGTACCGTTCATGGTTGGTTCTAAACAGCACAAAGATCTCGGATCTATGCTTACAACCGCCAATGAGCATGCTGCAGCCGAAGATGATATCAGAGCAAGAGGAGGCAATATTGAGTCACTAATACTCGCCAAGAAAACCCCTCGTTCTGACAAAAAAGGAACTCCAGAGTCAACAACAAAGCCCAAGGAGGTCAACATAGCCTTTGGAGGAGAAAAGGTGAATAAGTGGAAAGGCCGCAGTCCAGATCCAATCAATTACACTCCCGAAGAATGGGAGAGAATTAAGTCGGAACCCTGCGTCCACCACTCGCAATTTGGGAAACCAACCCACACAAACGCGCAATGCCGGCTAAACAAGCATATGAAAGGCAATGCAGGATCCGGAAATAAGGGAAAGGGTTCCAAAAGGAAACCTGCCAAACAAAAGCCAGAAGCTGAAAAAGAAGACAGTGAATCGGACACTGATGACAAAATCCAGGAACAACAGCGAAAAGGCGAACCCAAATTTCCGAGAATTGACGGAGAAGCAATGTTAACTTTCTTAGCAACCCCGTCAGCAAAGGTGGCCAAAAGAACACTTCGAGAGATAAACGCGGTTGTTCCTGCGACCCCGAAATTCTTGAAGTACTCCAACACACCGATAATCTGGGATCAGTCTGATCATCCCGGAAATATCCCTGAACCCGGCACACAAGCTCTTGTTGTAAGCCCTATTGTTCAAAACACTAGGCTAAGGAGAGTGCTGATGGATGGAGGATCCAGCATCAATATAATGTATCTGGATACACTGAAGCACTTGAAGATCTCCGAGTCCCAGCTCAACTACAGCAATATACGCTTCCATGGCATTGTTCCTGGCAGGCAAGCACGATCCCTAGGAGAAATTTCCCTAGATGTCACCTTCGGAGATAAAGATCACTTCCGGCAGGAAAAAGTATCCTTCGAAGTAGTGCCGTTCGAAAGCGTGTATCACGCAATACTCGGACGTCCGGCTTTCGCCAAATTTATGGCAAGATCTTGCTATATCTACAACAAGCTGAAGATGCCAGGACCCAAAGGAGGAGTAATCACCGTTGCCGGTGATTTCAAGCTGGCAAACGAGTTGGAAAAAGAAAACGCCCTTCGCGCTCAGAGAGTCATAGCGAAGGAGGAACTGAAGGAATTAGCCAAGGAGGTATCGCCGAAAGAGATGCCGGCAGGAAAAGAAACTCGGAAGCCAACAGATAGCTTCAAGGCGTCCGAGAATACAAGACAGGTAATCCTAGATCCCAAAGATCCGACAAAATTCGTCGTCGTAGGGACTGGGATGACTGACAAATAGGAAAGCGAGCTCATCAAGTTCCTCCGTGAGAACTGGGATATTTTTGCCTGGTGTCCAGCTGACATGCCAGGCGTACCCAGGGAACTTGCTGAGCACCAACTCAAGGTTATTCCCGGATCAAAACCCGTCAAACAAGGTCTCCGTCGATTTGACGGAAGAAGACGGAAGGCTATTGGCAAGGAAATTATCCGGCTTTTAGCAGCGGATTTCATCAAGGAAGTAATCCATACTGATTGGTCCGCAAATCCGGTATTAGTACCGAAGAAAGACACCACTGCTCTTAGAATGTGTATAGATTACACAGGATTGAACAAGTTGTGTCCGAAAGACAGGTTCGCATTGCCGCGAATCGATCAAATAATAGATGCCACTGCAGGCTCCGAGCTTTTATGCTTTTTGGATGCATACTCCGGGTACCACCAAATACGCATGAAAAAGGAAGATCAAATCAAGACTTCTTTTATAACCCCGTATGGGACGTACTATTACATAACCATGCCTTTTGGCCTGAAGAACGCAGGTGCAACCTACCAGCGTTGCATGCAACGTTGTTTGCATAGTCAAATTGGCAGAAACGTCCATGTTTACGTGGACGATATTGCCGTCGTAACCAAGGAAAAAGATACACTCCTTGAGGATTTGCGAGAAACTTTCGAAAACTTGCGCACTTACAAGATGAAGTTGAATCCATCTAAGTGCGTATTCGGGGTTCCCTCAGGAAAACTTCTGGGTTTCATTGTTTCCCACAGAGGAATAGAAGTTAACCCGGAAAAGATCAAGGCAATCTTGAACATCTCAAAACCTACATGTGTAAAAGATGTACAAAGATTGACGGGTTCCGCTGCAGCCGTCAGCAGATTTATCAGTTGGCTGGGGGCTAAAACCTTACCACTCTACAAGCTGCTGAAAAAATTCGACAAAGTCAAGTGGATTGCGGAAGCCTGGGAACGTCTAGAAAGTTATGTACCTTTCCGTACTAAGTTCAATTCTATGTAAACATCTTTTGAGATCATGAAATAAAGTTGTCGGAATGCTGTCATCCATATTCTTTATAAATGTAAAGTGTTTCCGCCTCATCTATTTCCCAATGATCTTACAAATTGCTCAACGTTAACCCGAATTGTGCTTGCGTACTCGGCGTTACAAAACTGAATGATTTTTCAGCCTATTAACGGCTAAGGGAAACTTGAATTGCCTGTGTGCCCAAGTTTCACTTAAAACTTTCCTTGAAATCTCTAAGTCTTATCTGATTGTGTGTGTGTTGGGTTATTGGAACTAGTTAGTAAAAATGCCTTTAGCATGATCCATGTTTCCGAGTTTCAAAACTGCTTGGTTCGTCCCCAGTTACTCGGCATTAAGATTCATATTGCTATTTGAGCCATTTCAAACACTAAGGACAGTTAAAACATACACACCAGAGAACTTAGAAGATAAAGGAATGATCAAAACCCAAAAAACTTGCAAAGAATTTCATAATTTAAACTGCAACAGATGGAAGTTTCATTCATACAAAAGAAGCATTACATTTTGGATTACATTAAAAGAACAGTAATGCTCCTATTGTCTATTTTTTCTATCCAGGTTTCAGGTAGCCCTTCAAGCATCTGACTCCTCCTCGCTGCTTTCGTCTTCGGGGATTGGAGGAATCTCCGCTTCTGGATAGTTGACAGAGATATTTACCATGGAGGAAATCTGGGTGGCGTGGCCTTTGACTTCACCAAAGATGGTGTTTCGCTGCGTATCCGTGTATCCTTGAGGGACACCGGACGCCACGCGCCAGGATTTAGCACTAGGGTAGTGCATGCGCATGAGGCCAAGTGCCATGCGCGCACCACCCCGTGCAGCGGAGCGAAGGAGAGATTCCTTAGACTCCGCCACCTCCATGATGGCACCCGGAAGTGTTTCAACCTCCGAGCACTCCCCATATTTTTCGGGAAGAAACTTGTCCACCAGCTGCGTTGCAGCAGCCTTGATCAAATTCCATGTATCCCCGAAAGCTCGGATGCCTGCAATCCGAGTGCCATCTGGGGTATCGCCTGTTTTTTCCAGTAAAACACCTAAAAAAGTTAGATGGAAAAACAGAGCAAGTAAAACTTGGAAAGACGACAAATGAATAAGAGATTTACCGATGAGTTTGTCGATCTCGGAAACTTCCTCCAGGCGAAGGTTCAGAGCGTCGGTCAAATCCCGAATGGTGGATTTGTCCTTCTCCGCCTGCTCGGAAGCCTTGGAATTAGAAACTCCAAGGGCCAGATTACTGGCTTCCAAGTCTTGTTGTGCTTTCACAAGGTTCTTGTGAAGCTCAACATTCTCCTTGCGGAGAATTTCGGCATTGCCAGAATCTTCTGCTGCTTGTTTAGCCTCAGCTAATGCAGCTGAAAAGCAAGGGAAAAATCCGAGTTAGCCAGCTCCTCGGAAAAAACTTAGGCAAATAATTGAATCGGAAATTTCAGGAGGAAAATGTTTACCTTGTGTTTCCGACAATGCGAGCTTAGCTGATTCCAGCTCTGCTTCCCTTTCTTCAAGAATAGAGAGAAGACTTCTAACTTCTTTATTCTTGATGGTAAGCTTCCTGAAAACTTCCCTGTTGATGGCTTCGGAGGTTTGCTGAAACATAGCAAGGAGAAGAATGAGTACAAAAAGCATCAAAGCAAAAAGCACGCATTTTAATTAATGCTTGGGGGCTAGAGTTATATACCTGGCTCATGCGCTGCAAACCTGCCAAGTTTTCTTTGAACTCTTTCGCGTATTCCGCGAAGAGAGTCCCGGCTGCGTCCAAGCCGTCATTGATAGCTTTGAAATCCTTGTCAAAGGTGGGAATTTCCTCGTCGAAAGTCCGAGTTAATTTTTCCACCTCTGGGGCCGCCCTTTCCCTCGTGTCCGGGTCGGACACAATGGGCTGGCTGGGCTCTGGGGGCTTGGTGGTGGGGGCTGCAATAGGCTCTTCCGCCATCGTGCTTGGCGTGTCCGGGGCGACGGCGGGAGAAGGTTGGCTGCCTCGGCTGGAAGAAACCTTGTGTTTCTTCAGCTTCTTCGGTCTCAGGGTGGAAGGTGGCAGGCTAAAAACATAAAAAACCGGAAAAGGTCAAAACACCGAAGATGGATGGAAAAAGTTCCCATAAAAGAAAAGTCCAGAAGAAAGAACCTGGAGGTGGCGACGGGGATTCCGTCAAGATCGATAATTTCGTCCGAGGAAGTTATCTTCTTGCGCTTGCGTCCACCTGTAGCGGCGGTGCGCAGCGCGTCCAGCTCAGCCTCAGACACCAAGTCCGAGTCTGAAAGATCCTCGAACTGTCGAACAAATAAGATCAAAATCAGGAGCGAGGAAATCCGAGATAAAATAGAACTGTACCCAAATGACTGAAAAATTACCTTGGGAACCGGATTTTCGGCCGTGTACATTGGCCGACTCTCTGTGTATTGGTCGCGCGATGCGACCAACTGGTTGATGCGCCGCCTAAGTTCCTTTGCGGGCCATTCCTTGGCGGATGTCCGCATCGGATCGTTGACTCCCGTGTATTCACACAGGAAACGGCCGCTGTGGTTGGCTAGTGGCTGGATCCGCCTAATCAGCCAGCATAGAACCGTGTCCATGCCGGTTAGAGGCGGATCCATGGAGGTGAGCTTGGCGATGCGCCGCTTGATCTTTAGCAGATCTGGCGGCAGAACTTGGACGGCTTCTGTTCCCCAGTTATCCTGGGGAACGGCGGCGGAGTTCACAAAAGGTGGAACCCCGACGGCCTTTTTACGAAAAGGCACGTCGGGATGATAGAAGAAAGAACCCGTCCAAAATTTGACGGATTCTGAAGTTTTGATCTTGGGGAACCAATCCTCTCGGAATCTCCGAAGAGTGAAGGATATAGTTCCGCAAGTTGGGAGTGCGCCCTCCGAAGAGTTTCGCTTAACTCCAAAACAGTACATCCAGAAATCTAACCTAGGTTCTAGCCCTAAGTAGCCTTCGAACAAGGCCTGAAAGCCGGCCATGTACAGAATGGAATTGGGGGGAAGATTATGGGGCTGGATGTTGTAGTGAGAGAGAACCTGGAGGAAGAAAGAAGATGGTGGAAGTCCCATACCTCGCAAAAGGTGGGAAGAAAGGAGTACCCTTTCGCCATCTCGTGGCGTGGGTTCGGTTTCTTCTTCTGGCAGCCGCCATTTCTTCTTGAGAACCAGGCCCTTCTTTTCCAAGTTTGGAAGGAGAGCCGGGGGAATACTGCAGGCACTCCAGTTGCCTGCAGATTCCGCTTCCTCGTCCGCTCCGGCGGCGGCGGCGGCCTCCGCGGCGGCGAGTTCGTCGCCGAGGAGCTCGATCTTTTCCTCCGCCGTTTCAGGTGCAAACGGTGGGGTTGTCGCGGCGCTCGATCCCGCAATGTCCGCGGCGGTGGAAGTGTTTCCTCCACCCGCCGCGGAAGCAGCAGTCTTCTCCGGCTTGCCGCCGGCGTGCTTAGGCGATCCTGGTTGCGGATCCAGGTCGCTGACGAGCTCGTCGATGGCGGCGCGGGTCGGTGACGGCGGCGAAGAGGCCATCTTTTGGTGGTGCTTTGCGTTTCGGTGCGTTTGATGCTAAGCGCGCCTGGGACAAGGACTTGCTCTCGAGCTCGCGTGCGTGGCAATGGCGTAGGCAGTGAGGGAGTGAGGAAAGTTTCGGAGGAGGACGATGACGGCTATTTATAGCCAGGAATCCGTTTAGATACGTGCCAACGGCTCTTTCGACCGTTGGATGTTCGACGCGTGTCGTTCGCCGAAAACTACGGGAAATATAACGACAGGGAAATGATGGCTATCTCCTCGTTTCCCGTGAGAATCTGTCAGAGATACGTTGCAGGGTTTCCCGCGTGAAACCAAGCGTCGCCTGCGTCAGCATGATTAAAGCGCTGACGTTAGAAGTTCCTTTTCCGCGAAGGATTGCGAGAAGAAAAGCCGGACTTTCATAGTTCCGAGTTTTATGTTACCATCTCCTTCAAAAGGAAAGTAGAAAGAATCAAGACAGCTGAATCAAGATTTCCCGGATAAAATGTATTTGACGAAAGACGGAGAATCAGAGTTTTGATCCTTCCTGGGGGCTACTGTCGGATATATACTGAATAGGGGTATAGAAGATGGTAGACAAAGAGCCGGACTACCAGGGTGGCCTACGTGGTAATGGGCTTAGGTCCATTGGGCGGCCCAGTAGTCCGACGCGTAGAAGCCGGATTCTAGAAGAACCCGGATCACGACCCGCGTGATCT
This sequence comes from Alopecurus myosuroides, assembly GCA_028641055.1. Classification (NCBI taxonomy): domain Eukaryota; kingdom Viridiplantae; phylum Streptophyta; class Magnoliopsida; order Poales; family Poaceae; genus Alopecurus; species Alopecurus myosuroides. The sequence continues at coordinate 130,041,108 of CM054058.1, forward strand.
GGCTTGGAGGAGAAGACGGATTCCTTATTTTCCAAGTTACAAGCTAAACGTAGTCTTCTAGGTTTCCTGTTCTGTAAGCCCTAATCCGGCTATTATATAAAGCCGGACGGGAGATAGATTAAACAAGCACAAGTTAGACACAAGTTCAAGCTCTACGCAACTCGCCGAGAAGTTCATCCTCGCCGAGTAGCTAGATCTATTCCCTCACATTGTAATCCTGTTATACGGGCTTTAGTCCCAATTAGTGAGAAGTGCAGGAGTAGGTACGCCGTACTGTCGCGACGTACCGAACCTGGGTAAAATCCCGTGTTCTGTGTTACTACGCTATCCCGTTACCCCACGTCTCTACCGTAGTCTCATGGCACCCCCGTCTATGAAAACTACTACGATGTCTCGACAGCGAACACGAACGGCACGATCCCCTGTGGCACGGCGGCCTACATAGCAACAAGTCACGTACTAACTCAGTGGTTGTCTTGGAACGATGAGCCCTCGAACCGGCGGGGAGATACGTACCTGGACAATGGCGATGCTAAGCAGTGTGCCTCGGAGGCCGACGGCGACCGCCATGACTACGGGGCCGACGAGGAAGCGTACGGCCATGGTGGCAGCGGCGACGGTGTTACCGCAGGCGATGATCTTGGGCTGAATGGCCATGAAGAGTCCCAGGCTGAACATGGCCATCCCCAGCCCAGCGTCCGAAAGGATGGAGATGGAGTTCGCCACGATGACCGGCATGCTAAGGTGGAATCTGCAGCAAGCATGAGCGAATTCAGCACGACGAGCTGCTGATTGATCGTGACATCATCGGATGATGGACGGAGAAATGGTTTACCGGAATTTGATGAGTGACCATGTGAGGCCGACAACACTGGCATACATGTTGGGGTTCCGGATAAGCCTGCGCCACACCATCGCCAGGATCAGCCGCAGCATCACTATCGCCGGTGGCGTCGTGCCGCTGCCGTCCTTGGCCGGCTGCTACTCCGTTGCCTCCACTGTCGTGCCGGCCTCCAGCGCCTCCTGCACGGCGTCCTCGGACTTGACGCGCTCGCCGCCAGCCGCTCCGGGCAGTCTTGAGGAGACCGAGCCGACGGACATCACGTCGGAGGAGGCGAGCCCGGCGGCTGCTGTCCCTGGCGCCGCTGCTGAACAAGGGCAAGCCGCTGGCCTCGAACATGTGCAGGTTGCCCCTAGGGTCCTCGCCTGGCGTCACTGCAGCGGCCGATATGTCCCGCGGGTCCGCCAGCACGCCGCCCACTCCGGTGGTAGCGGAGAAGTCGCCGTGGGTGAAGCTGGATCCCCGAGGCGTGTGGTTTGGCGACGAGCTGACCGAGCCGATCTCGGCGCCCGTGAGGTTCGATGGCCGCGGCGACAGGAGAGACCGGCGGGAGAGCAACGCGGCCGGGGACCTTGGCACGACGGACACGCGCACGGTCCCGTCGAGCGCCACCTCAGCCTGGCTTCCGTCGAGCGACACGACGTCCGGGTCGACGTGCACGGCGGAGATCCCCACGGGAAACCTCCCCGCGATGAGCACCCACGCGGCGCGGTACTCGAGCAGCAGGGTGTACGGAGCACGACGAGCTGCGCGAGGAGGTCGCGAGCACGTGGCCCGTACATCGCGACGAAGAGCGGGTGATGGGCAAGGTTGAGAAGGAGAAGAGGGTGATGGACCAGTCCAGCCCGGCGAACTGGCAGCGCGCCGAGGGGAGGTGGGACCAGACGGCGAGCGCGGCGAGGACGAAGGAGAGGAGCGGCACGGCGAAGACGGCCACGAAGCGGTTGATGCCGGCGCACTGCTCGGGGGTGATGACGCGCCACCAGTGCACGGAGCCGTAGGCCAGTATCATCGCCACGTACAGCGGCACCACGGCGGACAGATCGCGCGTAGATCGCGCCGCCGAATCTTGATGCACGATGGGAGCTCAGTCGATGGAAAGATCGGCAGTTCGTTTTGCATGAAGATCGGGACTTGGAGAGGGAGTTTGGCCGTTTATATAGCATTGGATTTGTCTTTTTTTGTTGCTGTGATATGACGTCCATTAACAAACTAAGATAAAACACGTCAAAAAGAAACAAATTAAGCTAAGGATGTCGTTCTCAAAAAAAAGAAAGATAAAAGGATGCAAAATTGTGTTGATGTTATCTGCCCCACCCAGCGGCAGCAGCAAAAGTACGCCTCCCAGGCAGCAGCGACGAACTGAATCCCTCCCTACAAGGCCCCAGAATCTCGATGCGTTTCACGCGAATCCTGTTTCCATCCGGTCTGAAGAAATTGGCGCCACCGGGTCGCCACCGCCGCCGCGGACGGGCGGCGCTCCTCCCCCTTCCCCCCACCCCAGCGGATTAACTCCTGCCTGCGCCGGTCAGTGCTCTATCTCCATTCCTAGGTTGCCAGGGGAAGTTTCGGGGAAGGAAAACCCAGCGGGACTCGGACGAATTCCTGCTATAAACCAAGTCCGAATCTTCCCTGGACTCGGATTTTTAGTCCTATTCGAACTGGGTGTGACCTCGCCTGATGACCTATATAAGAGGCAGGAGCCCCCAAAGTTGCTCAACAAATTTCTCGGCTTTGTCCAAGCAAACAAATCCGTGCAACTTAGGCAGTAGCTCAGGTTCTGTTCATCCAAGTCTGTTTGCGTCCAGCCCATGGAGTTATGCAGCGTCTCCTCGATGACGAGTTTAGGCAGTCTAGCTGTACAACAAGCACACCTGTGCTCCCTAATCTTCAGAGTTTTGCGCAAGCTGCTAGGCTTCACTCCGCGCTGCTCGTTGGAAAAATTCTGCAAATATGTTCATCCACCATTGGGAACCAAGACCCCCGTGGCCACATTGTCGGAGCTGCCTCAGGACGTCTTAATGGATATCTTCGCCGCCCTTGAGATCCCTGACCTTGTACGCGCCGGCGCTGTCTGCCCCTCTTGGCGGTCGGCGTATACCAGCCTGCGAAGCCTTGGGCAGTACAAACTGTCGCAGACGCCGTGCCTCCTCTATACTTCTGAATCTGCTGGTGATAGTGTTGCCTGCCTCTACAGCCTCGCTGAGAAGAGATCCTACAAGTTAACTCTTCCGGAGCCACCTATCCGCACTAGGTGTTTGATTGGCTCCTTTCGTGGCTGGCTGGTTACTGTCGACGAGAGATCTGAGGCGCACCTCGTCAATCCAATCACGTGTGAACAGTTTGCTCTACCTTCAGTGACCACCGTCGAGCAAGTGAAGCCCATCCTTGATGAGTATGGTGTTCTTCATAACTATGAGTTCTCATACCACAGTGGAAGGTATAATCATAACACAACGTCGACCTTTGCTCTTGACAAGCTGCGGGACGAACTCTACTATAAGGTGTTTGTATTCCCTGATACATCCACAGGAAGCTACATCTTGGTGCTCATCCATAACCCTCTGCGTCAGCTCTCTTTTGCAAGGGCAGGGGATGATAAGTGGACCTGGCTGCCACCTCATGATCTCTATTGCGATTGTACTTACAAGGATGGCCTCTTGTATGCTGTCTCTAAAATGGGAGAGCTTCACACCTTTGATCTTAGTGGCCCTGTGGCTGTAATGAAGATGGTTATAAGCACACCCAAGAAGGATGAAAATGAGCACCCGTACATTGTTCAGGCTCCATGGGGTGCTCTGCTGGTCATTTGGAGAGTCATCGGAGATTATGAATTGGAACCTGATCCTGGGGAATCTGTGTTTTGGAACACTACAGAGTTGAGAATATATGAAGTTGAAGCTGCGGGAAATGAACTTAAGGAAATCAATTGCTTGCGTGACCATGTTTTGTTTCTTGGGCACAATGAATCACTTTGTCTCAGCGCTGAAGAATACCCATCTCTCAGGGCAAATCATGCCTACTTTACTGACGATCATATATTTTGGACATTGGGACATAAGAATAATCACCGTGATATGGGGATTCTCAGCTTGGATGATAACAACAAGGAAGAAGTTGTATCTCCTCAGCTTTATTCCAACTTTCCGGCTCCTATTTGGATTACACCTGATCTTGGAAAGATGAACTTTGCTTCAGGGACAGCTTGAAAATTGGTTCAAGGAGCTAGCAGTTGAGTGACCACTTGGAGTCCAACTCTGTACACGCTAGCTTTGACCCAGTTGAATAGATAGCTTGAGTTTTCTTTGTTTCCCATGTTAGAATCATGTACTTCACACAGTTTAATGTGTTATTGGAAAAATTGTGGAATATCCAATTTCTCCCTCTTTGTTGTTCTTCCCATTTTTCTGGCGTGCATGTGTATTTTTCCTCTACAATAGAAAATTATCTTGTCCCAGCTCTGCATGGGAACTGAACAGCCTGGTACATAAGCTTTAGCGTGTTCATATTTTTCTATGGATTGCTTTATTAGCAGAGGCTACATTTGCGCTAGGGAAGCAGGTAAGGGAAGCATCTTTGATTCATTATTAGAGGCTGCATTGATATTTCTCACTCCTTCCTTCTTTTTCTTTGGGTTAAGGGTTGAGCGGTGCGCTTGTGATGGCGATGCTCCAGGGGTCTCAAGAGTTGTTCTCTTCTCCGTGTCCGTGTACAAGAACATTGTGATTTCCGGACACAACGTACACGGACTACAGCAAGGTACTTAATTAAGAACTCATATCTATCCTCGGTAGTTATTTGTCTACCATGATTAAATGTTTTTTCGAAATAATGTTTCTAGGTTTACTTTTTCTTTAGTCATGGTTGAACCAAATTTGTCTACCTCTTTTCTTGCTTTGCCCCTTACCTATCTCCCCATCCTTTTCTCCCCTATAATATTTTTCGCTTCCGAAGGAGCCGGTTCTTATGTAGTGATGCAGCCCACCGTATTCAACCAAGCACAACATCGACACTCCACAAGGTGAACTCACTCCTATCTCCGTATGTTTCCGGTGTCTTCGTGAACGGTGCTCTACCTCATGAAATCCCCCTCTACATGCATAGGTGGGATCACCACATGGAGACCCAAGATGGTGCCCAAGATGCTCAAGAACACATCCAAGAAGGTGCACACGAAGCTAGGAAGAACGTGGGCGAAGACGGCGTCAAGATCGGAGTTACGAGGAGGAACAACGGAGGGAAAAGGGGTCTCCCGGCCTACCCCCCGGCCAGGCCGGCCTCCCCCTTCCCAGGCCGGCCCCCTGCCCGAGCCGGCCGGCCTTTCTCACCCCCACCCCGGCCTCGGGCTGGCCTCCCAGGCCGGCCCCCTGCCCGAGCGCCCCGGCCTCCAGGCCGGCCTGCCTCCCTCCACCCCGGCCCCAGGCCGGGCACCCAACAGAAGGGGTCGGCCTGCAGGCCGGCCTGCCTCCTTCCCACCCCGGCCCCAGGCCGTCCACCCCTCCAGGCCGGCCGCTGCGCCCTCCAGGCCGGCCTGCCTCCCTCCACCCCGGCCCCAGGCCGGGCACCCAACAGAAGGGGCCGGCCTGCAGGCCGGCCTGCCTCCTTCCCACCCCGGCCCCAGGCCGGCCTCTGCGCCCTCCAGGCCGGCCAGGCCGGCTCCCAGGCCGGCGTGGCCCCAAAATGCACGGAAACTGCCCGTTTTTGCATCGTTTTGACCCCCGTTTCGACCCCGACTATATAAAGAACTCTGTTGGCTAGATCTAGGGTTAGGAATAGATTTGAGGATTGATTCCGATAGTTCGGGCTTTGCCCTTGTATCCCTCTTTTGAGGTGACTCCTCTTACGAGGATACTCCTATGTTGATGATGTTCATCTAGGATTGTATCAAGATCTCTCCGAGGAGCTACTCTCTCACATAGTGATTCTAGTAGCGCTTGCCAACCTTCCCCTTGCGGCTTCTGTTGGATCGGTGGACCGGCCGGTAAGAGAAATCAGTTTCATTTAGCGTGTTGTTGACTTGGGTTTGCGATCCCTCGTAGGCTTCACGAGTTATTTTCCCCAATTTGTGTTTCCCTGCGATTTCTCCTCGATTCCCCCTCTCGTGTTCTTCGTGTTCTTCGTGTGTTCTTCGTGCGTTCTTGTTGATTCGTGAAGATCGGGCCAACAAAGAGGTCAACACCTACATCATCTGGTATCCAGAGCTAGATTGACACGAATCCGACACCCCACCCCCTCCCCTACCACCAATTTTTCTTCTATCCATCATAAATTCGAAAATTTGACCAAAAATAGCCGAAAGGGAATTCGACCGATCTCTCGATTTGTTGAGTTTCTCGTGGTTTTGTTTCATAGATTTGTTGCCAAAAACCATTCCCCACCTTTCTATTCAGCCACAATTCTTGAATTTGCCCAAAAATTTTCTTGATTTGTGAGGAATTTCGAAATTGAGCAAAAATCTCAGAAAATTTCAGCTCTTCGATTTCCGGGCAGATTTTGTATCTTGTTTTTCTTTGTCGTCGTTGCTCCGATTGGAGTGAGGCAAGTTCCTACGCGTCGCCATCGACATCGCCTACGCATCTACATCAACGGATCGCCACGACATCGACATCCATCGGCCGCAAGTCCGAGATCATCCACCGCATAGGTATAACTTGCTTCCACTTGAACCACCCCACCCCATTGTGTTACTTACCTACTTGGACTAGTTCTTTTACACCGCTTGGCATCGCATTGTGGCACCGAGAGTGCGAGTTTTGCGCTTATGAGAGGATAGCTTCGAGTAGGCATTGGCATTTGGGAATCATCTCCGCATCACCATCATCAAAAAGCGAAAAAAAATGAGGAGAAAGAGCAAAAGAAGCAAAAAGAGACAAAAGAAGAAAATTGTCAATGCCAATTGCTACCATTTGTAGGAACGCCTAGCTTCGAGTTGCAAGAGAGAAGAGAGTGACCGGTTGCCACATTGTGAATCTTGTTGCCTCTAATTAATTGCGGTTTGAGCTAGCGTCCTCTTTGCGTTGGTGTGGCATTGAGCTTAGTCTTCGATAGGTACATTTCGTCTCCGCTCGTCCATTGGCCGCACTAACCCCATTTATCATTTGTGTGTGTGTGTTTTTTTAGTTTTCCACCATATCATTTTCCTCCACTAGGTTTGGTTTGCGTGCTAACTTTTCTTTGATTCTTCTCCATGTTTTACAATATACTTTTCTTTGGATTTGTCGTTTTCTCGCCACATTTCTAACCCATTGCCATCCACCCACAAGCCGCGTGTGTTTTGGAGCGTGTTTTTCGGATCTTCCGAACTCAAGTCACTTCATTCTTTTGCTATCGGTTTCTCTTGGCTTGGTCCACTAGTACCCAACATTTGCTAAAAGGTGAGGTTGAGCTCTTAGGTCCTCACACTCTATATATACACTTGCGCTTGTCACTAACCATGTATAGCGAGAGCGAAGACTTTGGAGGCCATGATGATCATGATGAGTCCATGATGGACCACTACGACTACAACGAGCAAGACATGGTCCTACACTCCTACGAGCACGGCGTTGTGGACGACCACTCTTACGAGCCCGACATCGTGGATGACCACTACTACGAGCATGACATGGTGGATCACCACCACTACTACGACCACGACGTCGAGTTCTACACCGACTACTCCTCCCCAAGCATCACCGACATGGAGGAGCACCACAACGACCACGACGTCGAGCTCTACACCGACTACTCTTCCCCAACCATCATCGACATGGAGGAGCACCACAGCAACCATGACGACTCCGACTCCATGAGCTACAACGACATGAACCACGACTACAACGATGACACTGCAAGCTTGGTTGACGAGATGGAGCCCTACTACAACGACAACGCATCCTCGGGCATGGCGGAGTGCTACACCGACTATGACTCCGACATGGACGAGCTCACCTACAAGAACTTCCTCGCCAAGCTTCGGTTGACAAGAAACTCCGATGGTTCATGCTCACCATCACGGAACTACAAGGAGAATGCCAAGGCCAAGACAAGATAACGCCCTTCAACCTCAAGATGGCGCAACGACAAGAAATCCGGCACGTTGGCAACGTCAAGATGGTCCCCTTCGACATCAAGACGGCGCCACAAGAAGGACATCATTGAGGCCCCATCTAGCGAGAAGGCCAAGAAGCCAAGGCATCCAAATGACTTTCGGAGTCATCCCACACATGAGGTGCGGGAACGCCGCAAGCTCCATCGTCAACACCGTCGACATGATCATCCCCACGCTCATCACCGAGACTGTCGCCATGATCATCACCGCCATATGGAAGAGAGTGGTACACCCACCTCACCGCATCTTCCACCACAAGTTCCGCGACGACATTGGTTTGAGCATCGCTCGCCATCACCACTACCTCGACCTCGACACCGACAAGGCCGTGGTGACCCTCTTCAAGATCACCCTCTACGACCGGATATTCTTCATCACCCACCTTCTCCAAGCTCGACTCATGACATTGGTCTAAATGGCTTCGTGGATGGTGCTTGCCCACATTCAAGGCGTCCAAGGCAAAATGTGTGTCACCACCACAATGACCACCAAGACCAAGGCCATTATCAAGAAGGTGCCTTCGACATGGCTTCTAGTGAATGCCTCCCTCGACTCCACCACAATGACCACCGGCGCCATCCTCTCCATCATGACCGCCATCACCAAGTCAATGAGGATAAACCACATGATCTTGCGCTACCGTTCTTCCATGACACACATGAGCTTCCGCTACCCATCTTTGATGAAGACCCACATGAGAGACTTCCGCAACGCAAAGCTAGTGAGAATGTTCCATATGGCTTGTCTTTCCCCTTCTTTGAGGAAGACCCCAATGAGCGTCCACTTCGACATCAACCAAGTGGGATTGCTCAACATGCTACTTCACTACCCATCTTTGATGAAGATCCCAATGAGCTCCTACATCGTCAACACACAAGTGGGCATGCTACACATGACACTTCTCTTCCTCTCTTTGATGAGGACCCCTATGAGCGCCCACTTCGACAAGACCTAGGCGCGGATGCTACCCATGATCTCTCATTCCGCTTGTTTGATGAGGAACCTCTTGAGCGACCACGTCAACACCAAGCAAGTGAAGATGCTCCAAGGGACTTCTCACTTCCTATTTTTGATGAGGACCCACATGAGCGACCACGCCAACAACAAGCAAATGGAGTTGCTATTCATGATTCTCCTCCTACCATATTGGATGAAGCACCGCACCCACTTGACAACGACATTCCATTGCATCATCACCAACATGAAGAATGGGAGCCTCCACCTCATCTTCATCAAGAATGTGCTTTCTTATCGCACACCGCCTTCGACAAGGATCAAGAGCATGAGCTTCCCTTCTCGCCACAAGCGCAACAACAACATCAAGAGTGTGCGGCTATTCCTCCCATAACACAAGATCGACATGACCATGCGTATGAGGATACCACTCTTCCACTCTATGATGAAGACGTTGATACATGTCTCATTGTGAAAGAGGCTCATCCCTTGGCATCATCTCTAAGGCATTCTTCTTCGCCTCCAATGACACAAGTGACAACTCCGATCATCCACAAGAGAGCTTCCAATGCTACCAATGAGATGACCATGGTTGCCAACCAAAATGGTGACCATGCCTACATGAGTGAAGGCCAATACTATGCCTTGCACCAACTAGCTCTCAATTCCTTGGACATGCCCACCAATGGTGACGGAAGCGTCTATTGCAATGAGGCCGCGAATTCATTGCGAGTGTTGACACGAGTTCTTCAAGACTATCCTCAAGATAAGGACCAACGATGCAACCTCTCTAGAGCCGGCGTCAATGGCTCATCTATCATTGTTGGAGGTCACGGCGAATTAGTTGACACTCATCATCATCATCGACCATTTGAGGATGCTACAAGGCATGGCTTACACTACCACATCACGGAGATGATGGAGCCTTCCTCGACACAGCCATGACCCTACCTCCTCCTCCAAGAAAGCCACCCTTTCCACTATTGGAGTTCAACCAAGAGACGAGATTCGCGAGCCCTCCTCACCACATGCTATGATACTACGACTCCAAACAACGCATCGACTTCGACAAACCCGCACACCTCTTGTGCCAAGACGTTGGAGCCTTCTAGTGTCCCCTTTATAGCTTCTAGTGAGATGAGTGGTGAGAGAGAGAGATCCACATTCACGTGAGTGAGCACCACAAGCCCATAATGAGTGGAAAAAGCATGAGTGTTTCTAGAGGCATTGCCACGATAGCCACCAATAGTGAGATGCGAGTTGAGAGCAAAACCCCATGTGTGCTTATTGACACTAACGGCTTACCAACTTCCTCTCCATCTTTGTTGTCTATTTTGCACAGATTTGGTGACCCTATCAAGCATCCTCGACCTCATGGACTACTCCACATACAAGGCTCTCCACAACGCATGAACATCGACACCGACTTGAAGAGTTGGAAGGAGCACACTCCGCTCATCATGATCCACATGGAGATTGACAAGAGCTTCTACGACAAGGCATTCCCCATCCACACTCCTCAAGTCAAGATCTACACGGCGCGTCACAAGCACTTCGACATCAACGACTTCTACGCATACATCCCTCATGTCACGATGTGCATGGAGTTCGACAAGCGCGTCAACGACAATGACTACAACGTCTACATCCCCTTCGTCAAGATGCACTTGGAGTTCGACAAGCGCGTCAACGACAATGATCACCACGACTACACATCAACCGCCACGATGTACATGGACTTCGACACGAGCATCAACAACAACCAATGCGTCAAGTTCATCTACACTCTACCGCTTCCGCAAGCTCACATTCGTCCACCCATTGAGGAACATGTCAAGATCGTCATCGCCTTTGGCCTACACCCTCCACGAGCATACCTTGGCATGACCTTCGATAAGAGGCTCAACTTCAACGACTACACCGCCTCGCAAGATCTTCCTCAACCACCCAAGGAGGAACCTTTCATGATCTTCATCACCTTTGGACAACATCCCCTACGAGCCTACCGTCACATGATTTTCGACAAGCGGCTCAACTTCAACGACATCTTCGTCGTCAACTTTCCTTCTCCCACTCCAAAATGGATGGAACGAGAGTCGAGGACGACACTTCTTCAAGGGGGGGAGATGATGCAGCCCACCATATTCAACCAAGCACAACATCGACACTCCACAAGGTGAACTCACTCCTATCTCCGTATGTTTCCGGTGTCTTGGTGAACGGTGCTCTACCTCATGAAATCCCCCTCTACATGCATAGGTGGGATCACCACATGGAGACCCAAGATGGTGCCCAAGATGCTCAAGAACACATCCAAGAAGGTGCACACGAAGCTAGGAAGAACGTGGGCGAAGACGGCGTCAAGATCGGAGTTACGAGGAGGAAGAACAGAGGGAAAAGGGGTCTCCCGGCCTACCCTCCCGGCCAGGCCGGCCTCCCCCTTCCCAGGCCGGCCCCCTGCCCGAGCCGGCCGGCCTCCCTCACCCCCACCCCGGCCTCTGGCTGGCCTCCCAGGCCGGCCCCCTGCCCGAGCGCCCCGGTCTCCAGGCCGACCTGCCTCCCTCCACCCCGGCCCCAGGCCGGGCACCCAACAGAAGGGGCCGGCCTGCAGGCCGGCCTGCCTCCTTCCCACCCCGGCCCTAGGCCGTCCACTCCTCCAGGCCGGCCTCTGCGCCCTCCAGGCCGGCCAGGCCGGCTCCCAGGCCGGCGTGGCCCCAAAATGCACGGAAACTGCCCGTTTTTGCACCGTTTTGACCCCTGTTTCGACCCCGACTATATAAAGGACTCCGGTGGCTAGATCTAGGGTTAGGAATAGATTTGAGGATTGATTCCGAGAGTTCGGGCTTTGCCCTTGTATCCCTCTTTTGAGGTGACTCCTCTTACGAGGCTACTCCTATGTTGATGATGTTCATCTAGGATTGTATCAAGATCTCTCCGAGGAGCTACTCTCTCACATAGTGATTCTAGTAGCGCTTGCCAACCTTCCCCTTGCGGCTTCTGTTGGATCGTGGACCGGCCGGTAAGAGAAATCGGTTTCATTTAGCGTGTTGTTGACTTGGGTTTGCGATCCCTCGTAGGCTTCACGAGTTATCTTCCCCGATTCGTGTTTCCCCGCGATTTCCCCTCGATTCCCCCTCTCGTGTTCTTCGTGTTCTTCGTGTGTTCTTCGTGCGTTCTTGTCGATTCGTGAAGATCGGGCCAACAAAGAGGTCAACACCTACATCATGTAGGCTACAGTGCAAGCCTTTAGAGCAATGAGGTCAAGTGGCTGTCCCTGTTGACGAAGAGCAAACCATGGATGATCTGGGGCTGCTCGGGCTTGGAATGGTTTATTTTCGGGTGTGGGGAAAGGGAGTGCTCTGTACATAGGTAAGCAACACGAGCTCATAGATTCAGGAGTATAACATTGGAGAATCAGACCGAAGCTCTCACTGGAGCAATATTACAATGCTCAACCTAAACGTCATTGAGATATATATTCATATATATTTTAGTGCATCCTTTATGCTGGTTTTGGTTCCTAGATGTGTGATAAAAATGAAAAGCCTTGTTAAATAAGTAGATCACAGGATTTTGCTCTACTGTTAGTGCATTGACCCTCCTCGCTAACTATGAGCTCGTGCTCATTTTGCATCTAGACATTTGGTATATTACTTTGCTTCTGTTGGGTTACCGACTTACAGTTGGCAGAATTCTTTGTAACTATTGGATCTTAGGCTAGATTCCACCTTGTTTTGTTCATGTGATTGACGTTGGATCATGCTCGACGGTATTTGGAAATAATCCATTCACGAGTTTTTACTTCTTAACCTATTTTGGGGAAACTGTCAGCGTCTATACTAAGTAATGGATCCCATTTTCTCATTCATAAGTGTTGAATTTGTTGTTGTGTCCCATCTGTCGCGTATTTAGCTTGGTTGATTTGGGTGTAATGTTTGGGTAACGGCTAAAATTAGAAAACTTAGCCGGCTTTATGTTGCAATGAAGAACCGACTATGATCAATATATTTAATTGGATACAAGGAATCCTGAGTACAAAGGATTGAAAGTTTGAATTTAGTACTACTAATGCACAGTGGAAATCTGAATAAGTTCTTTAGTCACTGGAATGTGTTTTTTTAGGTACCAGTATACCACTAAATTAGTTTAGCTGCAGAATTAGGCTGCAGTGGAGGAATACGAAGACAACAATCGTGAAGGAAAAAATGATTGGGCACACCACGGATTAGTCTACTTCTCTACTATTCTTGTTCTTTCTTGCTTGCGGGGGTAATGGAACATTCAGTATTATTTGCTTACCTTGATAAACTATGCTTCTAAGAGATGGATTATATGTATATTTGTGTACTCTCCCTATCTCAGCCCTCATGTTGCTGCTTCTGATATTTTTTTTGTCTCTGCAGATGCCCACTGAAAGCTAATTTCATTAGCCAAGAACATAATTTGTGAAATGCATCAACATAGTTACATTCAGATTTGGTACTCTGTGAGACGTAATCTCTTGGCATAATCTGGAATAAAAAAAAGTTGATATCTAAGGAAATGTTCATTTAAGATGTCATTTATATCAACTAAAATAGGACCTTTTTTGGCACATACCCGTTATCTCAAGTTTTTGATCAAACGAATCCATTGACACAAACTGTTCATGGGCGAAAAGTGAGTTGTTTAGGTCCTGGAGGGTTGACAGGGAGAACTGCAAGTTTTCGGAGCCGAGATATTCATCCAAGTCACTATGGGCGTATTTGTCCAACTGACACGTCCGAAGGAATTAATGTTGGACTTACTGGATCCTTAGCAATTCATGCGAGAATTGATCACTTGTGGGGATCCATAGAGAGCCCGTTGTATAGGTAGATCATAATGGTAGATTTTGGATCAAGCAAAAACAGTAGTTCTCGACAATATTTCAGAGAAATGTACATTTTATAGAAATATGTGATTTTTCCCAAGTTATGTGCACTGATGTGTCTTCCCTCATGAAATTTAAATTTTGGAGCAGTTGGGATCAACATCTCAATCGAAGAAGTTTTCTTTTTGAGCAAGCGCAAGAGACTTTTGCGTTTCATTAATTTGGAAAGGGAGAGTTTGTTACAGTCCTCCTAAGAGGCAGGGTACAATGAGGTGAGGTTTTAGTGTACATCCCAGGTTTGCGGCAAAATGGTACGAAGACCTTTTGCGCCCGCTCTAGCCCAAAGTGCAGCCTCGTCACGAATCCTATGGACTAGGGTGATGATCGATGGCCGCTCATTGTTGAAGACGCAAGCGTTGCGGTGCTTATAGAGCATCCAGGGGACAAGCAGTGTGGTCGATGCTAGGCCTTTGTGCATCATCTTTGGAGTACGCTGTCGTGCGCGATGCCACCAATTGAGCAGTGAGGGCTCGCTGTCGGGGGCGCTGCACGTCAGGCGAAGCCAGGAGAGGATCTCATGCCACACCTGGCGAGAGAAGGGGCTTCCCAGGAACAGGTGATGGATCGTCTCTGGGGCTTGGTCGCAAAGGAGGCACCGTGGTGGATGTGGTAGACCTCGGCGGGCGAGCCTGTCCGCGGTCCAGCAGCGGTCAAGGTGGGCAAGCCAATGGAAGAAGCGCACACGAGGGGGTGCCCAAGTCTTCCATGTGATCTTCCAGGCCGGGCACGTAGTGGACCCCTGAAAGGTGGCCAGGTAGGCAGATTTGGTGGAGTACGCGTCGTTGGGGCTCCACTTCCAGTGAAGGCTGTCCGGATCTTCGGTGAGGGTGTCGAATCTCTGACTCTACAAATCCCTCGGGTGAACCCATAGGGTTTCGAATAGGAGAACCCATGAGTGCTGGTGGAATCATCGGCTAAACAGGGGGCAAGATTTACCCAGGTTCAGGGCCCTCGTAGAGGTAAAACCCTTACTCCTGCCTCTGTGAATCTGTATTAACGAGTAGATCGGTTACAATGGTGGTTGCTCAAGTCGAGAGTATGATCTCGAGATCAAGGCTTTGGTGGTGCGGTATTGCTTGGTCCTCTTTCGGTGGCTCTCCTGGCCTTATATAGGTGGCCAGGTCTCAAACCCTACCCGGAGAGGACTCGAACTCTAACCCTAGGTCGGTTACAGGTTTCGTAACTTAACCCGCAAGGCAGTGCGGGTGCGCTTCACGTGGGCCTTCTGGAACACTCCAAGGGCTCCTTTTCTTGGGCCTTAACCTTGGGTCTGAGATGGGGTGTCCTTACCCGCAGGGTCCAGGATCCATGTCTTCGTCAGTAGCCCCCGAGCGTTTGCTCGAGTGGGATTTTTCCAGTCGAGTAGACGGTCAAACCTTTTTTCGGTCTTTCTTTCTTTCGGATAACCAGCATAGTTGTTTTCCTGTTTAGGGGGCGCGTACCCCGTGTAATGAGTTTTTATACCCGAGTATCGAGTAATACAAGTGCCCGTCTTTATGGCTTTTTATCGCAGAAGGATATGGCACAGTAGCTTGGCTCTCCCGAAAGATCAGGGCCAATTAATTGCGACTAGGGTAAAAACAATTCTGGCTTACGCAGGTTCGGGACCTCCGACTCGAGCCCGATGAGGTGATTGTTGCGACTGGGCCGTTGTGGTCTTATCGAGTCGAACTTAACCTATGGGGGTACCCGGCGCGTCCGCTGGGATTTTTTCTTTGTGTTGTTGACACGGAATCATACCGGAGGATGCAGCTTGAGTGCGATTCCAAGCCCTCAAGAGAGATCTTTCGGGTCTTACCTTCATACTCGAAAGAATATGGCATCCGTATGTGCCTAGTCGGCTGTACAATCCAGGTTTTATGACGTATAAATATCATGTGAATGAAAAAGGCAGGTTCTGCCTACTCGAATAATTTTCGATTTAGTAGTTCTTTATCCATACGAAAGAGTTTTCGTGTTAGGAGTTTTATGCCCATATGAAAGAATTTTCATGTTTGGGATGTCGTGCCCATATGAAAGAGTTTTCGCGTGTAGGGTATTTTTCTCTGTTAAAGAGGTCTTGCTTCATGATTCGTTCATGAAAGAGTTGCTTCTATTCGAAGGAGTTTGTTCATACGAAGTTATTTTCGTGTTTGAACCTTCCATTCGCAAAATTCTTCAGTTTGATGATGCACGCTATGACGTCATGGCGCACTTTTATCCTCCCGATGGGACGTGACAGAGTGAGAGCAGAAGGGCTGGCCCACCTAGTCAGCTTTTTGACCGGGAAACGAGACGTCGTTCCCAGCTTTCATGCGAACCGTGCCGTAAATGCGCACGATCTACTACTAAGATCGTGGCAGGAAACAACATCCACCGCCTCCTCGTTTCGCCTTCGCACGTGGTGGTTGCGATGAGCGCCACGTGGCGCAACGAGTGGCCAGGATCGAATAGCTCCGTGTATAAGTACGGGTCTTGGCGACGCGGTAAAACTTTCCCAGCCTTCGTCTTCCAGCTCTTCTTCTTCCTCGCGCTCATCTCCCTTCTCTCAAGCTCGTGCTAGCAGTCATGGCAGGCGGCAAGAAGCGCGCCACCGTTTCGTCATCGAGGGCTTCAGGAGATGGCCTTGCGCCACCCGCGCCACGCTCAGGTGACTGGCGCTCGTCCAACACCACGGCTAAGAGCGTCAAGGGGATGCAGCGGGAAGGGCTGCTGCCTCCGGAAGCGGAGAAATTGGTACGCCTCGGCAAGAAGGAGGAGGTACCCAATCCCCGCGCGAACGAGCGCGTGATCTTTGCAGATCACGTGTCGCGCGGGCTCTCTCTCCCTCTCCATCCTTTTTTCATCGCGTTGCTGTATGTCTATCGCATATAGTTTCATGATTTGCCTCCAAATGCGATTCAGCACATCTCGTTCTTTATCGTTCTTTGCGAGTGCTTTCTGGGCATTCGCCCTCATTGGGGCCTTTGGAAGGCCCTCTTCAAGGTGCGCATCTTCCGCGAGAAATCGCGGGTGGAGACCGAGCTTGGGGAGCCGCTGCGCACCGGCGGTTTCGGGATCCAGGCGAGGCCAGAAGTCGGCTACTTCACCATGCACTTCACGTAACTGACAACAGCGCGAGTGGAGTCCACGAATTTCACCCGTTCGCTGTTCTGAAGAGGCGAAAGTCCTGGGCGCACAAACTCTCGGTCGAAGAGAACCGAGTAGTTACTCCCCTACCCGCCAAGGTAGCTGTTCTTCGTGACCAAGCCGCAGGAATCGCGATGAACGGTCTACACTTGGCGAGTGTATTCCTCAAGCGTCGGGTGCAGCCCCTGCAGGATAGGCCATCCGCGATGTGGGAGTACCAGGGCGTCGAAGATCCCAGTCGCGTGAGCCGTGAAGAATTCTCGAATGCCGAGTTCGAGAAGAAGATGGCGGCTATCACCAACCTGAAGGAGGGCGACAGCTTCCCCATCTGCCCGGTACATGCTTTTGAAGCCTCAAGGCCACCGCCAGCCGAGGTAAATTTTGACTCTGTTTGTCTTCTTTTCTTTCCCTTGCTTTGGGATTTGGTCGGTTGACTTTCCCTCTCATTTTTCTTCTATCTTTATTTTTATAGAGCCTATCCGTGGCCACCTGCTACCCGCCAGTGTCCGGGGAGGAGGCTTCGGATTTGTTGGCGAGCAACCTGGACGTCCCGGCCGATACCAGCGTTGCCAACGCTTCTTCGGGTTCTGAGCATGATTCTTCGGATGACACTGAGGACTCGAACGGTGGTCTGCTTCACCGCAAACGCCGTCGGGTGGAGGATGATGAAGCGACCTCCAAAGATAACTCTTTCGAGGAATCACCCGAGAATGCTCCTATCCTTGTTACTCCATTGCGCACGCGCCCTCCTTCCCCTTCATTTCCAACTATCCAAACCGCCTGGAATGCGGATATGTTGGACGAGGAAGAGGATGACGAGTAAGTTTTCTTTGTTTGTTCTTTAGTCGAACATTTCCTTTCGCATCTTTCCTGACTTATTGTTTTTCATCTCAGCTTGCAAGCTATCAGCCCTAGCAGGTTTGTCTCTTCTCTTCCCGCTGAAAGGAGGAGGAAAGCAGGAGCTGCGGGTGAGACTCCCACCATTGATACTGCCCGAGATTCACCGAGCGTAGCCCCCAAGGCAGCGACTATGGAGTATACGCTTCCTAGTTTTGCTGCTGGGGCTTCGATTCCAAAGGAGGTGTCGGGTAGCTCGGCGGATCCTCTTTCTTCTGCTCAAGGCCAGGTAATCCTTTGCTATCTGGCTCTTTAATGCTTTGTCGACTTCGAACTTATCGGGTGCACGTCAGTGCTCCCGATGGGAGTAGCCCCCGAGGCTGTAGTCGATAGCATGCGATCGGCTACAGGCTTAGAATTGGCCTTTTCCTTTTCCTTCTTCTTAATTTTATCGGGTGCACGGCAGTGCTCCCGATGGGAGTAGCCCCCGAGGCTATACTCGAATGTTTACAATCGGGTATAGGCTCAAATTTTACTCTTCTGAATCTTCCGTCTTCATGTTTTTTGCAGTGGCTTGTTGACTCCCTTGCGGCAATTGGTCGCCGCGTAATTTTCGCTGAGTCGGAATGCGGGGTCCTTCGAGCGGATCGTGATCGACTCGCCTCAGAGAATGAACTCCTAAAAAGTAAATTTTTCATCTTCTTTCATTTTAATCCTTGCCTCCACCAATATCTGTTTTCTGATGATTGTTGCCGCACAGCTCAAGTTGAGTCTATGGAGGCTGAGAAGGCGAGCGCTTCTACTCGGGCAGCTGCTCAAGAGGTCGATCTGGCGACCATTCGACAGGAGCTCGAGGCTTCCCGCATGCAATCGGCTGATCTTGAAGGGAAGCTTGCGGCTGCCCAGCACGCTCTGAAGAGCTTGGAGGATGCTGGCACTAAGGCGGACGCTGACCTTGTCGCCTTCCTTCGCCCTCTTGCCGAACGTTTCGCGGGTAAGATGTTTTTACCTTGCAATTTTGTCTTCTATCCCGGTGAGTTTTTCTGGTCTTGACGTTTTTTCTTTGTAGGCTTTCTGGGTGCTCCTCTGGAAGTTCCTCGAGTCCAGCGAGTGGATGCGCTGACGGACTCCCTCGCTCAGCTCAGGAGGCATGCCGAAGGAGTTTGCACCTTGGTTGGTAATGCCACCCAAGTGTTGACACAGCTGCATGGTCGCCTCCTCGTCAATGCCGTGTCTCTACCCGTGCTAGGTGACCTGCTGAAGATCTTCTCGGAGGGCAATCTCCTTGATGCCTATGCGGTCGCTCAGTCAGAATCTGGGGCGAAGACGGCCACCCAGTTCGCGCTGGCGCATGGAGTTAGCGGCTTGGAGGAGGCCTACTCGGATCTCCATGTCGATCCTTCCACGGGCAAAAAGGTAGGGCTTCGTCGTTTTGGCGAGCCAGCCGGAGTCCTTGCTCGGAAGTTATCCGCGCTGTTTGCTCGTCTTAAGGGAGGGTCCACTGCCGTGAGTGGCAGCACCAGTGTAGCTCCTTAGTTTATCTTTCTTTGCTTTGATTGTAATGAACCTTTCGATGTGCTCCCGTATTTCCATTGTCTTAATCGAGAATGTTCTTCTGAAATGTTTCCTGCAATTGTGTGTTTCCTCCCGATGGGAGTAGCCCCCGAGCACTCGTAAAATACACGATTAGAGATATCTCGAATAGGGCATCTTACTACTTTCCTTGTATTCTTCATGGCTGCTGGGGTCACCGCAGAACCTTCAGGTGGACGTGCTATTCCAGCAAATCCTCTTGTTGCCGCTGTTGGGACCTATGCAGGTCTCCGTGATCGGGTCCAGGAGGGTTAGCGCAAGCTGAAAACTTTGCGTGGGGTGGCCGATGTGGCGAAGTCAAAGCAAAAACTGGCGATTGAGCGCGAACAGTTTTTGATGGACGAGTTGGCTTGTGTTGCTAGAAACTTGCTGTGTAAGTGATACAACCCCCAAGTCTTCTTTGTCTTGTTTCCTTGTCTGATCGTGTATGTTTGCTCTTCAGTTGTTAAACCGGATGATAGGGAAGAAAAACAGTGGGTAGAAAACCACATTCTTCAAGAAGCTGGCAGCTCAAAGCCTCATGCGAATAACTTTTGGTCTGATCGCAGTCGAGGCTTCGTGTTGGCTACTATGAAGTTCCGAGTCATCCAGGAGAAAGTTCTCGTGAGTTCTTTTCACGAGGTCTTGGTCGCGATGAATGCCGCGTTCTATCCGCTGCAAAGGGGTCCTGAAGATTGGAGCTATCTCCTCAGGCTGTTCGGGCAAAAGGGAGAGATTCGCGAGTGTGTTCGCAATCAGATGACTTGCGGCGCGGTGGTGGCTCTCTCTTTTGTCCGGATATGACATCCTGAGATGAACTTTAACTCCGTAGCTAGACTTCCGGATGGTCCAATCGATGATATTTCGCCGCATTATGACACTGGTCGTCCTGCAGCGGAAGAAATCATTCGATTGACCTCTGATGAAGTAGATAGAGTGTTGTCAACTGAGAATGCCCAGCGCCATGATTGATTGTAGGATGTATACATCCTGTTATGCTGTATAGTTTATAAAAAACTGTTGTAAGGTGTGTAACCCTGTGTGTATAAATTTTCCTGTGATGCTGAGTTTTAGGCGTAGCCCCCGTGTGTTTATGGGGTGTATACCTGTAACTTTTAGCATGTAAGGACGAATAATCTTCGAGTAAATATGGTTGAGAAACCATGTATTTTGTTGCGATGACTGAGAAGTCATGTATTCGAGCTACAGGAGTGGCTAATATAGCCTTATTGTTGCGAGAAAAGGAAATGTAGGGATAAAATTTGCGTAGGTGTGCGATATTCCAAGGATTGGAATAGATTCCTCCAGTCGATGGGTTCTTCAGCCTGTAGGCTCCACCTGGGATAACTTCGTGTATGATGAAGGGTCCTTCCCATGGTGGCTCGAGCTTGTGTTCTTCCTTCTGCTTGAGCCGCAGCACCAAGTCTCCTACCGCGAATGCTCTGTGGCGTATGCGGCGACTATGATAGTTTCGCAGTGATTGTTGATATACTGCGGATCTTGCGAGCGCAATATCGCGCATCTCATCGAGTGCGTCCATATCTTCCGTGAGTGCCTTGTTGGAGGTTTCTTCGCTGTAAGCCACAACCCGTGGGGCGCTGAATCTGACATCCTCGGGAAGGACTGCTTCTGCCCCTTATACCATGAAAAATGGTGTGTAGTTTGTGGACCGGTTTGGAGTTGTGCGGAGGCTCCATAGTACGGAGGGTAGCTCTTCGGCCCAATGTCCTGCTGCTGGTGCAGACGACCGAGTAGACGTTTCTTGATGCCAGCTGAACTAAGCCGTTGGATCTTTCGACTTGTCCGTTCGTTTGCGGATGGGCAACTGAAGCAAACTTGAAGTTAATGCCCTTTTCCTCGCAGAACTGTTGTGTTTCCTTTGCTGTGAAGTTTGTACCATTGTCTGTAATGATGTCATATGGTACCCCGAATCTACATACCATGGAATCGAGGAACTTGACGGCGCATTGGGCGCTAGCCGAGGTTACTGGCATGGCCTCAATCCACTTGGTAAATTTGTCAACTGCGACCAGCAAGTGTGTGTATCCACCCGGCGTAGACTTGCGTAGTGGTCCTACCATGTCCAGCCCACATTGTGCAAAGGGCTAGGTGATGGGTATCATGTGCAATTCCGTAGCGGGTGCGTGTGGTCTTGTTGCAAATCGCTGGCAAGCGTCACATCTGTCGACCAGCTCCTTTGCGTCGGTGGCTGCCGTGAGCCAGTAGAATCCTGCTCGGAATGCTTTTCCCATGATTGTTTTCCAGCTAGCGTGATGTCCACAGTCTCCTTGGTGGATGTCCTGGAGTAATTCTTTGCCATCTTCGGGTGCGATGCAGCGCTGAAGTATACCCGAGATGCTCTGCTTGTATAATTCTCTATTGACCACCCGAAAAGATTTACTGCGTCGTATTATCTGTCGAGCCTCGCGAGGATCTGCCGGCAGCTGCTTGGTGGTCAAGTAGTCGAGATATTACTGCGTCCAGACTGGCTCGACCAGATAAACTTGCTGTGAAATGTTATGAATAAGCTCGATGATGGCAACTTGCGGGCTGACCTCTGTTTCTGGTGCTGCGGGTGCCCCTGCAACTTTTTTGACTTTGACCGATCGCTTAGTCATCCGCTCGAAATACATCCCTGGTGGTATGGGTGTATTTGTGGAACCCATGTTTGCCAGTCTATCTGCTTCTTCGTTGCTGGATCTCGCAATATGCTTCAGCTCGCATCCTTTGAAGCTTCCTTCGAGCAGGTTGTACATGTCATGATATGCGACCATATTTTCAGCAATTGCGTCGCATTCTTTCATTGTCTGCTGCACGATGAGATTGGAGTCGCCGTAGATCATTAATCGGGTAGCTCCACATGCGACTGCCATCTTCATCCCATGCAACAGGGCTTAATATTTTGCGTCGTTGTTAGATGCTGGATCGTCGGGTGGAAAGTCCAATCGTAGGACGTATTGCAGCTTGTCTCCCCTAGGCGATATGAGGACGATTCCAGCTCATGCTCCTTCATTTGTTTTGGACCCGTCAAAGTACATTATCCAGTTGCTCGTGTACTCAGGCGGTCCGGGCGTTTGTAGCTCTGTCCACTCGCTTAGGAATTCCACGAGTACATGGGATTTGATTGCATTGCGTCCTGTATAGGTGATGTCCCAAGCGCCCAGCTCGATGCTCCACTTTGCTATTCTTCCGGATGCCATAGGGTTGTTTATGATTGTCCCGAGTGACGCATCATTAACCACTGTGATTGCGTGTTCCTGGAAATAGTGCTTGAGTTTTCGAGCTGTAAGAACAACTCCATATGCGAGCTTCTGGTAATGAGGATATCGTTGCTTGCACGGCGAGAGCACTTCACTGATGTAATAGATCGGTCGTTGGACTCCGTGCGCTTTGCCTTCTTCAGGTCGTTCGACTACGATTGCTGTGCTGATGACCTGGTTTGTGGAGGCTAGGTACAAGTAGAGTGGCTCTCTCTCTTGCGGTGTTGCAAGGACGCGACTGCTTTGCAACGATCGCTTCAGGTATGCGAATTCTTGTTTAGCTTCTGGTGTCCACTCGAATTTGTCCGTTTTATTCAACAGCTTATAGAAGGGTAACGCCTGCTCCCCCAATCGTGCGATGAACCTGATCAAGGCGGCTAGTCGCCATGCGAGCTGTTGGACTCCACGTAGATTGGTTGGCTCCTTCATTGTCAAGATTGCTTGTATTTTCTCTGGGTTGGCTTCGATGCCTCTGGCGGATACCAGGTACCCGAGAAGTTTTCCTGCTGGAACGCCGAAGACGCATTTTGTCGGACTGAGCTTGATCCTGTATGCGTTGAGGGCGTTGAATGTTTCTCTGATGTCCTCGAGGAGTGTGTCCTCTACTCGAGTTTTGATGACGTTGTTGTCAACGTACACTTGTACGTTCTTGCCAATGAGTTTGGCGAGGCATTTTTGCATGCAGCACTGATATGTTGCGCCTGCGTTCTTGAGCCCGAAGGGCATTGTCGTGTAGCAGTATACACCATGTGGTGTGATGAATGCTGTCTTTTTTTCATCCTCCTGTTCCATCCGGATTTGGTTATATCCCGAATAGGCGTCCAGGAAGGAGAGGCGTTGATAGACTGCCGTAGAGTCCACGATCTGGTCGATTCGCGGGAGGGGAAAGTTATCCTTGGGGCAGTGCTTGTTTAACGACGTGTAGTCGATGCACACCCGAAGGATATCAGTGTTCTTTTTGGGGACCAGCACTGGGTTTGCTAACCAAGTGGATATCTTGATCTCCCTGATGAATTTTGCTGCTAGCAATCTGTTTACTTCTTCTCCAAGAGCTTTCTGCTTGGGTTCTAAAAATCGTCGAGTAGTCTGCTTGATGGGTTTTGCGTACTGAAAGACTTCAAGTGAGTGCTCGGCGAACTCCCTGGGTATTCCTGGCATATCTGAGGGCTGCCAAGCGAAAATTTCCTATGCTTGCGAGAGGGTGGTTGAGACCATCGCTGTCTTCGCAGAATCTGTCGGGTGCACTTGATGTTTTCGGGTGTCACTGTTGGCGCTGAACTCCAGCTCGGGCGCGTTTTTCTTCGTGAGGGGCATCACGGAGTGATCCGTGGTTTTTGCCAGCTCTTGCAGTTCTTCTTGCACCCCGAAAGATTTTGCGATCTCATTGAATTCAATGTTGCACTTTTTGGATTTCTGAAAATCTCCGTCGATGGTGATCACACCATATTCTCCAGGTAGTTTGAGCTTCAGGTATGAGTAGTGTGGTACTGCCATGAATCTGGCGAACGCTGTTCGACCAAGAATGGCGTGGTACTGTGAGGGCCAGTCAACGACTTCGAAGTCGAGGAATTCTCTTCTGTAGTTGCTTTGAGTGCCCAGCACAACTTCTAAGTTAATTGTTCCGAGCGGACGGATTGCCTTTCCTGGAACTATCCCGTGGAAGGATGTTTCTGATTCCTCCAGGCCATCCAGGTTCCTGTTCATCCGACGGAGTGTATCCGCGTAAATAATGTTGATGCCACTGCCACTATCCATGAATACGCGGGCCAAGTCGTAGTTGCCATGCGCTTGTATGACGAGGGCGGCGTGTCCTGGTCGATAGACTCGTGGTGGGTGGTCTTTCATCGAGAATATTGGTTGGTCCGCCATCTTCAAGTATTCGGGCTTTGTTGGCGGTGTCTGCACAGCCATGCACAACTGCCTCGTGTTAGTCTTTTGAGCTCTGCAAGATGGACATACATTCTGGATCATTGCTAGTTGCCCTGCAGGGTTCGGGTACGCGTTAGCTCTGGCGTTTTATGCAGGTGGCGCAGGCAGTGCAGTTAACGCCATGTTTGGATTTGCGGGTGGAGGCAGGGGTTGTGGCGGCTGGAATCCTTGGTGTCCTGCTCCTGGAAGCGGTGGGTAGTTTTGATTGGCTGCCGGTCTTTTCCTCGAGAAGACCTCCGAGATTTCAATAAACTTTCGGCAATCCTTAAGAAGGTGTGTCGCCTTAGTTTTTCCCGTGCGCTTATCTGTAAATGGATGTAGCGAGCAGTATGCATCGAGGTCCTCCTCGGGGGTTTTGTCTTCAGCCTTTGGTCTCCATTCGCGATTTCCATGGCGGCCGATGTCGCGACTTCGCGTGAATTCCGCCGCTACCATCTCCTCTCGATCCTCGTGATCGTAATATTTCCTCCTTTTTCTTCGGCCATGGCAGTCTTCTTCGTGTGCGGGCGATGATGCTCGCTCATTGCGCACTGCGTCTTCTCCGTTAGCCCATTTTTCGGCTATGATCATCAGCTCCCCAATAGTTTTTGGTGCGGCTCTGCCTAGTTCTTCTCTAAAAGCAGTTCTTCGGGCGCCTTTTGTGAAGGCTTCAATCGCTACTTCTTCCGAGATGGTTCCCGCGGTGTTCCTGAGCGTGGTCCATCGCTGGATATACTCGCGGGTGGACTCGCCGCTTTTCTGCTTGCAGGCTCGCAGTTCTTCGATGGTGGCCGGTCTATTGTAGGTCGACTGGAAGTTTTTGCAAAAGTCGCGGTGCAGGTCGTCCCACGATGCGTAACAGGATCTTGGTCTCCTTTCCAGCCAGCTACGGGCCGCGCCGACGAGATGAAGATTGAGATATTGCATAGCTGTGTTCTTGTTCCCACGTTGGCATTTTACTGCTGTGAGGTAATCGCTTAGCCATTGAGAGGGCTCGAGTGAGCCGTCGTACTTTGTCACTTCTGTGCTGAGCTTAAATCTTCTGGGTAGAGGCGCTTCGCGGATGCTGCGGGCAAAGCAGAGCTGACGAAGATATGGATCCTGGACCCTGCGGATAAGGACACCCCATCTCAAGCCCAAGGCTAAGGCCCAAGAAGAGGCGCCCTTGGAATACTCCAGAAGGCCCATGTAAAGCCCACCCGCAATGACTTGCGGACTAAGCTAGGAAACTTGTAACCGACCTAGCTAGAGTTCGAGTCCTCTCCGGGTAGAACTCGAGACCTGGCCATCTATATAAGGCCAGGAGAGCCCCCAGGAGAGGACCAAGGAATACCGCACGACCAAAAGCCTTGAACTCGAGACCCACTCTCGATTCGAGCACCACCATTGTAACCGATCTAATCTTCAATACAGATCGACATGAGGCAGGAGTAAGGGTTTTACCTCTAGGAGGGCCCCGAACCTGGGTAAATCTCGCCCCCTGTCTAGCCGACGATTCCACCAGCGCTCATGGGTTCTCTTAATCAAAACCCGATGGGTTCACCGAAGGGATTTGTTGAGTTAGGGATTCGACAATTGGCGCCGTCTGTGGGAATCGCGGGCGCTGGATCACCGGCATCTTCGGCTTCACGTCCAACTCCCGTTGGAAACCATCGACTACGGCTCCGAACAATCCTATACGGATCGGATCTGTCGTGGTCACACCTCACTCGCCGGAATCACGCCCGGTATTCGAGGATCTGGAGAAGAGCGTCACCCTGACGTTCGGGAGCCTCAAGTTTGTGACGAACAGGGATGGAATCCTCCACTTCTTGGATGAATCTGAATCTGAATCTGGAGCCGTCAATTCGCGCCTTCCCATGGAGAAAAGTGGCGAGTCCATCCGTTTCAACACAGTCGACTATCACGCCCTCTCGACAGAGGAACCATCTCGGGTACGGGAAGCTTTCCAATCTGCGCCTAGGACGCACGGGCCACGATTGGCCCAAGTCTGCATGGCAGGATCGGAACATCCCCCGGAAACCGAATTCAGCGCAACCGAGCGCAATATAATCGGCGTCTCGCGGGAGGCCTGGAACAGGGCCAAGGAAGCCATGCGAAGAAGTCAGCCACCCGCGGCAGGAGCGCCACAGGAGGATCTAACCGCCTACCACTATCACCTAGTGAGAGCGGCCTCGACCATCAAAGATGCCCGAGCAGATCTAGCCCGTCGTAGAAGAGCGGCGGACGAATCAAGCCTACGACGAGCCGAGCAGTCCCTTGCACCCTCAGTTGGTACCCGACCCGCGAGGAAGGGACATGCAGCATCAACCAGGGACTACGAATCCATGGCTTGGACCAACAGGTCGACCACATCTTCCTTCATGAGGGTCGACGACGACGACAACGTCTACCCACAAACCCCCGCTGCTGCGGTCCTAGCCGCAGCAACTTACATGCAGATGAACGAACAGTACAAGCAAATTCGCAAAGGCCTAGGATTGGCAGCCGCAAGGCTCGCCTCTCACGATCGCAAGAAGACTGAAGAACAATTGGAAAAAGAGCGACAGGAGAAGGACAAAGATAAGGAAACGCCCCGCAGGCACAGAAGCTCCTCCCCGAGGAAAGACAAATCGCCACGTCGTGGTCGAGGAAAAGAAGCCCGCCGCCGCGGCGACAGTCGAAGCAGCAGCGACGACAGCCCGAGGGACAAAAGCTCACGGCACCACAGCAGCCGCTCGCGAAAACGAAGCAAGGAACCACGGAAGGACGCTGATCGCGATCAGCCCGGACGCGACGCACGATCTGACATCGCACAGAACAAGGTGGACAAGGCGAGGGCATCAAGATATCGCGGCCGATCGTCATCCGGCTCTTCGGATGATGAAACCTGCGGTGCACTCTGCTTCGCCCGCAGCATTCGCGAAGCACCCCTACCCAAAAGATTCAAGCTCAGCACGGAAGTGACAAAGTACGATGGTTCACTCGAGCCTTCTCAATGGTTAAGCAACTACCTCACGGCAGTAAAATGCCAACGTGGGAACAAGAATACGGCTATGCAATACCTCAGTTTGCATCTAGTTGGAGCGGCCCGCAGTTGGCTGGAGAGGAGACCAAGATCTTTCTACGCATCGTGGGATGACCTGCACCGCGATTTCTGCAAAAACTTCCAGTCGACCTACAAGAGGCCGGCCACAATCAAAGAACTGCGAGCCTGCAAGCAAAAGAGCGGCGAATCTACCCGAGAATACATCCAGCGGTGGACCACGCTCAGGAACACCGCAGGAACCATCTCGGAAGAAGTAGCGATTGAAGCTTTCGCTAAAGGTGCCAGAAGAACTGCCTTTCGGGAAGAGCTAGGCAGAGCCGCGCCCAAAACCATCGGGGAGCTAATGATCATAGCCGAAAAATGGGCTAACGGAGAAGACGCAGTGCGCAACGAAAGAGGATCATCACCCGCACACGAAGACGACCGCCACGGACGAAGAAAGAGAAGGAAATACTATGACCACGAGGATAGGGAGGAATTAGTGGCGGCAGAATTCACGCGAAGTCGCGACTCTGGTCGCCGCGGAAGTCGCGAGTGGAAACCAAAAGCAGAAGAAAAATCCCCCGAGGAGGACCTTGATGCATACTGCTCGCTACATCTGTTTACAGATAAGCGCACGGGAAAAACTAAGGCAACACACATTCTTAAGGATTGCCGAAAGTTTCATGACATCTCGGATGCCCTCGCCAGGAAAAGATTTGCATCCACCCAAAACTACCCGCCACTGCCAGGAGGAGGACAACCATTCAAGCTGCCACCACCTCCACCTCCACCGGCAAATCCAAACATGACGCTAGCTGCACTACCTGCGCCACCGCCACCAAACACTGGAGCCAATGCATACCCGAACCCGGCAGGACAACTCGCGATGATACAGAAGGTATGCCCCTCTCGCAGAGCTCAAAAGACTAACACGAGGAAATTGTGCATGGCAGTGCAGACACCACCAACAAAGCCCGGGTACCTGAAAATGGCGGATCAGCCAATCACGTTCTCGATGAAAGACCATCCGCCACGAGTCTATCGACCAGGATGTCGGGGGGTTACCCCCGAGTAGGGTAAAGGCAAGGGGTAAAGGCAAAGGGTCAGAAGAGATGTTTGGTCGAGTAGCCGCCTGCCCGGGGCTTGCTACCCGGTCGATTGCTACTCGGTCTTACGGAAAGATGACCAGAAGAAGGAATCAAGCAAGTTATGTTTGTTCGAGTAGAAGAGGTGGCCCGAGTAAAAACTGGCGGGAACCTACTCGGGCCAGATGTCAAAGGAGCCGTTCTGACACAGGATCCCGCATATCCTGGGTCCGTACTTGGCACTATTCACACCACTGTTCATCTGGGGCCGGCGTGCCTGACAGTGACAGTGTGGAAGCAGGCGGTCGCAGGATAGGGGGGACCTACTCTGGGTTAAGCGCAGTGATACCAGACTGTTCACTTGGTTTTGCCCAACGACTTTCCGGACATGACAAGATTAGGAACCAAAGCTGTCAGCGGGAACTCGGAAGAAGGACGATGTGCACACAATGTCGACACTTGTCCGTATTTGGACGTATCCGGCTGGGCACCATGTATATAAGGTGCCCCGCCGCCTCCTGCGCGAGGCAGCACACATTCGAACACTGGAAACCCTAGATTCTTGACCTAGTTCATCACATAGAGAGGAGAATGGCTACTCGGTAGCAAGAACCATTGTACTGTGGCTACTCGGTGAGACACCGGAATACACAAAGAAAGGCAGGAGTAGGGGTTTTACCTCCTCACGAGGGCCCTGAACCTGGGTAGATCGCGTTGTTTGCAGTGCTTTGTTCTTACTTCACGCGGCTACTCGTCGCGTGATCCCTCCCCGAGCACCTCCAACGTCCTTCGTCCCCACATCTTTAGCCATCCCATGACATCTGTCTTGACACCACCACGACAGTTGGCGCCCACCGTGGGGCAACCAGCGGCGCTGGCTGGAGTTTCTGTTCGGACGGGATCTTCTTCAGGCGAGCGCGTGGTCTGTGGCCTTGTCCACAGATTCGGCTCCTTCGACTTTGTCACCGACAACGCAGGCGACTTCGCCGGCAAGGCCATGCCGGAGGGCGGCACGGTGATCTCCTTCGGCTCGCACCTCGTCTACGTCGCCACCGCCGTCGTCGACAAGTTTCCAGAGGAGGTGCTGGTCGCAGAGGATCCTCCTGCTGTGATCGCAGCACGTGGAAGGCCCGCGCGCCGTTCCGCGGACTGCGTGGAGGTGATGGTGGCTAGCCTGTCCGCGGACGCCGGCAAGGGCGCGGCTGGGGCCGCCAACGTCATCGATGATCCTACTGGCCCGAGTGCTGGCGGGAAGTCCCACAAGCCTTACGAGAAGGAGAGCAACCGCGTCCTCTCCACTACTCCGACCATCCCTGCGTCTGCAGGAAGAACTGGCATGCTGCCTCCCACCAACCTCGAGCTCTTGAACATGAAGGAGCAGCTCGAGCGGCAACGCCAGGAGCTCCTCGCCGAGCAGGCGGAGTTGGATAGGATTAGGTTAGAGCTTAGCCTAGACCAGAATGAGTACAACAAGGCTCACGGCTTCACGCCAGTCACTAGGAGAGCTAGCAAGGTAGGCGCTACGCGGCGCAACCTGGGTGCCGAGATGGCAACAGTTGGAGAGGTTCCTAGTCAGTCCGCCACCGCAAACACTTCCACTAGGCCTAGGTACAGCACCCCCGCCAAAACGCTTAGAGCTGCAGAGGCCGTGGCTGCCGAGTTGCCTCATCTCGACGGCAACGCGCGCGTTAGGCAGCAGGAGAGGCTCAATGAGTTGGTGTTAGAGGCGGCTAGGCAGAACGAGGAGTTCCGGAAAGCCAACCCGGGTGCTGGCGGCTCGCAGGTGGTGCATTCGCATGCGGCCAGATCTAACGATCAGGCCTCATCTCCGCACCCCAGTCGCGAGAAGGACCGCAGTGGCACCTCGGGAAGGAACAGGCAAATGCAGGTGTACGACCCGACTGTCGCCGCGAAACAGTTCGCTGAGCCACGACAGTCCGGCCAGAAACACAACTCTGCTGGAGCAGCCTCTCAAGCCCATAAAGCTCATAGCCAAACACGTGGAGGAGATCGTCCATGCCCTTCTCGGCAACAGGGTGCTCAGCCTGCTCGGCAGAGGCCAAACCAGGCAGCTGCTGCTCAGCCGCGTGCGGCTGACCGAGTAGCCAACCTGGTGGAGCAGCCTGTGGCCATGGAGGTGGACAGATACGATGACGGCAACTCGGCCATGGGGCTAGCCGGCTATGATATCCAGGACCGCGTAGGAGAACGCGTGCTGGAGCCTGCTGATGTTCGGTACAAGCTGGATCGGATCAACCTGTCTGCGCGGCTAGAGAACACGGGGCCTCCCGGCCCTGCTTGTTTTGGTCCGCGCATCATGAACGAGCCATCCGTGAAGAACTTCCAGCTCGCAAGGGGCACCAAGAACTACAACGGCAGCACCAAGCCGGAAGACTGGCTCAATGATTATGTCACCGCGGTCCATATCGCGAATGGCAACCGAAGATGGGTTGTGCGCTATGTGCCGCAAATGCTAGAGGGTCCAGCTC
Organism: Alopecurus myosuroides; assembly: GCA_028641055.1. NCBI lineage: Eukaryota > Viridiplantae > Streptophyta > Magnoliopsida > Poales > Poaceae > Alopecurus > Alopecurus myosuroides. The sequence continues at coordinate 130,072,174 of CM054058.1, forward strand.
GCACCTGGCTCAACGGTTTGCCCAAGGGCAGCATCAATTGCTGGCTGGACTTCTCGGAGACATTCATCAACAACTTCACCAGCACGTACAAGAGGCCGAATAGGCCACAACAGCTGTCCGCCTGCAGGCAACGAGAAGACGAGACGGATCGCGAGTATCTTACTCGATGGAGCACATTGAGGAACACCTGTGAAGGTGTGAACGAGGCGCAGTCCATTACTTGGTTTGCGCAGGGGTGCAAGCATGGCAGCATGCTATGGCAGAGGTTGCAGAGGGAGATGCCAAACACTCTGGCGGAGACCATCAAGATCGCGGATCAGTACGCGCTTGGTGATCCTACTCAGCCACTGATAGACTCCTCCGAGCCGAGAAGAAATTTCAGCAACAAGCGCAACGAGTTCCGCAACAAGCGCAGGGGTGACCGAATAGATACTCGGTATGACCCTGAGGAGGTGAATGCAGTGGGTGTTGGAGCTGGGAGCAGCCAAGGGCAAAAACCTGCTGGAGCCCAGTACGGGCGCAACCAGAACCAGGGCCAAGGCAACAAGAAGCCATACCGAGCTCCTCAGTCGGGTAGCGGCAACTCAGAGCCGGCTAAGAAGCTCGTCTTTGACGATATGAAGGATGGCCCGTGCAGCTTCCACACTCATCACCCTTCAAGGCCAGCCAACCACACTACTCGGCAGTGCGAATGGTGGGAGCAGATCAGGAATGAGGGCTTGCCTCCTCCTCCTCCCCTGCCAGTCGCGAATGCTCCTGTTCAGCCTATTCGTGCACCCGCAGCTCGGCCTCCAGTGTTCCCGAGAAGAGAGAACGTGAATCAAGTGGCTTTAGGAGCCAACCGCAATTTCAACAATGAAGGTTACCGCAACAACAACAACTACCGCAACCGTAACAACAACAGAGGCAACAACAACAACTTCCAGGGCAACAACAACGGCAACAACGATGATGGGGGCCGCAACCAGTACCAAGAACACCACGAGAGCTACATGATCTTCACTTCTGAGCCTGTCGACAAGCAATCACAGCACATGCGTGCCATGGAGGACAATGCCGTGATCCCTGCTGTTCCTCACTACATGCACTGGTGCAATGTAGAGATCACATGGTCCCGAGCTGATCATCCCAAGGTGATGCCCAACCCGTGCAGCTACGCCTTGGTACTGGATCCTACCTTCCTAGGGCCTGAGAAGAATGTGAAGTTCAACAAGGTGCTAATTGACAACGGCAGGAGCATCAACATCGTGTACAAGGATACACTCGAGAAGCTTGGGATTGGCGAGAACATGCTGCTACCCAGCAAGACCACTTTCCATGGCATTGTGCCGGGAATGTCTTGTTCTCCGATGGGCAGAGTGTGGATAGACGTGCTATTCGGCACCAGGGAGAATTGCCGCACAGAGAGGTTGCAGTTTGAGGTAGTGGACCATCAAAGCCCTTACCACGCTCTACTCGGCAGGACGGCTCTGAGCAAATTCATGGCATCTACCCATACTGCCTACCTGAAGATGAAGATCCCTGGTCCCAATGGTGTGATTACCATCTCTGGCGATTACAAGAAGTCCATGGAGTGTGCCTCTGCTAGTTCCAAGCTGGCGGAGTCGATGGTGATTGAGGCCGAGAAGAGAAAGATGTATGAGGTGGTAGCCATGGCGCAGTCCGCGCAAGCTGGCGCGCAGGGTGTACCAAGTACCCAACACGGCACCGCGTTCCAGGCTTCCAAGGAGACAAAGAAGGTCCAGATTGACCCTGAGTTCCCCGACCGTGTTGCCATCATTGGCTCCGGGTTGGCGGAGAAATAGGAAGGCGAGCTCATCCACTTCCTCCGTGAGAATCGGGATGTGTTTGCCTGGTCCAATGAGGATCTGCCAGGTGTCCCGAGGGAGTTGGTTGAGCACTCTTTGCATGTGCGTCCAGACGCCAAGCCAGTGAAGCAAGCTATGCGCCGTTTCGGAGATGAGAGAAGGAAGGCCATCGGTGATCAGATCACCAAGTTACTGATAAGCAATTTCATCGTGGAGGTACTGCACCCGGATTGGCTAGCCAACCCGGTCATGGTCGAGAAGAAGAAGGAGGATCCTGAGGCCGCTACCGCGTGGCGCATGTGCGTCGACTACACCGACCTGAACAAGGCCTGCCCCAAGGATCCTTTTCCGCTACCTCGCATCGATCAGGTTATCGATTCCACTGCTGGTTGTGAGCTCTTGTCTTTCATTGATGCCTACTCGGGTTTTCATCAGATAGCTCTCAACCCTACTGATCAAATAAAGACTGCCTTTATTACCCCGTACGGGGCTTATTGCTATCGTGTCATGTGTTTTGGCTTGAGGAATGCGGGTGCAACCTACCAGAGATGCATGCAGAAATGCTTGCATGATCAGCTCGGCAAGAATGTGCAGGTGTACGTAGATGACATTGTCATCAAAACGAATAAAACACATACTCTGCTTGCCGACCTTGAGGAAACCTTTGCTAACCTACTCAAGTACAAAATGAAGCTGAATCCGAGTAAGTGTACCTTTGGTGTACCGGCTGGAAAGCTACTCGGTTTTCTAGTTTCTAGTCGGGGCATTGAGGCCAATCCTTCAAAGATAAAAGCTATTGAGAGCATGTCTTTGCCAAGATCCTTGAAGGATGTGCAAAAGTTTACTGGTTGTTTGGCATCTCTGAGCCGTTTTCTTGGCCGAATGGGCGAGAAGGCCCTGCCTCTCTACCAGTTGATGAAGAAAAGTGATAAGTTCGTCTGGACTCCGCAAGCAGACGTGGCATTCAATGAGCTGAAGGCAATGCTGGGTAGCGCTCCCATCTTGGCTAGTCCGCTACCCAAGGAGCCAATGCTGCTGTATATTGCTGCTACTAACCGAGTAGTCAGCGTGGTGATTGTGGTGGAGCGAGAAGAAGAAGGCAAAAGTGTGCAGCGCCCCGTGTACTATCTCAGCGAAGTACTGTCGAGCTCCAAGCAGAACTATCCGCACTACCAGAAGATGACCTATGGTGTGTACCTGGGCGCCAAGAAGTTGAAGCATTATTTCCAGGAGCATCCCATTACTGTGGTGAGTTCTGCCCCCATCTCGGATATCATGGGCAACAAGGAGGCGAGTGGGAGAGTAGCCAAGTGGGCGATCGAGCTAGCCGCGTACGCTCCCGCGTATGCGAGAAGAGAAGCCATCAAGTCTCAAATTCTGGCGGAGTTTCTTGTGGACTGGGCCGAGGTGCAGTATAAACCTCCTGCTCCAGTTTCCAACTATTGGAAGATGCACTTTGATGGCTCGAAGGTGAAGGAAGGGCTTGGTGCTGGCGTAGTGCTTACGTCACCCAAGCGAGACCAACTCAAGTATGTGCTACAAATCCACTTCAAGGCATCAAACAATGTTGCCGAGTACGAGGCCGTGGTCCACGGTTTGCGAGTAGCCAAGGAAGTTGGAGTGCAGCGCATCATATGCTATGGTGATTCCGATCTGGTGGTGCAGCAAGTTTCTGGCACCTGGGATGCTCTGGATGCCAACATGGCATCGTATCGCTTCTTGGTGCAGTCTATGACTGGATTCTTCGAAGGCTGCGAGTTCCAGCACATCCACCGAGCAGAGAATGAAGCAGCAGACGAGCTGTCCAAGTTGGGGTCTTCTCGGCAATACATCCCGGCGGGAATTGCCTTGGAGCATTTGAGGAAGCCATCTATCAAGCCATCCCCCAACTCGGAATCCATCTTCGTTCCTTCGCTGTCAAACGAGGAAGCTGTTCCAATGGAGATTGACTGGGAGAATGCAACACAGAACCCGGGGACTGCCGTTCCCTACTCGGGGACTGCCGCTCCTTACTCGGGGACTGTCATTCCCTACTCGGGGACTGCCCCTCTCGACCCGGGGACTGTCGCATTCATTGAGGAGGTTCTCGCGAACCGTTCTGGGCTTCAGAGAGGTGCACCTAGCCCTGCAGAGCAAACGGAAGTACCTGTTCAAATGGAAGTGGACGAACCAGTGTTTCCTACACGGGAGACACCGAGTTGGGCTATGCCCATATTATCTTTTCTGAGGGACGGTACTCTGCCAGAAGAGGAAGTTGCGGCAAGACAAATTCAAAGAAGATCCAAGGGATACATTATATTCCGAGATGTGTTGCACAAGAGAAGTGCCACTGGCGTGCTGCAACGCTGCGTGGCACCAGAAGAAGGAGAAGAAATTCTAGTGGAGATACACCAAGGAGAGTGTGGGCACCACGCCTCTTCTCGGGCATTGGTCAAGAAGGCTTTTCGGCATGGCTTCTATTGGCTCACTGCCTTGAAGCAAGCTGAAGACATCATGAGGAAGTGCAATGGCTGCCAGATGTTTGCAAGTAAGATTCACATGCCTGCTTCCGAATTGAAAACCATTCCCATCACTTGGCCATTTGCTGTTTGGTGCTTGGATATGGTTGGTCCCTTCAAGCCGGCTAGAGGCAATATGACTCACATCTTGGTCATGGTTGACAAATTCACCAAGTGGATAGAAGTGAAGCCTATTCGGAAGTGCGATGGAGCCACAGCCGTGAGTTTCTTGAAGGATGTGATCCTGAGATACGGCTACCCGCACAGCATCATCACGGATAATGGCACAAACTTTGCTGAGGGAGCAATGGTGCGATTCTGCAGAGACAAGCATATCCTACAAGACGTTGCGTCAGTCGCGCATCCCGCCTCCAATGGGCAAGTTGAAAGAGCAAATGGCATGGTGCTAGCAGGCATAAAGCCAAGGCTGATTGAGCCACTGCTGAAAACACCTGGGTGTTGGCTAGACGAGTTGCCAGCGGTGTTGTGGAGTCTAAGGACTACCCCTAACCGGTCAACCGGCTACACACCATTCTTCTTGGTATATGGGGCTGAGGCCGTATTGCCAATAGACTTAGAGCATGACTCCCCCCGAGTAAGCCTCTACACTGAGGTGGAGGCGAGAGAAGCTCGAGAAGATGACGTTGACCTGCTTGAAGAAGCAAGAGAGCTAACTCTGTCACGTTCGGCTATCTACCAGCAAAACCTGCGGCGTTATCATAGCCGAAAGGTGAACCCAAGGGTTTTCCGAGAAGGAGACATGGTCCTTAGGCTCGTGCAGCGCACAGCCGGGATGCACAAGCTCTCTCCTCCTTGGGAAGGACCCTTCATTGTGAGCAAAGCGTTGCACAATGATGCATACTACCTAGTCGACGTACAGCCATCCCAGAAGAACAGGGTATACAAAGCTGGAGAGGAATCCAAGCGTCCCTGGAATGTAGCTCTGCTCCGTCGCTTTCATTCGTGAGCAAAAATGTGTATGTACTCTCAATTCTACTTCGCAATCTGAAATTGAACTCGGGGACTGTCCTCGTCCAAAATTGCTCTAAGTGTTTTTACTCGGCTTTACTGTTTGCCTACTCGGTTGCTCTACTTCAAAGTTCATAAGTACATTGAGTAATGTGTTTAAACCTACATGCCAACTCTTCGACTCTGCTGCTGTCCGAAACCCGGCTTCATGGCAAGCAAGAGAATAAGCAAAAGGTCAATGAGCACAAGAAAAATTGCTAAGAAAAGGAAGAGTGCGGGAGCCGAGTAGGGTGCAGTCACTACTGTTCTTTATTTCCTTTCTTTTCGGTTAAGAGGTGGGCTGCATTACTATGATTGTTTCTAAGTGGCTAAGTAGTTGCAACTCTGCCTTTAGACTCTTGTGACTCGAATACCAATAAAGCAATAATTTGCGGGTAGAGCTGAGACGAAAAGAAAGAGTGAATAAGAAATGCAACTCGGGGACTCGCATGGAAACGCAACCCGGCATCGAGCCAGGGCTGCTAAAATTGACTAAGTTGAAAATAACAAGTGTGGATAAAATCGAGTAGCAAACAAAAGCGTAAATAGTCTGATACATCTGCACCCGGCATAGCGGGGATCTGATAAATGTTTGAGTGAAAAGATTGCAGGGAGAAATCATGTCGAAGTAGCGGCACTTTCGGTGCTGGCCTTGGCTGCTTCATCTTCAGTGGTGGCCTTGGTTGCGCTTGCCTCCGAGCTGGCGTCAACAGTCTTTGGGGTTTCGTCTTCGGCGTTGGTATTGGTCGCGTCCGCTTCCGGGTTGACAATGACGGTCTTCGTCAGTTCGGCGTCAGGCTCGGTGGCTACCAGGTCTGAAGTGGCCGTGGCCACCGAGATGGGCCCTGCCTCCGAGGAAGAGCCAGAGGCTTGGGCGCGAAGGCGGAGCGTTTTGTCGATGGCGGCTCCTGACGAGGTGCCGAACTCGAGCGCGGCGGTGTCGATCGACATCTTCTCACTCTCGTTCTCCTCGTCGCTACCCGTCACGACTGCAGCCTTCCCCTTCCCGGCCTTGCCAGCAGGAGATTCGAAGCAGCTCAAGTCCATCTTGTCCAAGTCCTCCTCGTCATCTTCGTCCTCCTCCTCGTCCTCCTCCACCTCGGTGTCGGGCTCGGTGAGGCCGTCGATGAAGGTCGCCGTGTCCGCGTATTGGGCAACTTCGTGCGCAACCAGCTTGCGAATAACAACGCAGTCGGGGTTCGTCTCCCACCTGGAGTCTCGGCGCATCTCGCGAATAATCTGCATATTGAGATTTTCATACCAAGTGGTGACGAAGAGCAGCATCATGTCTGCACCTGCCCGAGCTCCCGAGGCGCGCCATTTCTTCAATTCGGCCTTCACGCCGTCCAGCTTTAGGGCAAGCCCGCGAATGGTTGTTGGCGCGGGATCCTGGGGCCAGAAGAGCTCGTGGAGTTGGAAGCCGACGCGCACCAGATCGGTGCCCACGCTGGCTAGGCGTTGGAATTGTCCTTGCATGACAAGGATGCTCTCCTCAATTTCTGCGCGGGTGTCCAAAGGTTCGCCCTTCTCAACGCGAGCTGCTCGGGCCTTGGCCAGGGCAGGTGCGCAAGAAGATACGATATCCGGGAAAACTTCTCCAAAAGCTATCAGAGAAGATCAGAAACGAGAAGCAGAGAAGAAACGAGAAGCAGAGAAGAAAAGAACAACCGAGTAGCAGAGAAGCAGGGAAAACGAAGTACTTACTATTCAAGTCGTAGCGCAGCCCCTGCAGCAGGTTCTTCCACGATTCTTCGTCGGATACGTGCCTTTCTTCAATCCGCCGGAGCCCATCCATCTGAGCAAAGAGATTAGCATTGGCGTTCTTCAGCACCTCGCACTCCTGCTCGAGGGCTTTCACCTTGGCCTTGGCTGCTGTCTCGACCTTTGCCTTCTCGGTAATTACTCTATCCTTCTCGGCAGCAATGTCGATGGCATCCTGGAGTGCAGTGCGCAGCTGGAGTTGAAGATTCTCCATCTCGGTAGCGTGTTCCTTCTGCAGGGCAGCGGATTGGCTTGTTAGTTGCAGCTGCACCTCAGCAGGCTTGAGGCAGTCTTGATGCTCCTCAGCGAACTTCTTATGATCTTCTGCGGAAAGCAAAGCACGGTTAGCAGAGTAGCGAAAGAAAGAAACACAGGGAAAGCCGAGTAGACGGCAACATACCCTCCAATCTCTTGATGGTGGCCTGGCCATTCTCAACGAAGGCACGGCAGTTCTGGTGCTCGTCAGCCAGGGCCTTCAACTTCCCTGCAGAGTAAAGTTGGTTAGCGCAAAAAGCAGAAGCGGGCGTAAACACCAAACGCAAAGAACCGCGTAGCTACAAGCTTACCTTCAACTTCAGACAGCCCCAGGGTGCTATTCATCACTTCCTTGTCGGCTTCCTCGGCGGCTATCTTTTCTTTTTCCAAGGCGGCAATGCGTCTCTTAGCAACAGCATGGTTCCAGAGTAGCCGACGATGCAAATTGGTCCGTTTCAGAACGCTATCCTGAAAAGCAAAATAAAAGAGAGTCAGGCAAAGTAGTAGAGATTCAACCCGAGAAGGCGGCTACTCGGGAGAGTATCCGCTTACTCGGCCAGAATCTCGGGGACTGGGTGATGGATAAGGAAAAGAAGAAGAGTAGAAGAAAATGGAAATACAACTCGGAAAGGATGAGTAGAAGCTTACCGCGTAGGATTGCTCAAGGTCTTCAGCGTTCTTGCGGTGCACAAACATCTTGGCGGCAAGCGTAGCGGCGGTGGATGAGACAGTCATGGGTTTGTAACCCAGGTCTACCTTGTTCCAGTCGACGCGCATATGGCCTATGTCGCCCAAGCCCATGCCGTTCCAGTTCGTGTTGCCAAGGACCTTGTTGTCCCACTTGGCATCGATGAAGCCGATCAGATCCAGTACCTGCTCGAGGCCCTGGGACGTCACCGCTTGGTCCTGAACCCCACGTGAGGAAATGGAGAGAGATTTGTCTTGATTTGGGGCCGGAGGTCTGGAATCCACTGCCACGGCCTTCTTCCCTTTCTGGAGAGCAAGCTTCTGTTCCTTGGAGGTGAGGCCAACCTGGTGCTGCTGGCTAATCTGCACGATATAAGGAGGATAGCCGGGCTGATCGGAGACGGCGGATGCAGCAGCGGTGACAACAGCCGCGCCGGGCTCGCGGATAACCAGTTGACTGGACTGGGCAGTTGACGTTGGCGGCGGCATGTCGGCTGCTCGCTTCTTCGCTACCTCCTTCTTGGCAACTGTCTTCTCAGTGATTGGCTTCTCGGTAATCTTCTTCTCGGTGGTCTTCTTGGCTTTCTCCTCAGCGGCCTTCTTCTCGGCAGCGTCTTGAGCATTCTTCCTTGTGACCGGCCTGGCCGGAGGGCTGGCTGCGGCTTTGGTTTGCTGCACCGAGGAAGAGTCTGGCTGGGCGCTACCTTGATCAGTTGGTGGTGCCACGGGCACGCTACCCTGCGCGGCATCAGGCTGGGCGCTACCCTGCGCGGCGTCCGGTTGCGCGTCGCTCAGAGGGTACTGTTCCGTCATCTTGGCATCTTCTACCCGCTGCTCGGCAGCGGGGTCCGGCTGTGAAGCAGCTGTTGCTTCTACCCGCGCCTGGGATGCGGGATCTTCTTGTTCAGCAGCCCCTGTTGCTGGCTGCTCCTGTTCCCTTCCTGGCCGCTCAAGGGCGGCGTCGTCATGCATCTCTTGGTCTTGGTCTTGATTCTCCTCGGTGGTGCTGGCCGGAGGAGAGGGAGGCCTCTCTTGACGATCAGCATCGTGCGCTTCTTGTTCTGCGCGGGACTGCTGCTCTGACTCAGCGTTCTGGGCATCGGTGCCCACGGTTTGTGCGTTGGCGGCATTGTTCTCGTCGTCGTCAAGGTCAATAAGCTTGTCAACATCGATGGCGGTCTTCTTCTGGGTCTCAGTGGATGTAAGAGCGGCGTCCGCGTTCAAGGGGGCTCTGAAGAGAATATTGCGTTCAGAAATAAGAAGAGGGCAGAAGAAATAGAGAGGAAACAGCGAAGTAAAGGATTGGGAATCGACCGAGAAGAACGAAGTGAACCAACACGTATAACCGGGAAGGAACTTACCCCTGGCGGGAAGGAATCGCTGGCTTCTTTCTCTTCACGACCTTCTTGGTCGTCTTCTCGGTCGTCTTCTTCTTCTTGGCGGGGGGCTCTTGGGCGCCACTGCCTGTCCGTTTGCGGGTGGCAGGAGCGGCGACTGAAAGAGGTGGAACGACCAAGGCTGCATCGTCCTCATCCTCATCTTCTCCCTCGTCCTCAGCATCTGCATCATCTACGAAGTTGAGAAGGAGGAGAGACAACTTAGAAACAGAAGGTTGGTGCTTCTCGCGACCAGACAGAGTAAAATTCAGTTACCTTCAGCTTCATCTTCAGACCAATCGCGGAGAGACGCATCTACGCGATGTTTCTCTGTCGTGGGGGCATGAGGAAGATTAAGCATGTCCGCGGTCTCGAAGGAGGCCTCGTCATCTTCTTCTCGGTCAGCTGACCAATTGCCCTCGAAGCGCTCACAACTCTTAGCCAGCTGGCGGTCAAGGACCTGAAGAACAGAGAAACGTCGCAAAATTAGCCGAATAAGCATGAGGGAACTCTACCCGAATAGGCGTGCAAACACAAAGCACACTAAGCCTAGGGAAACTTGCTGAATGTCCTACTCGGCAAGGCGTGAAAACACCAAGCACATTAAGCGTAAGTGTTTCTCCTAAGTGAGCTACCCGACAAGGCGTGCAAACAACAAGCATACTAAGCCTAAACAGTTCTGCTAAGTGCTCTACTCGGCGCAGAATGCAATTGCTAGTCGCAGCAAGGAGAGAAGGCTATCTACTCGGATTGCATATACTGGAAGCAGAGTAAGGAAAACGTACCCGTGGAATCGGCTTCGTGCGGCTGAATGGGACGAACCCATACTGCCAGTTGTCTCGGAGGCTTGTGGTCAGGATGGACCTTGCGTGCGCGGCGACGTCCGCGTTGCTGAGCTCAAACGTGGTCGTCCGAGTGCAGTCGCAGGAGCCTCCCAGGTAACACATGGGGTGGGCTCGCTCTTGCAGAGGCAGCACACGATTCCGGATCCAGCAGGCGACTGGATCGTCGCTCTTGAGCCCCTGTGCGATTAGGTAGGCGAGGCGCTCCTCCATCTGCGTGGCGTTGCGGTCCTTGGATGGCTTCGTCTTCCAGTTCTGCCCGGATGGAGCTCGGTTGCTCCAAGGGGGCAGATTGATGCGGTCTGTCACCTTGCCCCCCTCCGTGGCGGGGATGTTCTTCACGTACAGAAAGGACTTCTGCCACATGCGGACGGAATCCAAGCCCTTGATGCGAGGGTGGTTGGTTCCCGTCCGCTGCACCATCATGGCGCTGCCGGTGTCGGTGATCCGGCTGCTGGTGGCCACGCCGTCCTTCTTCCCCTTGCTCTGCTGCCGGAAGAAGAAGTAGTTCGACCAAGTGTCCGTCGTGGGGCGAACGCCGAGGAAGGCCTCGCACACCACGGCATGATAGGCGAGGAAGACAATGGCATTTGGAGGGAGGTGGTGCATCTGAACACCGAAGTGATTCAGGAGGGAACGGAGGAAATCAGAAGAGGGAAGGCCGAATCCTCGCGCGAAGTGCGCGAGGAAGACGACGTGTTCGCCCTCCCGCGGGGCCGGAACGATTTCGCCGTCGGACGGCCGGCACTGAACACCAGGAGGAACCCTCCGAGTGTTCACGAGCCAAGCGCAGTCGTCGACGGTGACATCGGAGCCAGCCCAGCCGGCGCGAGCACTGTCGCCGCGAGCCATGGTTGCGAGTAGGAAGTGGAGAGAGATTGGAAAAGGTGGGTGAAGTGAAAGAATCCGCGGCGGCGCAGAAGGTTGCGCGGCGGCGGAGAGCTCTGCGGTGGCGGATAAACAGAGAGACAGAAGAGGAAAGTGAGGCGGAGGAAGAAGAGGAAGTTACCGGGGGGTATTTATACCTCTCCACGGATTACCGTTACGATTGGAGTAGTGGGATCGATCGTGGCAATCAATCGTGTGTCGTGGGGTCTGTGGCCGGTTAGAAACGCACACAGCGCGGAACGCGCGCGTAACGACCGCAATTGATCCCACGACGAGATCGTGGCCAATTATTGCGCGTGATGGGACATAACGAGCTGGTGGGCCCACTCCGTGAAAACTGGGCGCGTGGCACATCGTGTCCTGGGCAGCGAGACGTCGGGGTCGCGGATGTGTGACACGTATCCAGTTGCGACGTGGATGGCTGGATTGTACTCTGCGCTGCAGAGATTCCGTTTGAGAATTTCCTAAGTCTTTTTACTCGGCTACTAAGAAGAAGACAAGCTCTATTCGGAAGAGAGGAGACCCAAGGTACTTTCCAGAATGCTACTCGGAGGTTTTTCACTCGGTATCTTATGATTCAAAGGCATGGTTGCCAGGATTGGTTTTAAGCTGGCAGGGCCCAGTGAACGAGTTCACAGGACTCTACCAGCTTCGGGGACTGCTGTCGGGGGGTTACCCCCGAGTAGGGTAAAGGCAAGTGGTAAAGGCAAAGGGTCAGAAGAGATGTTTGGTCGAGTAGCCGCCTGCCCGGGGCTTGCTACCCGGTCGATTGCTACTCGGTCTTACGGAAAAATGACCAGAAGAAGGAATCAAGCAAGTTATGTTTGTTCGAGTAGAAGAGGTGGCCCGAGTAAAAAATGGCGGGAACCTACTCGGGACAGAAGTCAAAGGAGCCGTTCTGACACAGGATCCCGCGTATCCTGGGTCCGTACTTGGCACTATTCACACCACTGTTCATCTGGGGCTGGCGTGCCTGACAGCGACAGTGTGGAAGCAGGCGGTCGCAGGATAGGGGGGACCTACTCTGTGTTAAGCGCAGTGATACCAGACTGTTCACTTGGTTTTGCCCAACGACTTTCCGGACAAGACAAGATTAGGAACCAAAGCTGTCAGCGGGAACTCGGAAGAAGGACGATGTGCACACAATGTCGACACTTGTCCGTATTTGGACGTATCCGGCTGGGCACCATGTATATAAGGTGCCCCGCCGCCTCCTGCGCGAGGCAGCACACATTCGAACACTGGAAACCCTAGATTCTTGACCTAGTTCATCACATAGAGAGGAGAATGGCTACTCGGTAGCAAGAACCATTGTACTGTGGCTACTCGGTGAGACACCGGAATACACAAAGAAAGGCAGGAGTAGGGGTTTTACCTCCTCACGAGGGCCCTGAACCTGGGTAGATCGCGTTGTTTGCAGTGCTTTGTTCTTACTTCACGCGGCTACTCGTCGCGTGATCCCTCCCCGAGCACCTCCAGCGTCCTTCGTCCCCACATCTTTAGCCATCCCATGGCATCTGTCTTGACACCACCACGACACAGGACACGCCGCCCTTGTCATCCAAGCTCAAATTGGTAACTATGACCTGGCCCGCGTATTCATGGACGGTGGCAGTGGCATCAACATTATCTACGCGGATACACTCCATCGAATGAACAAGAATCTGGACGGCCTAACGGAATCAGAAACATCCTTCCACGGGATAGTTCCGGGCAAGGCAATCCGTCCACTCGGAACAATCAATCTAGAAGTTGTGTTGGGCTCTCCAAGCAACTACAGAAGGGAATTCTTGGACTTCGAAGTCGTCGACTGGCCCTCACAGTACCACGCCATTCTTGGTCGAACAGCGTTCGCCAGATTCATGGCCGTACCACACTACGCGTACTTGAAGCTCAAGCTACCTGGCGAATACGGTGTGATCACCATCGACGGAGACTTCCAGAAATCAGACAAGTGCGACATAGAATTTAACGAGATCGCAAAATCTTTCGGGATGCAAGAAGAACTTCAAGAGCTGGCAAAAACCACGGATCACTCCGTCATGCCCCTCACGAAGAAAAATGCGCCTGAACTGGAATTCAGCGCCAACAGCGACACCCGCAAGCATCAAGTGCACCCGACGGATTGTGCGAAGACAGCGATGGTTTCAACAACCCTCTCGCCAGCATAGGAAGGCACGCTCGTCAAACTCCTCCGTGAGTACTGGGAAATTTTTGCCTGGCAGCCCTCAGACATGCCAGGAATACCCAGGGAGTTTGCCGAGCACTCACTTGAAGTCTTTCCCGATGCTAAACCCATCAAACAGACGACTCAACGATTTTCAGAGCCCAAGCAGAAGGCGCTTGGAGAAGAAGTAAACAGATTGCTAGCCGCAAATTTCATCAGGGAGATCAAGATATCCACCTGGTTAGCAAACCCGGTGTTGGTCCCCAAAAAGAACACGGATATCCTTCGGGTGTGCATCGACTACACGTCGTTGAATAAGAACTGCCCCAAGGACAATTTTCCTCTCCCACGAATCGACCAGATCGTGGACTCTACGGCAGGATGCCAACGCCTCTCCTTCCTGGACGCCTATTCGGGATATAATCAGATCCGGATGAAAAGGGAAGACGAAGAGAAAACAACATTCATCACACCCCATAGTGTCTACTGCTACACGACAATGCCCTTCGGGCTGAAGAACGCAGGCGCAACATATCAGCGCTGCATGCAAAGATGCCTCGCCAATCTCATTGGCAAAAACGTACAGGTGTACGTTGACGACATTGTCATGTAGACTCGAGTAGAGGACACACTCCTCGAGGACATTAGAGAAACATTCGACGCCCTTAATGCGTATCGGATCAAGCTCAATCCAACCAAATGCGTTTTCGGCATTCCTGCAGGAAAACTTCTCGGGTACCTGGTATCCGCCAGAGGCATCGAAGCCAACCCGGAGAAAATACAAGCCATCATGACTATGAAGGAGCCCACCAATCTACGCGGAGTCCAGCAGCTCGCAGGACGTCTGGCCGCCCGAAGCAGGTTCATCGCGCGATTGGGAGAGCAAGCGTTACCCTTCTACAAATCGCTGAAGAAGACGGACAAATTCGAGTGGACACCCAAAGCTAAACAAGCGTTCGCAGACTTGAAGCGATCGTTGCAAAGCAGGCACGTCCTTGCAACACCACAAGAAAGGGAGCCACTGTTCTTATACTTAGCCGCTACAAACCAGGTCATCAGCACCGCAATCGTAGTCGAACGACCTGAAGATGGCAAAGCATACGGAGTCCAACGGCCAATATATTACATCAGTGAAGTGCTCTCTCCATGCAAGCAACGATATCCTCATTACCAGAAGCTCGCATATGGAGTTGTTCTTACGGCCCGAAAGCTCAAACATTATTTCCAGGAACACGCCATCACAGTGGTTAATGATGCGTCACTCGGCACAATCATGAACAACCCTATGGCGTCCGGAAGAATAGCAAAATGGAGCATCGAGTTGGGCGCCTGGGACATCACCTATGCAGGACGCAACGCAGTCAAATCTCAGGTACTCGTGGAATTCCTCAGCGAATGGACAGAACTACAAACGCCCGGGCCGCCTGAATACACGAGCAATTGGATAATGTACTTCGATGGATCCAAGAGAAACGAAGGAGCAGGAGCCGGAATCGTTCTTATTTCACCTCGAGGAGACAAGCTGCAATACGTCCTGCGACTGGACTTTCCACCAGATGATCCAGCATCGAACAACGACGCAGAATATGAAGCCCTGTTGCACGGGATGAAGATGGCAATCGCCTGTGGAGCTACCCGATTAATGATCTACAACGATTCCAATCTCATTGTGCAGCAGACAATGAAGGAATGCGACGCTATTGCTGAAAACATGGTCGCGTATCGTGACATGTACAATCTACTCGAAGGAAGTTTTAAAGGGTGCGAACTGAAGCACATCGCAAGATCTAGCAACGAAGAAGCAGATAGATTGGCAAACATGGGTTCCACGAACACACCCATACCGCCAGGAATATATTTCGAACGGATGATCAAGCGATCGGTCAAAGTGAAGAAATCCACAGGAACACCCGCAGCGCCAGAAACGGAGGTCAGCCCGCAAGTCGCGCTTATCGAGCTTACTCACAATATATCGCGACAGGTCGTTCTGGTCGAACCAGTCTGGACGCAGAAATATCTCGACTACCTGCTCAACAGACAGCTCCCGGCCGATCCACGCGAGGCTCGACAAATAATTAGGCGTAGCAAATCCTTTCGGGTGGTCAATGGAGAATTATACAAGCAAAGCATCTCGGGGATACTTCAGCGATGCATTGCACCCGAAGATGGCAAGGAACTGCTCCAGGACATACACCAAGGAGATTGCAGACATCATGCTAGCTGGAAAACAATAATGGGAAAAGCCTTTCGAGCAGGATTTTACTGGCTAACAGCAGCCAACGATGCAAAAAATCCTAGTCGAACGATGCGACGCCTGCCAGCGATTCGCACCAAGACCACACGCACCTGCTACAGAATTGCACATGATACCCATTGCCTGGCCCTTTGCACAATGGGGGCTAGACATGGTTGGACCATTACGCAAGTCCACACCTGGTGGATATACACACTTGCTCAGTTCTGCGAGGAAAAGGGCATCAATTTCAAATTTGCCTCAGTTGCCCACCCGCAAACGAACGGACAAGTCAAAAGATCCAACGGCTTAGTTTCGGCTGGCATCAAGAAGCGCCTACTCGATCGTCTACATCCCGCCGCAGGACACTGGGCAGAAGAGCTACCCTCCGTACTCTGGAGCCTCCGCACAACTGCAAACCGATCGACGCAATACACGCCATTCTTCATGGTATACGGGGCAGAAGCAGTCCTTCCCGAGGACGTTCGATTCAGCGGCCCACGAGTTGTGGCGTACAGCGAAGAAACTTCCAACAAGGCACTCGCAGAAGATATGGATGCACTCGACGAAATGCGTGACATCGCACTCGCAAGATCCGCAGTATATCAGCAATCCCTGCGCAACTATCATAGTCGCCGCATACGACACAGAGCATTCGCGGTTGGAGACCTGGTGCTGCGGCTCAAGCAGAAGGAAGGACATAAGCTCGAACCACCCTGGGAAGGACCCTTCATCATACACGAAGTCATCCCAGGTGGAGCCTACAGGCTAAAGAATCCAGCGACTGGAGGAATCTATTCCAATCCGTGGAACATCGCACACCTCCGCAAATTTTATCCCTAGGTTTACTTGTTATCGCAACAAAATAAGGCTATACTAGCCAGTCCTTTAGCTCGAATACATGGCTTCTCAGTCATTGCGATAAAGACATGATTTCTTCATCATATTCACTCGAAGCTTCTCATTCCTTACATGCTAAAAGTTACAGGTAAACACCCCATAAACACACGGGGGCTACGCCTACAACTAAGCATCACAGGAAAAAATCATACATACAAGGTTTTTACAAACTATACAAAGATTACAGGATATATACATCCGACAATCAAACAAAACGCTGAGCATTCTCAGTCGCTAAAACTCTGTCTACTTCCTCAGAGGTCAAACGGATAATTTTCTCCGCTGAAGAGCGTACAACATCATAGTAAGGCGAGATATCATCAATTGCATAATCTGGACGCCTAGCTACGGAGTTAATATCTATATCAGGATGCCATATCCGGACAAAAGAGAGAGCTACAACCGCGCCGCACGTTATCTGGTTGTGCACACACGCGCGAATTTCTCCTTCACGTCCAAACAACCTGAGAAGATAGCTCCAGTCTTCGGGACCCCTTTCGAGTGGATAAAAAGCAGCGTTCATCGCAACCAAGACCTCGTGAAAAGAACTCACGAGAACTCTCGCCTGGATGACTCGAAATTTCAAAGTGGCCATCACAAATCCTCGACTGCGATCAGACCAAAAATTGTTCGCATGAGGTTTTGAGCTACTAGCCTCTTGATGAATGTGGTTTTCTACCCACTGCTTTTCTTCCCTGTCATCCGGATTAACGACTGAAGAGCAAAAACATACTCAGTCAACTAAGGAAACAAGGAAGAAAAAAGCACGGGGGCTGCACTACTTACATAGCAAATCCCTTGCGACTGAAGCCAATTCATCCATCAGAAATTGTTCGCGTTCAGCCGCTAATTTCTGCTTGGACTTCGCCACATCGGCTACCCCGCGCAAAGCTTTTAGCTTGCTCTCACCATCCTGGACCTTATCACGAAGGCCCGCAAAAGTACCAACAGCGGCGACAAGTGGATTTACTGAAGTACCACGTCCACTCGAAGTTTCCGCGGCAAACCCAGTAGCCTGGAAGGATACAAGGAAAGAAGTAAGACGCCCTACTCGAGTTATCTCTAGTCGCACATCTGACGAGTGCTCGGGGGCTACTCCCATCGGGAGCCAACAAACAAACAAGAACCAATTTCCAGACGAACACTTCGATTAAAGACAAATGAAGATACGGGAATACATCCCAAGGTTCATTACAATCAAGATGAAAAGAGAAAAACTATGAAGCTACAGTGGTGCTCCCGCTAGCGGCAGTCGCCCCTCCTTTCAGTCGAGCAAATAGCTCGGACAGCTTCCGAGCAAGAATGGCGGCTTGCTCGCCAAAACGAGAGAGCCGTACCTTTTTGCCCGTGGAGGGGTCGACTGGAAGTTGCGAGTAGGCCTCCTCTAACCCTTCGACTCCGTGCGCCAACGCAAATTGAATTGCGGTCTTCGCACCAGACTCCGACTGAGCGACCGCGAAGGCATCCAGAAGATTGCCCTCCGAAAGGACCTTCAGCAGATCATCTAGCGCGGGTGCAGGAGAGGCGTTGGCAACAAGGCGACCATGCAGTTGCACCAACACTTGAGTAGCATCGCTAATCAAGGAGCCAACTCCTTCAGCGTGCCTCTTAAGTTGGGCAAGAGTGTCGTTAGCACATCCACCCGCTGGAGCCCAGGGATCTCTAGAGGAACGTCCAGAAAACCTACAATAGAAGAAAATAAAACTTAGCAAAACTCAGCAACATGAAGGATCAAAGTCGCGAGAGCCCAAAACACTTACCCGCGAAACGTTCAGCGAGGGGACGGAGGAATGCGACAACGTCATTATCGGCCTTATTGCCTGCTTCCTCCAAATCCTTCAAGGCCTTCCGCGCGTCCGCAAGTTGTCGACCAAGATCTTCTGATCGCATGCGGGAAACCTCCAGCTCTTGTCGGATGGCCGCCAGGTCAGCCTCCCGAGCGGTTACCTGCTCAGAGAGTTTGACCTTTTCGGACTCCGATGATTCAAGTCGAGCTACAAAGAGATGCTTGTCAAAAATCAAGAATGGACGGAATAAATGAAGAAGCAGAGATGGTAAAACTTACCTTTGAGGAGCTCGTTCTCAGTCTGAAGTCGGCTACGGTCCGCTCCAAGCGTCTCGCAATCCGTTTCAGCAAGAACAACGCTGCGACCAATCGCCGCAAGAGAATCAATGAGCGACTACAAAAGCACAAAGATAGAAGAGATAGAAGAGTTAAAAGAGATAAATTGGAGCCTGTACCTGATTGATTTCAATCGACTACAGCCTCGGGGGCTACTCCCATCGGGAGCACTGCCGTGCACCCGATAAAAACACAATCACGAAGAAGAAAGAAACCAGACTTTGAGCCTGTAGCCGATTGCATGCAATCGACTACAGCCTCGGGGGCTACTCCCATCGGGAGCACTGCCGTGCACACGATACAAATTTTGAAGACAGAAGGCAAAGTTCACCTGGCCGGTAGCGCGAGAAAGGGGATCCGCGGAGCTGTCTGTCACTTCCTTAGAAGCTGAAGTCCTGGCGGCAAAGTTGGGAGCTTCACGTTCCGCAGTCGCAGCATTGGGGGCTGCTCTGGGAGAATTTTGGACAGTACCCGCAGTAGGAGTTTCACCCGCATCCTTCGCCTTGTTCCTCTTTTTGGGAGGAACGGAAGAAGCGTACCTGCGAGGACTGATAGTCTGCAGGCTGCAGCGAAAGATAGAAAACATCAGCATCGAAGCACGGAGAATGTTCGACCAAGAACATGGAAAATAACTTACTCGTCATCTTCGTCGTCATCCAGCAAGTCGGCGTTCAAAGCGGTTACAATCACCGGAAACGAGGGCGAAGGAGCGAGTGAGCGAAGTGGAGTCGCGGAGATAGGGGCTTGACCGGGCGATGCTTCCAAGGAATTATCCTTAGAAGTAGCTTCGTGCTCATCCACCCGACGACGCTTGGGGGGAGCGCCATTCGAGTCTTCCGCGCCATCCAAAGAATCACGCTCGCAGCTTGAGAAAGCATCGGCGACGCTGGTATCAACCGCGCCCTCCTGATGACTCGCCAATAGCTCTGAGGTGTCCTCTCCCGCAACTGGCGGATAGCAATCCTCCATAGCCAGGCTCTACAAAGACAGAAAGAAGGCGAGGGAAAACTTTATCGACTAAGGCTCAGAACGAAAAAGAAAACGACAGAAGATAAGAAGGAAAAACTAACCGCAGCTGGGGGAGGCTTCGAAGCGGCAAAGGCTTCAACTGTACAATCGGGGAATTTCTCCCCTACCTTCAATCGAGTGATAGCTGCGATTTTCTTCTCGAATTCAGCATTCGAAAGTTCCTCGCGGCTCACTCGGCTGGGGTCTTCTGAGCCTTGGTACTCCCACATAGTGGAAGGCCTTAGCTGTAGGGGTTGGATCCTGCGCTTCAAGAAGATACTCGCCAAATGCAGCCCGTTGAGCACGACTCCCGCAATCTGATCCCGGAGGGCGGCTACTCTCGCGAGTAAGGGTGCAACGGTCTGGTTCTCCTCGACTGACATCTTGTGCCCCCAGGACTTTCGCCTCTTCAGAAAAGAGAACGGGTGGAACTCTACGATCCCACCCGAGCTGTTGTCGATGACGTAATACCACTTTTTTCGCCAGCCTTGGGCGGAGTCGAGGAAGTGCATGTTGAAGTAGCTGCTTTCCTGTCGAGCTTGGATCCCGAAGCCACCCGTGCGAAGCGGTTCGCCGGGCTCAGATTCCACCCGCGATTTCTCGCGGAAGATCCGTACTTTGAAAAGCGCCTTCCAGAGCGCCCAGTGTGGGCGAATGCCGAGAAAGCATTCGCAAAACACGATGAAGCACGATATATGCTGCACCGCGTTCGGAGGAAGATCGTGAAGCTGTATGCCATAGACATACAGCAACCCGAGGAAAAAAGGGTGGAGAGGAAAGGAAAGACCCCGAGACACGTGGTCCACAAAGACCACACGCTCGTTCGATTGCGGGTTCGGTACCTCTTCCTTCTTTCCGAGGCGAACCCGCTTCTCTGTCTCCGCCGGCAGCAGCCCTTCCCGCTGCATCTCCTTGATGCTTTTCGCGGTGGTGTTAGGAGAGCGCCAGTCGCCGGCGCGGGGCGCAGGTTGCGCGGAGGGTTCACCGGATGCAGAAGTGGCAGCGCCACGTCTTTTTCCTTCGGCCATGGCTTGCAGCATGAGCTCGAGCGCGAGGAAGAAGGAGATGGGCGCAAGGAAGAAGATGAAGGCAAAGAGCTGGGAAAATTTTACCGTAGCGCTAAGACCCGTACTTATACACGGAGCGAGACAATCCGAGCCGTACGATACGCTACGTGGCGCTTATCACGGCCACCACGTGTGAAGATGAAACGAAGGGGCGGCAGACGCTGTTCCATGCCACGATCTTAACAGAAGATTGTGCGCATTTACTGCGCGGTTCGCGTAAAAATCGGGAACGACGTCTCGTTTCCCGGTCAAAAAGCTGACCAGGTGGGCCACCCATCTGCTACCACTCCGTCACGTCCCATCGGGAGGAGAGGAGTGCGCCATGACGTCATGGCATACATCATCAAAATCGAGATCTTTCGATTGGAAGTTCAAACGCGAAAATATCTTCGTACGAACAACAATTCCTTCGGATAAAAGCAACTTTTCCATGAACAATTCATGGAACAAAACCTTTTCAAACAAGAGAAAAATACCCTATACACGAAAACTCTTTCGTATGGGCACAATATTCCGAACATGAAAAACTCTTTCATATGGACATAACTTTTCCTCAGCACGAAATTTCTTCCGTGCGAAACTCAATCGATCGAGTAGGAGGAACCTACCTCTTTTATACATGATATTCTTACATCATAAAAACATAGATTGTTCAGCCGACTAGGCACATCCAGATGCCATATTCTTCGAATATGAATGTAAGACCCAAAAAGATCTCTCTTTAGGGCCTGGAATCGCACTCGAAAGCTGCGTCCTCCGGTATGATTCCGTGTCAACAACACGAAGAAAAATCCTAGCGGACGCGCCGGGTACCCCCATAGGTTAAGTTCGACTCGATAAGTCCACAACGGCCCAGTCGTAACAAACACCTCATCGGGTTCGAGTCGGAGGTCTCGAATCTGTGTAGGCCAGGAATGTTTTTGCCCTAGTCGCAATTAATTGGCCCTGATATCTCGGGAGAGCCAAGCTACTGTGCCACATCCTTCTGCGATAATAGCCGTAAAAACAGGCACTTGTGTTGCTCGATGCTCGAGCACGAAGACTCATGGCACAGGGAACACACCCTTTAAAAACAAATAACTACCAAGCTGGTCTTCCGAGAAAGATCGAGAAAGGTTTGACCGTCTACTTGACTAAAAAAAAACCCACTCGAGCAAACGCTCGGGGGCTACTGACGAAGATATGGATCCTGAACCCTGCGAATAAGGACATCCCATCTCAAGCCCAAGGCTAAGGCCCAAGAAGAGGCGCCCTTGGAATACTCCAGAAGACCCATGTAAACCCCACCCGCAATGACTTGCGGACTAAGATAGGAAACTTGTAACCGACCTAGCTAGAGTTCGAGTCCTCTCCGGGTAGAACTCGAGACCTGGCCATCTATATAAGGCCAGGAGAGCCCCCAGGAGAGGACCAAGGAATACCGCACGACCAAAAGCCTTGAACTCGAGACCTACTCTCGATTCGAGCACCACCATTGTAACCGATCTAATCTTCAATACAGATCGACAGGAGGCAGGAGTAAGGGTTTTACCTCTACGAGGGCCCCGAACCTGGGTAAATCTCGCCCCCTGTCTAGCCGACGATTCCACCAGCGCTCATGGGTTCTCTTAATCGAAACCCGATAGGTTCACCGAAGGGATTTGTTGAGTTAGGGATTCGACAAGAGCGCACCGCAGGTTTCGTCATCCGAAGAGCCGGACGAAGAGCGCTCGCGATATCGCGATGCCCTTGCCTTGTCCACTTTATTTTGTGCGATGTCAGATCGCGCGTCATGTCCTGGCCGGTCGCGGTCAGTGTCCTTCCTTGGCTCCTTGCTTCGTTTTCGCGAGCGGCTGCTGTGATGTCGCGAGCTTTTGTCTCTCGGGCTGCCTTCGCTGCTGCTTCGACTGTCGTCGCGACGTCGGGCTTCTTTTCCTCGACCACGACGTAGTGACTTGTCCCTTCTTGGCGAGGAGCTTCTATGCTTGCGGGACGCCTCTCTCTCTTTCTCCTTCTCCTTCTCCTGTTGCTCCTTCTCCAGCTGCTCTGCGGCCTTCCTGCGGTCATAGGAGGCGAGCCTTGCGGCTGCCAGTCCTAGCCCCTTGCGCACGTGTTTATACTGTTCAGCCCGAGGATCGCTTTCCGTCGGCTGGTTCATCTGCATGTAGGTTGCTGCGGCCAGGACCGCGGCGGCTGGAGTTTGCGGGTAGACGTTCCCGTCGTCATCAACCCTCATGAGGGAAGGTGCGACTGACCTGCTGGTCCCGCCTAATGATTCGATGTCCCTGGATGTTGATGCATATCCCTTCCTCGCGGGTCGGGTACCCGACCGAGGGTGCTAGGGACAGCTCAGCTCGTCGTTGACTCGATTGATCTGCCGCTCTTCTTCGATGGGCCAGATCTATTCGAGCGTCCTTGATGGTTGCGGCTGCTCTCACTAGATGATAGTGGTAGGCAACCATGTCTTTGTGTGGCGCTCCCGATGCGGGTGGCTTGCTTGTTCGCATGGCTTCCTTGGCTCGGTCCCAAGCTTCCCGCGAGACGCCGATTATGTTACGCTCTGCCGCGCTAT
Source organism: Alopecurus myosuroides (assembly GCA_028641055.1). Classification (NCBI taxonomy): domain Eukaryota; kingdom Viridiplantae; phylum Streptophyta; class Magnoliopsida; order Poales; family Poaceae; genus Alopecurus; species Alopecurus myosuroides. Next base: position 130,095,345 of record CM054058.1, read on the forward strand.
GTTCAGTTTCCTGAGGTTGCTCTGATCCTGCCATGCAGACTTGAGCCAGTCGTGGCTCGTGTGTCCTAGGCGTAGATCGGAAAGCCTTCTGGACTCGAGAAGGTTCCTCTGTCGAGAGGGTATGATAATCGTTCGTGTTGAAGTGGACGGATTCGCCGCTTTTCTCCAGATGAAAGCGCGAGTCGACGGCTCGTGATTCAGATTCTGATTCTTCCGGGAAGTGGAGGATTCCGTCCCTGTTGGTCACGAATTTCAGGCTCCCGAACGTCAAGGTGACGCTCCTCTCCAGATCTTCAAATACCGGGCGTGATTCCGGCGAGTGAGGGGTGACCACGACAGATCCGATCCGTATAGGATTGTTCGGAGCCGTAGTCGATGCTTTCCAACGAGAGTTGGTCGTTGATGAAGCCGAAGATGCCGGTGATCCAGCGCCCGCCGTTCCCACCGACGGCGCCAATTGTCGAATCTCTGACTCTACAAATCCCTCGGGTGAACCCATAGGGTTTCGAATAGGAGAACCCATGAGCGCTGGTGGAATCATCGGCTAAACAGGGGGCAAGATTTACCCAGGTTCGGGGCCCTCGTAGAGGTAAAACCCTTACTCCTGCCTCTGTCGATCTGTATTAACGAGCAGATCGGTTACAATGGTGGTTGCTCAAGTCGAGAGTATGATCTCGAGCTCAAGGCTTTGGTGGTGCGGTATTGCTTGGTCCTCTTCCGGTGGCTCTCCTGGCCTTATATAGGTGGCCAGGTCTCAAACCCTACCCGGAGAGGACTCGAACTCTAACCCTAGGTCGGTTACAGGTTTCTTAACTTAACCCGCAAGGCAGTGCGGGTGGGCTTCATGTGGGCCTTCTGGAACACTCCAAGGGCTCCTTTTCTTGGGCCTTAACCTTGGGCCTGAGACGGGGTGTCCTTACCCGCAGGGTCCAGGATCCATGTCTTCGTCAGAGGGTGATGTGCTCGAGAGCTTGACAAAGTAGCAAGTATTGGCAATCTCATCGATGCTGATCGTGCCATGAATGTCCGCTGCCCATTTGTTGTCTTGCAATCCATCAGCCACCATGCGAATTTTGCGACGCCGTTTAGGGATGCAGGCATAGAGTTGCGACGCGATTTCCGCGATGGATCGGCCCTCGATCCACCGGTCTTCCCAGAACAGGGTGCGGAGGCCATTGCCCACGGTCATGGTGGTGGATGCGAAGAAGAATTCGCGCTCCTCACGGGAGGGCTGTAGGTCCAGGCCGCTCCAAGCCTTGTTCTCGGCGACATGGCTGAACCAGAGCCATCGGGTGCGAAGGGCGAGGCTGGTGCGAGCCAGGTCCTGCACGCCCCCCCAAGGAGATGGGACGGCAGACGCGCCGCCAGTTCACGTGACATTGGCCGCTTTTGGCCTCCTCGCGGCCAGCCCAAAGAAATCCTCGTTGGAACTTCTCGAGTGCTTTTAGGACCTTCTTCGGAGGCGCGAGCACGAGGAGTTGGTGAAGGGGGATGGCGCCAAGCACGGATTTGACGAAGGCGAGGCGGCCTGCTTTGTTCATGAGCCCGGCTTTCCAGGAGGGTAGTTTCCCCGCGGCTTTATCGACGATGGGCTGGAGTTGCGCGGCGGTAGGTCGGCGTGGGGTGAGCGGAATGCCAAGGTAGGTTATGGGTAGCTCGACGATGGGACAACCCATATGTGCAGCGACGGGCGCGGCGACCTCGGCATCGCATCTGATCAAAGTCGCCGTGCTTTTGAGGAAGTTGACGTGGAGACCGGAGGCGCGCCCGAATAGGTGGAGGATTTCCTTAACCGCGAGGACGTCGTTGGGCTGGCAGAATAGGATGACATCGTCGGCGTACAGGGAGATCGTCGGGATGGCGCGGCGAGGGTGGAGCTGCTGTAGGACGCGGAGCTCGAGCGCGCGGTGGAACACGCGCCCAAGGGTGTCAACCGCCAGGACGAAAAGCTGCGGGGACAACGGGTCGCCTTGGCGCAGGCCACGGCGGTGCCATATCACCGGCCCAGGCATGCCATTGAGGAGCACTTTGGTGCTGGCGGATGACAGGAGCATGGCCAGCCACTCGAGGAAGCGATCGCCGAAGCCGTAGCGGCGCAAAACTTCGAAGAGGAACGGCCATGAGAGTGAGTCGAAGGCGCGCGCTAGGTCGAGTTTGAGCAGAACGCGTGGGTCGCCGAGTTGGTGTAGGGAGCCGCGCGGACTGCCTCACGAGGACAAAGTTGTCGTGGAGGCTGCGGCCCGGGATGAATGTGTTCTGAATTGGACTGACAAGATAATTGAGCTTGGGCGCGAGGCGCAGCGCGAGCACTTTGGCGAAGAGCTTGGCGACGAGGTGAATGAGGCTGATGGGCCGGTAGTCGCCGAGCGAGGCCTCCTCCGCTCGTTTGGGGATGAGCGTGAGAAGCGCCTGGTTCAGCCTGCTGAAGCCGCGCCCGCGCAGCGCGTAGAGCTGCTGGAAGACGTCGACCATGTCCTGCTTAATAACATACCAACAAGATCGCAGGAATTCTGCGGTGAAACCGTCGGGACCAGGCGCCTTGCGCGCTGGTAGACTCTTCACGGCCTGCCAGATCTCCTCTTCCGCGAAGGGCGCGTCGAGGTCATCGAGCTGGGCAGGCGTAATAAGCTGCTCGAGGTCGAGGGAGCAGTCGCGGGGTAGCTCAGTCCCGAGGAGCGAGTCGTAGTGCGCGAAAGCGGCCTCGGCCATGCCGTCGGGGTCGGTTACAACATTGCCAGCCACGAGGAGGTTGTGGATCCGGTTATGTTGCTTCCTGTAGGTGCACTGGCGGTGGAAAAATGATGTGTTCGCGTCGCCGTCTTTGAGGAAGGCAATACGTGCGCGCTGCCTTGCAATAGTGCGATCAAGGGAAGCAGCCCGAGGTAGGACAATTTGAGGTGCCGTCGTAGCCAGTCCTCGTGCAGCGTGAGGGCCCTGTGTTCTTGGGCAGTGTCAAAGCGCAGGAGTAGCTCGCGAGATAGCGCGAGCTGATTGCGCACGTTGCCAACATAGCGTGCACTCCAATTGGAGAGCTTCCTCGCGGTGGCTTTCATACGGCGGGCGAGACGGCGGAAGGGATCAGGCTCGTCCACCGAGCTCCTAGCAGCCTCGACGATGTCGGTGAAGCCGTCAAGGCGCGTCCAGTACTCCTCGAAGTGGAAGCGGCGGTGCGTGGGAGGGGGCGGTGAGCAGTCAAGGACAGGGGGGCTATGGTCCGAGACGACGGACGCCAGACATCGTAGGTGACAATCGTTGTGGCGTTCCTCCCAAAACGGTCGTACAAAGCACGCGGTCGAGGCGAACGAGAGTGGGATGGGTTCTGCCCGTTCGACCACGTATAGCGGCGGCCGTTGAGGTATACCTCTTTCAGCGCGAGGTCGTTGAGGAAGCGTCGGAATCTGCCCATCATGCGGCGGTTTAGGTTGCAGGTGTTCTTATCCTCATCGTCGGAGATCGAGATCGATCTACTCTGCCACGCTAGCAAGATACCACCGCGTGTACCGATCGCGGGCAGGTACACGTACTTGTCGAATTCCGAGCCGAGAGCTTCGAGGACAGTGGACAAGTAGATGAACTCCATTTTAGTTTCTTGGAGGCAAACGATGGAAGCACCAAACGTTACAACAATCGTGCGGATGGCATCGCGTCGAGCACGAGCGTTGAGGCCGCGCACGTTCCATATTAGGATGATGGGGTTGTGATCCATGAAAACGGAATCGACGTGGGCGCACAAGCACGACTAGACCGCGATCGGGCTCGCAGTGATCACAGTGGTGATCGGCGTCGCAGCTGGGTCGGAGGGTAGCTCCCTTCCGACGAGCGCGGCAATGGCCGCTAGAACCGAGTTGGGGATGGCCGTCGCGAACACCTGATCGTAGGCCTTCATGGCGTCGGGGGTGATGGCTTGGTCGACGCCTATGATGCCCAGGGTGCGGAGGATCTGGACTTGCGCACAGCGCTCAGCAGTGGGAGGCGCCGCGGCCTTGGGTTTTTCCATGGCGGCGGATCGTCCACGCCGGGGCGTCGCGAAGCTGAGAGGCTGCCGACGTTGTTTGCGGCCCGGGGTTGGGAGGGCGGCGCGCAGTTGTTTCGTGGCTGCAGCGAGGAAGTCTCCGAGGGTCCATGCACTCGCGGTGGCAGGGCGCGGACGAGAGCGGCGGAGCGTGATCGGAGGGGAGGCAAAACGTGCGGCGCATCGCGTAGGGGTTGCAGATGGCGCGGGCCTTGACTCAGCCTCGACACGGTCTTGTGAGTTGGACCTGTGGGGGGAGGACACATGGCCACCGGGCTCAGAGGGATGGGCTGTGAGGCCCAAGTCCACATCACGAGAAATATCCGGGACAGCATCCAGCGAGGGGGCGGTGGTGTGCATGGGAGAGGGAATTTGAACCGCTAGCGTCTCTTCCCGCTCGGCAAGGGAGTGGGTGGAACGGTCAGCCTGGTCCACCGGCGCGTCAGGGGCTGAGGATCGCGCAGCCGGGCTTTGTCCCGACAGGGTGGCAGTCTCCGAAGCAGCGCGTACAGGTAGCGAATCAGGAACCGTGCTGCCTGAGGACTGGCAGTCCAGATCCCGAGATGCGTGGCGGTTGGGGGAAGGTGTCTTTGTGGCAGAGGCGGAGTCCTCTTGGGCGGTAGGCGACACATGCGACAGGGACGTGGTGGGCCTGGCGTCTAGGACAGCAGTGCTGCGCACCAATGTGGAGGAGCCAGCTGTCGAGGAGGCCTGACCCTCAGCCCGTAGGGGCGATTCTGTCGGCACGGGGTCCGCAGCAGCAACAGCTTTGGCGAGGGCAGCAGCGATCCTTGCACGTTTTTCTGCCCTCCACGCTTTCCTCTTTTGGCTTTTCGACGAGGGGGGAGGGGCCCATCATGGCAGGCAGGCCAGGAAGCCATGGTATGGCCAGCTGGAGGAACCGGCGGCGATGCATGCACACGCGCGACGGCGGAGCAAGCACTAGTCCAGCCGGCGGCCACGGCGGTGCCGTCAGCATGCTGCCGGCCACTAGGGCGTGTCCAGCCAGGGGCGTCGAGCGCCATGCCATCGGCGCGTCCCTCAGGCGCTTTACCAAAGCGCCGGCGTTTGCGGCCGCGGCGCCGTTGTTGTGGACGCCGTGGGCCTGGCGCTTGGCTGGCATCAGCGCCACCGGCTCCATCTTCACCATCAGGGAAGCGGGAAGCGCGGGCACGGCCGCGGTCGAGCTCGGATCGGGTCAGCGTGATGGAGATGGGGAAGGTGAGAGTCCGGACTGTGGCGGGGGAGGAGGCCGTGAGACCTGGAAGCAGTTCGACGATCTATAGCGTGGCGGTGCGGCGGATGTCTGCGGGGTTGTGAGCGCGACCGGCGAGGCGGAACGTGGCGAGGTTAGCGCATGAGCGGGTCTGCGGGTGGAGGCGCTCGATCCACACGCTGTCTACCAGGATGTGCTCGGCCGTCGCAACGTGCCAGGCGTGGGCGGGGATGCCGCGGAGCTCAAGCTCCACGCGGTAATCGAACCCACCGGAGCCGGCGTGGGCGAGTTTGCACCATGGGCGGATCGAGAGGGAGAAGCGCGGGCCATTCACATGGTGGTCGCCGTTCATGCGGTCCTTGGAGGCGCGGGAGCTGAAGAGGATGAGGAAGTCCTCCGGCTGGTGTAGGTGCACAGAGAAATCCCCCACCTCGAACTCGAACATGGAGCAGAGGAGTTGGGAGACGTCGTCAGTCGAAACGCGCGGGCGAGTTCCGGTGATGGTGGCCACCATCGCGCGACCGGGCACCTCCTCGGCCTCCTCCATCTCAATGGAGTGCGCCATGATGACATGCGCGGGCGCAGTAGTGGTCACGCGCGCGTCCGGAGCGGGGGGCGGTGGGGGCGTGGTGCGGGGAGAGGCGGCGCGGGGAGCAGCGGGAAGGACGCGGCCAGCGCGGCGGTGGAAATCATCGCAGCCACGGGAATCGTGGCCGGAGATGAGGCACCGCTGGCAGCGTACGTCGTTGGAGCAGTCCCTGACCCGGTGGCGGTGGTCGAGGCAGCGGAAGCAGAGCCCGGCAAGCGCCTCAGGGGAGGGGCTGCGGGGGCGTTGCAGGTCGGAGGCCGGCGCGGGCGCACGGCGGGGGGCGGCGGCGACTCCTGCGGCGAGGCTGCTGGAAGCCGTCAGCATCAACCGTTGGGCCACTCGAGATGCGGTGCACCTCAGAGCGGGGCCCAAGGCGAGCGGAGGCGGGGAGCCTTGCCGGGGTGGCCGCGGGGCCGGGAACCACCGTGGAGGTCAGGCGCAGGGGGGCGGAGGCGCGTGGGCGACCTTGCTGTATGAGCGCGCGGAGGAGTCGCCCTCCGACTTAGGCCAGCGTCCGCCGCCAGAGGAGACCCGGTCGTCGGAGAGAGAGCAGGTGGGGGAGGGGGTGCCATGGCGCTAGGGAGGGGCTGGGGAGGGAGGGCTACCTGCGGGGAGTCGACGGCGGTGGGGCTAGGGGGTGGCTGGGTCAGGCGGGGCTAGCAGGGGGAGGCGGGGCGGAGAGGGAGAGCCATCTTTCTTGTAGGGTGATTTGGTGAGAAGGTTTGCTCCCCTCAATCGAAGAAGTTGTTTTCCTTAAGAGGATCTTTTGGTTGTGCAGCAAATATATTTTTCATGGTTTTGAAGGCTCGACACGCTTAGGAGGCAAGGCATCATCGAAGCTTTTAATTACGCCCGCTTTAGGCGCTTAGACGTCATGGCTGTTGGGGTTCGCCTTACGTCGTCTTACTATCTTAAAAACCATGGTAGTTGTTGTAGTTTGCAAAGCACATAGCCTATGGCTTATATATGTTCATGGTTGTGAAAAATAATAACTAACAACTATAATAGTACTTGACTCAACAAATCAAGACTCTATAGAAAAATGGATAAAATAAACTTTTTGTTAGTTACTCCTAAAAACTAGCATCAACATTTTGTTCCGAAAATGCAGACACCTATGCAGCCCCGATAATATCTTGTATATTAATGTAATATACTATGGGGTCCTACTTAATATAACCTGCAGGGTAGTGATTATTGATATCAAAACATTTGAAGCATGTATCTTGGTGGCAGATTGCTGCTGCTACCCTGCAACCGCCTAGCGTAGATATGGTTGTTGTCTTTGGTAGTTGGGTTGCACAGAAGTTGATGGGTCTAAAAAGTCATGGTAAGGTATAGGATAAAAGAAGTTGAGCACCACCAAGTTGGACACACAGATCAGCTGCCAGAGTTGACGATGCATGCTACTCTTTGTTTCACTCTTCAAATTGTAGGAGGATGAAACATAGGATTACATACAAGGAATCAGATCATCTAGCATATTCGTGATGAAATTTGATTCAGAAAGCTGGGATCACTAAGCTGAAGTAGTTGTCTGCTTTAAGAGGATATTTTTGTTCTGCACCATAAATATTGTCTGTTTTTCTCACATGGATTTGCTCATATATATAAGTGAAGATATCTGATATTCTTACATCGAAACTTTAGATGGTGGTCACTGGAACCAAAACTAAAGTTAAATAGCAATATATGCTTCAGATATGTGCCCTCTGTATGATATAGCTTGCAGGATATATTTCTTTTGGCTGATTAACTATGCCATTTGGTTGCAATTGTAGCTCATTCTTTGACTTGTCAGCGTACTGCCAACTCTTGCAGGATTTTATTTTTGGTTGGCTTTGCTAAACGATAGCAATTATATTACAGAATAGTTGAAAATGTTTTTTTTTGTTGTGAACTTACTCCCGTCTTAATTTAACAGAGTCAAGGTAGGAATGGCACTAGAGTTTTCCAGATTATTTAGTGTAATAAAGAAAATATTTGAATCCAAAGTTGTCATATAATCACCTAATGAAGTAGTTACATGCGTTTTTTCCGCATAGGTGATACTAATACATGTGGATATTCCACAACTTTATGATTATTATCAAATGGCTACAAGGGTCTGAACACTTTATTTCCATCTATGCATTTGAGCTTCATCATCAATGATTGCTTTTTCATAGTTTTTTCTTGCTATTTTTTATAAGTATGCATGGCATGTAGGTCATTGAACTATATGTTATATTTTGGGGCAAAATCGTTTCTACGGTGATTGTTGAACCTTCTTCTTAGTGTCAAAAGGAATGTTGCACTGGCATTGTAATTCCTAGCTTCTCCTGATTTTTCATGTGGTGTTGGTTATTTTCTGTTTGTCCGAGTTAACAGATGTGGATGACATGTTTCTTTTTCCTATCATTTCTGCGTGGTTTGAAGATCAGATTTTTTTTTCCTGAAACAAGGCGAGCTACAACTGGACCGTGAAGTTAACTGAAGAAATTGCCACTGAAAGTTATGATGCTAAGAAAGCATTGTTGGTTGTTGTCAAGTCTAACACATCTAGCTCATGGATATTTCAAGAACCAAAGATGTAAATTGGCTTTGCATCTAGCCGTTATGATATAAAGAGGAAAATTTTGTCATGTGAAAGTACCATGACAAAACTTTCTTAAGAATCATATCTGATCCAACTATAATATAAGCTTTGTTTCTATAGCTTTGAAGGCTTAACACGCTTTATTAGTAACATAGTTATAGAGGCATTTGGTCCCCAACAACACAGATTATCGTGTGTATGTTGATCTTTTATTTCCCCTTGTTTTTTTCTCGAGGCCTTTGGATTTTTCTAGGCTGGTCAGTTTGGTATGTGGGAAGAGTTTTTTTTTGTGTGTGGGGGGGGGGGTGGGGGGGGGGGGGGGTTCTGCCTTCTTAGCCGCGTGAGTCGTTTTGGGCAAATTTTGTTGCGGCGAATCGAGATAGAAGCATGTGGAGAAAAAGAAAACAAACGACTACAATCAGTTACCAGTCATAAGCCCTTAGCTATACTACCATACATTTGAACTGAGCTATTGACCACCAGAGACCACATTCTATTTTGTGTATGTTGACCAATTCGGTACGATTGTTTGATTCGCTATGAACTACTTTTGCGTTCTTCTTTCTGGCTATTTAATAATTTCTTCAAGCAAGTGGGATGGTTATTTCTGCCATTGTAGGTTTTGCTATGGTTCTAATTGAGTGCATGATAATTGGCCTTCACACAAGATGCTCTATGGAGCTATTATTGCAAAAACTGATTATATATGATGAGTTGCCTTGCGCCATTTGGAAACGGGTAAACTTTCCTTTTTTGAGATTTTTTTTTGTTTTGTGGTTAAGTTTTCCAATTCTAGAAAAAACTAGAAATGAACATTCCAGTTTGATTTCACAAGCATGGGTTCATCTATCATCTTCAAACTGTATACTTCATTTTCCCCTTTTCAGAACTAAGAGGGTTCAAATAAATAAGTGTTGTTGGTTTTCTATCGATGGTGGCTGACAAATTATGCATTGCGACCAAAGGTTACATTTGAGGAAACCTCATGCCATCTCACAGGTAAGTTTTGCCTCCTCGCCATGAAACCAAGTAAGTCTTATCTTATTTCATCTATTTGCAAAAAGATAGCAGTAACCAAGTGGCGATGGATCAAAATGATAGCATGTCTTTTCTTCATATCGTTGCTCAATAGCATGGTGGATTCCCCGCCCAAGATTATTGTGGCGTTTAGAAATGACTTGTTGAAGATGGTCTTCCTGCACCCAACTTTCTTCCCACGACATCATTTGAGCTAGCTCCATTATGTGCACCATGAATTGTTGCAAAAAACTTCCAACTGTTTATCTTGTTAATATTTGTTGTCACAAGAGTTGAATAATTGTTGTACATGTAACAAAATTAATATTATTTTGTTGAAAATTTATGTTCTTATGGTGTTGTAAACTTTAAAAGGGGCCTAAGATGTGTTTAGAAGCAGCTAGCTCAACCCTGATTTTTGTACTTTATGGTGTCGCCAACAAATTTTACAACTGGAAATTAAAATCATTGTCATCTTGGCCCTTGGCTCAGTGCATTTGAGCTGGCAAAGTGGCACATTGTGGTGTTGTGTTGATAAGGAATTGCTTCTGCAACATAACTTATGTTGATTTGCCTGTCATTTATGTTTTGTGAGCACTTCAATTTATATTTTGTGAGGTATATGTGTGGTTATAAGGTCATATAAACTTTGTAAGTTTCAAATAGGCTATGAGATACAAAATTCAGTTTTTTTATTGAATAGGCAGGCTTGATTTGTTGACACATAAATATAACAAATTTATGTGAGATTTAAAATAAGATATAACCAAAAGAAAAATTGAGATTGTGTCGGGTTTAGGCTTCGCCGCTGACCGGCTAGGAGGCACCCAAAGGGGCGCCCCAGCCTCTAGTTACTTATGAAATATGGAATGGAGAAGCATCCATGCCTCACTGAAGTGTTTGAGGTTAGGCATAAATGGGAAAGGCCGTACTTCAGAGGGAAATTCTGTGCTAAGATGACAAGCACTCAATGGACTGAGAGTGCAAACCATATGTTGAAAGTATATGTGCCACATGCGTGCACAATGCATCTTTTTGTCAGGCAGTACAAAAAGTTGCAATTTGATAGGGACTCGGACACAGACTTTTGGGTGACTCCATAAATTTTCAGCAAAATAATATTAATTTTGTGTGCGCAAGTCTGAGTCGTCTAGCTAGATTAAGGGTTTTTCAAACCTCATAATCTATGACATTGAATTCTGATGTTCTGTAGGTCATGGGATCTGTTCACCGAAGCATTGGAACACAATTTTTATTACTTTTGCCCATAAATGTCTAATTAGGTTCAGAAGGTACTTAATTTTACTCATTTGTTACTGCATTGCAAATTTTTAGAGGACTAGAATGATGTGCATGGCTCAAATGAGAACTTCACCAGCAGAAATAATCAGATTATGGAAGCTTATATTTCTCGCATTAGTTTTTATTTTTAGGTTTTCCTTTATTTTCTGGATACTTTGCAACCAGTGTTTGAAGAGCATGATAATTGCAAGCATTTTCCCTCTAGATATTGCAAGGAATTAGTGAGATTCCACATACAAGGGTGAATATGATTGTGATCGTTGTTGCAAATAGATATCTCATAGGATACTTTGTTATTTCTAACTTTGTACTTGCGTGCAATTTTGCAGATCTAACTGAATAATATGATGCTCTCTGAAAAGATTTAGTTCATGAGTTTGTGTATTTTTATAATACTTTGCTACTCATATTTTGAAGAGCATGATGATTGCAAGGATTTTTCCTCCTAGGTGTTGCAAAGGTATTGGTGCTGTTCTATGTCCAATGCCACAGAGCATGCCTCAGTTATATTAATCCTTAGTGGTAATTTAAAGTACAATATTTTTGTTGATAGAGGATTATTATGGGCCACTCGGCACCTTATTTCATTTGGTTTCAGGTTAGTGAAATTGTCCAACCGGAAAAAACCTAGTGAGTATGTATGGTTATTCTTAGTGCATCATATATCTTCCTCTAGAAACATGTCATTGCAAAACTAGCAAAAAAAAATTCTCTTCCTTGTTGTGAGCAAATAATTTTACTTTGCTGATTTCAATATCGAATTTGTGTCGAACAACCATCCATATAGTCAGGTGCAATGATTTAGTCTGACCTGTGAACTAACACGATGCATATGCCAAAATCCTTTTAGATGTCGGAAGCAGAAACCAAGGCCCTGCACAGAAAACAATCTCCAAATTAAGCATTTAAATTATGAGTAGAGTACAGACTTGGATCATATTTAGTATTAAAAGAGTAAATCAATTGGTGACGTATGTTCCTTGGTGATCACCTAGAGATCTATGGACCACCTTATCCTCGTGATATGTGCATAAATTTATCTATGGAACTCCTCTACATAAGCATTAGTACTGAAATTGCTTTTAAGCTTACTAGTAGGATGCCCGTGCGTTGCCACGGGATAACAAATAAAAGATCTGGAAAACAATTGATTAACAGGATATTGGATTTTACCAATACATGTGTCGAGAGCAATTTTCATGTGATGTCAGGCTATGTCGCTAAAATTATCTTGCCATTATCCCCAATTCTCTCTATACGGCAACCAACATTCACCCCTCATGTTACCTCTCCTCGTAAATATCCTACACACTGGATACATAGGGCACTTGTGGAATACGAAAGATCTATGGATGATCACAAATGATTCCAAGATCGAGGAGAAGTCTCAAACAATTCCATAAAAAAGGATAACCACAAGTAATTCCATACAAAGTTCGAATTGCGGTACATGAAAGTCAAATTAGAGGGTGTGGTTGAGAAAATGTTGTCATTGTCTATTTTTATAATGTCCTATCTTCCCATGCCTAGAAAGAAAATATATGCCAATATTTTGGTGAGGCGGGTCTGACTTTAGAGTTATACACATGGTTTCACATATGATCTCGTTTTAATCAAAAGAAACATGGAGCATTTTTAATAGAACAACTTGGAGCATTTTCAATAGAAGAACTTCTGTCATATCACCATCTACACACAAAATGTGTTTGTTGACCCGCCAAAGGTTTCAAAACTTGCAAAAAAATACATTGTTATACAATAGAATACCATATCTCGTTCTGATTATGAAAAAAAATCAGGAAGGTAAAAGCATGCAGGAAACAGGAAAAAACAAGTGAAGAGTATTTTGATTTAAAGAGCACAGATTGTGAAGTTGCCGAGTGAGAGCTATAAATAATAAGCTTACATATTTGAACAGGTCACAAAAAGACACATGACTTACTAAGAATCCAGAGAGAGAGAGAGAGAGGCCATTTGCAACACCATGAACAGTGTCCTCAAGTCTGTACACTTTGAGCCAAGCCTACCACCTAAATGCTTTCATTCTCCTAGCGAGATCTTCCAACTACAAGGACAGCCGACATGGATGGGTTGTCAATCTCTCTTGGAATCTATTTCTGAAATTTTTCAACACCGCATAAATGATTACTGCAAGTGATGTTCACTAAGCTGAATTAATTTAGAGGGAAGATGCCGCTATAAAATTAATATCTTATCATATTGTCTCAAAACAAAGAAAGTTCATAGAATAAGAGGCCGATAAATTCTGGTAATTGCTAGGACACCCACAATTCTTTTGCCGCAACTCAACCCATCTAAGATAAGGGGCATCACTCCAGCTGCAAAAAAAAGCAAGCCGACATCGGTAGATACCATCAGCCATAATGTACAATTATGTCTAAATTTTGATAAACTTAAGAAATTAATCAATGCTGATTCACTGGTCAGCACATGTTTCGGACTACTCTGGTCCTGGTCAACACATGTTTCAGACTACTCTGGTCAAAACACCGACAATTATGGACTACCTTGGTCAGCGCATCCATTCAGATTTTGCCAAGTAGAGAAGATAATATTCATATGGGAGAAATAACATTTTGAAGAAAATGTATAAGGGGAATATGGAAATAAGATTTTTAACCTAGCTTCATGTTAGTGCTAGACATACATGGCCATCTAAGCATGTGAAATTTTTTAACACACAACTCATAGGCAACTTCTAAAAGGACATCGAACTCATTGTGAAGTATGAAAAAATGGCAACTACAGAAAATGAGCCTCTCTGGTCCAGAAAATCATATTCTTACAAGAAGGAAGCATTTGAAACGACCAAAACTGATTGTCCACTTATGGAAAAGCAAAGAACGAATCAAGGTCATGATAAATCGTACCATGACCACCATGTAAAAAAAAGCAAGAAGCTTCTAGTAATCTGGATGTGAAGTAATAGAGAGTTCAACATATTCCATTTCTTGCTGGCAGTTTTTATTTATTATTGAATTAGTCAAGGAACTATATATTCTATGCTGAATAATAAAGTACCATCAAGACATGGTCTTGATTGTAATAAAATATATTGTGAAAAAAATACAAGGTCTCTATTAGGATGGGAAAGCCCGCCAGCAAAGAAAGCCCAACGTGTATGACAGGTTGTTCAGAACGACTTTGAGTTTCGACTCTTGGTGAGTACATTCCGCCGAAACTCAGGCTGCGTGTGAGTGCAGATTCACCCATGTATAAATACAATAGCAGCACTGAAGATGAATAAATTTGTTAAGAAGAAAATACTTTGTTTGAAATATTAGGAGAAGAAGCTCACCCTCGAAAAAGCTATGTGGCAGACCCACGAGAATGCAGGCACCATCACGAGTGTTCTTCTCATAGAACGTAAGCACCAGAGCGAGTCATTCTCTTCGGAGTCTGAATATCATCGTCAACCTGGGGAGTAAATGAAAGCAAAATTATGTGGCAGACCTACGAAAATGCAGACACCATCACCAGTGTTCTTCTCATAGAACTTAGGCACCATAACGAGCCATTCTCTTCAGCCTCTGAATATCATCGTCGATCTGGAGAGTAAATGAAAGCAAAATTAAAATCTTAAATGTGGTATAATGAAGAGAGAAATTGCAATGATGTTATTAGTCAAAACTCACGGTCTCATCGCAGTATGAAAATCAAGCATACACACTTTTAACAGCCCCATAGAATTGCTTCAGCCAGTACAAAATAGCTAGAAGCTCAATATAACATAAAATATCAGCACGCGTGTTCATTGAATATCATGGCGCACAATTCTTCTGAAGTCCGGCGAGCTTCATGACTTGGCTGACCCGCTTGAGGTCCAGCACGGAGGAGCTCAAGGCGTCCACGTCTTCCCAATCTCTGTCATGTCATAGGCGTGGAAGAGCGCGTACCCCAGCGTGGACTCCTCCGCGGCGAGTGCGGGTGTCGTGGGCAGAACGTCCGAAAGGCCAGCGTGACCTGCTCGGCAGGGATCTCGAGTGCCTGCTCCTCCGACGCCGCGAGCTTGCTCTTCTGCTGCGCTACGGTCCACGTGATCGTACCCTCTAGGGAGACCAGCTCGGGGTCGTCAGGAGCCCGTGCTCGAACGACTCCCGCCAGGGCCGGAGGACGGGGATGCATTCGCCGAGGAGTAGGCGTTTGGGCAAGGGCATGGAAGCACACCCGCGGGGATGATGCAAGCTGGGCGTCGTAGAGAGGAGGGCAGAGTCACAATGATGAATCGAAGAAAATCATGTACATATGAAAGAAAAAATATTTCAAGATTGATTGGTACAAACAGGAGCTGAACGGAAAACTTATACTTGCTGATTCATAAATAACTACTTACGAAGTTCATTTGAAAAAAGGCAGATAACTTCGGTAATATGCAGCTAAAATCCAAGCCAAGTGGATTCTTCTTCAACACGATTTGCTCGAGAGTATCTGTTGTCCAAGAAATTGTATAAGATAGGAAGCCACAGTCGACGGATCTAAAAAGATCACCCATTAAACATATTCCATAAGATAGGAAGATTTTCTCGAGATCGACGCCGCTCAATGCTCTCTCACGCTTGATGTGCTATCTGCACGAGCCCAAAGACACCCTCGACGATGTGCTCCACGGCGAGTTTGTCCATGTTGCCTGTTAGGCAGGGGGAGAGTATGTCCCTTCATGGTACATTGTGCTTACGAATCCATCAACGGAAGGGAGACATGTAGCAGAGGAAACATCTTAACATTCGCGGGAAGAGCAAGCAAGAACCTTGATGGGCTGTCAGTGCTGCTATGTGGATAGGCCTGGCTTGGACCTGGGAGAGGCTTGATCTAGAGCTGCATCTTGAAGCAAATGTATTTGAATTCCTTGTGGACGGCGAACCTGAAAAAATGTCCTAAGCTATTTAGTACTAAGGAAACAGAGCATGAGTTGTCTTCTTGCAGTTATTATGCATTCTATCGAACATGAGAAATGTGTCAGTATGACCAGGTATAGATCAAGAAGGCAAAGCGCCCCTGCCCTATCAAGTGCGACATAGCAGCTTCCATTCCAGATGGTGGTGCAGGGCCACCAAGACTGCTATCAGGGGAGAAGAAGTGGGTTGCCAACCTTAGGAAGGCGGAAGCTATGAAGGTCGCTGCTCCTTCTGTATCCTCTGCCCGGCGGGGACACGGCTAAGGGGCCTCGGACAACCTTGGAGGTGGTGGACAAGCCATGGGTAACGGCCCCAACCTTCTCTACCTTGGGCAGGTCGACATACACGCGCCGATCTGGGAGGCGCTGTGAGGGGGTCGATTCTAGCAGAGAAGCGGGGGTGGCGGAACAGAGGAGGAGGTGGGGACCGGCGGCGGGGCGGAACCCTAGCCTTGACGCATGCCTCCTCTCTGGGAAAATTCCTAGATTAAGGCGACTGTGGGTTAATTTCCCGATTATTGAGGGGAAAGAAAGAAAATGCGCAGAGATTTTTGGAGGAAGGCGGGCGGGCGAAACCAGCGAGGGGTACATGGGCGAAGTGGACGAAAGGAACGACGTATCGTTGGGTGTAGAGAAGACGGAACGAATTGGTTCTTTTAAGTAGTAGAGAGAAGAGATAGAGAAAAGGATTTTTTTCTCAATCGAGATTAAGATCACCATGGGAAGCCAACAACAAATAAACATTGTTACATACATCTATGTATTGTCCATATACATCTGGATTGTTTATTTGTTTTAGGATAACTCCTCATATGTGATGTTGTATTGATTTTTCTGAGGACATGTGGATTAGCAATGTTTTTTTTCGTACTATCAAGTTTTCTAGATGGTTATCTGCAAAATACTATAACCTTGGTGTTTTAGCTCTGACCTGCTAGAACTTCCTCATGTTTTTACAATTTTTGTGGTTGCACTTAAAATTTCTCAAGAAAATTGTAGAGAACATTGTAATATGAATGTTTCAGATCCTATGTCCGTGCTTTAGATTTTTGGAAAAATAAAATAAAAGAACTAGTATATAGCATGCCGGAGAATAGTTGTGGTACGATGAGTGCTGCCAGACTAGGTGCGAGTGAAAATGCTCGATTTTATCATGGTTCAGCCACTCTTTGTATGGAAACAAGGCGCAACCTGTTCATCAGGAACTAGTACGTCGTCTCAGCACGCCCTACCATGGTCTATCCACTTTAGTTGAATTTTATGTTGATTGTAGGAAATGGTGTGAAACTTTGTGTAAGTTGTCAATATTCATGGCCTTATGGGGAACTAATTTTTTTCTGGATTGTGTAAGACAAGCATTGTTGTTGTGAATGGAAGACAAATGATGAAATGCCACATCAACAACGCATGCGGAGTAATGGAAATGACCGTTGAGGGCGGATCTCGGGGCGACGCCGTGGGCGACGCGGCCGCCGACGACCACCGTGAGTTTCCGACGAAGCTAGGGTGGTTTTGGGCTCTGGCTGCGGACAGTGAGGGAGATGATGACGACGCCGCGGACCATTCGCTGGGTAGAACGACGTCATGGGACGTTTACTGTGCTACGCCGCGCAGTGTCAGTGGCCGTGATCTATCGAGATCCTGCCCTTCACGCGCAGAGAAGAGGGCGGCTAAGATTCAGGCGCAGAGATCGGCTGCTAATCGCTTGCAGGTATGGACTCCTCCAAAATCACCGGTGTTTCCTTATTCGAAGGTGACAGCGAAGATGAAGTTTCCGGTGATGGCGCCGTCTACGTTCGTCGAAGAAAGCGGGGACTCGGAAGGTTGGACCCTGGTCCAGCGAAGGAAGATTTTCTCGGGATCGGCGCGGGATCAAGGGGATTCACCAACAACCAGACAGGTAAGATCCGGCTCTAAATTAAAAAATGCAGGATTGCCTGCGTATCAAAATTGGAAGGCACGCGATCATATGCCATTGGGCACGCGTTCAGTTCGGAAAACCAGGGATTTTGTGCCATTGGGCCCGCAGTCAAAATTACAGGAATCAATTGTGATCCCTAAGCCCGTATCAACGGAGGAGAGGCAAGGGAGGCGTATCGTGGCTTTAACCTACCCTAACCCGAGCGGAAGAGGGCTACGTCAGATTCTGGGCTTGACCTGGAGGAGATCGGCCGCCTCTCTCCCTGTCGTTTGCGTTCGGCGAGAGGGGGCGATGGCAGATCGGGGTGGAGGCCGTGGGGCACCAGTGCAGAACAATGCGTGGAGAGTTTTCTACCCGCCGGCGGCTGGTTTTCCTGGAAATTTTGAGGCAGGTGGCCCTAGCGGCTACGGTGGTCAAGGTGATGGCGATGGAGGCTTTGCCGCTGAGTATCAAGGAGGCAACAGATTCGCCTTCAATGCTGCACCGGCGATGAACGGTGGGCAACGCAGAAACTATCAGCAGGGTGGGTACTATGGTGCCCGCGGCCGTCAGAGGTATGACAATCAAGGGAGAGGCTTCCCAAGGGGGCGTGCAGGTGGACGTCCGTTTGGGTACGGCTATGGAAGGTATCAAGGTGGACAGAATTTTGGTAATCGCTATCCTCAAGGAGTTGTGGCTCCGGTGGTGCATCCGACGCAGGTAGTGCCTGCAACTACGACAGTTGTGTCCACTGCGGTTGCTCCGATCACGGCTCCGGTGGTAAATGTTGCACCTGTTGCTGCTCCTGCTACTGCACCTGTGATTGCACCGGTGGCAAATCCTACTCAAGCAACAGTGGCTCCAGTTATTGAAAATCGACAAGCTGTAACTCAGAACCAATTGACAGAGGCATTGAAGGGGAAGACAGTTCATAGGAGGGCTTGTTTCCGGTATGGGCTATCGGGTCACCAACTTGGAGACTGTGATACACATGTTTGTGTAATTTGTGAAGGCAGAGAGCATACCTCGGGTCCATGTCAACTTCTATCAGCACCAAAACCAAATTTAATTCAGTTTGGGTATGCTAATGAGGAGCTCATGTTTTTTGGGATGTCTTGTACTGAAGATTATAAACCAAAGTTGCTAAATCATAGGCTGGCTTCTTTGGTGGTGAATGGTGGTGAAATGTCAATTCCTCAAATTGTCACTCAGCTTCAGAGGCTTGTACCTAGAGAACAATTTCATTGGAATGTGTCTCAAGTTGGGCACAATGTTTTCAAAGTACAATTTCCCTCAAGGCAAGAACTAGAGAGACTGCAAGTATTTGGGACTTTCTGTGTTCCTGGCAGTGGGTGCAAGATGACTATTGAGACTTGGTCCAAAAAGATTGAACCTATGGATACTCTTCCAGTATTTTGGGTTAGAGTTTCTGGTATACCAGAGGAACACATTGGTGATTTCCTTGCTTTGTGGTCTGTTGGATTTTTGTTGGGAAAACCACTAAGGATTGACATGGATATAGCATAAGGTGCTAAGGATTTTGGTGGGTTGCTTTAACTACACTAAAATTCCTCCTACCTTTCCTTTCTTTATTAAAGATGGCATCTATAATTTATCATTTAAGGTGGATGGGGAAGCAAATCAGGAAGAGGATGTTCATATGGAGGATTTCAAGAGAGATAATGATGAGGATGATGGACTTGGTGATGACTTCCAGGAAGCATTGGCTAAGGAAGCTAGTTTAAAAAAGAATAATAATAATGCCAAAGGATCTAATGTTGATTCAGGTGCTGATCCAATGTTGGAGGGTGGCTCTAGTGGGCATTCTAATGTGCAACACGGTTTAACACTCTCTACTGGTGGCTTGGTTTTTTCCCCCCTTGTTCAAAAATATTTCGGTGAAGCTAGAGAGGAGATACAGAGGGTTTTGTTAGGTGATGATAACACGAAGACGTCTCAAACAACCGTGAATACTTGTATTGACAAGGAAAGCATGGTGGATGCGCAGCCAAATGGTGTTTAGAAGCAGCTAGCTCAACCCTGATTTTTGTACTTTATGGTGTCGCCAACAAATTTTACAACTGGAAATTAAAATCATTGTCATCTTGGCCCTTGGCTCAGTGCATTTGAGCTGGCAAAGTGGCACATTGTGGTGTTGTGTTGATAAGGAATTGCTTCTGCAACATAACTTATGTTGATTTGCCTGTCATTTATGTTTTGTGAGCACTTCAATTTATATTTTGTGAGGTATATGTGTGGTTATAAGGTCATATAAACTTTGTAAGTTTCAAATAGGCTATGAGATACAAAATTCAGTTTTTTTATTGAATAGGCAGGCTTGATTTGTTGACACATAAATATAACAAATTTATGTGAGATTTAAAATAAGATATAACCAAAAGAAAAATTGAGATTGTGTCGGGTTTAGGCTTCGCCGCTGACCGGCTAGGAGGCACCCAAAGGGGCGCCCCAGCCTCTAGTTACTTATGAAATATGGAATGGAGAAGCATCCATGCCTCACTGAAGTGTTTGAGGTTAGGCATAAATGGGAAAGGCCGTACTTCAGAGGGAAATTCTGTGCTAAGATGACAAGCACTCAATGGACTGAGAGTGCAAACCATATGTTGAAAGTATATGTGCCACATGCGTGCACAATGCATCTTTTTGTCAGGCAGTACAAAAAGTTGCAATTTGATAGGGACTCGGACACAGACTTTTGGGTGACTCCATAAATTTTCAGCAAAATAATATTAATTTTGTGTGCGCAAGTCTGAGTCGTCTAGCTAGATTAAGGGTTTTTCAAACCTCATAATCTATGACATTGAATTCTGATGTTCTGTAGGTCATGGGATCTGTTCACCGAAGCATTGGAACACAATTTTTATTACTTTTGCCCATAAATGTCTAATTAGGTTCAGAAGGTACTTAATTTTACTCATTTGTTACTGCATTGCAAATTTTTAGAGGACTAGAATGATGTGCATGGCTCAAATGAGAACTTCACCAGCAGAAATAATCAGATTATGGAAGCTTATATTTCTCGCATTAGTTTTTATTTTTAGGTTTTCCTTTATTTTCTGGATACTTTGCAACCAGTGTTTGAAGAGCATGATAATTGCAAGCATTTTCCCTCTAGATATTGCAAGGAATTAGTGAGATTCCACATACAAGGGTGAATATGATTGTGATTGTTGTTGCAAATAGATATCTCATAGGATACTTTGTTATTTCTAACTTTGTACTTGCGTGCAATTTTGCAGATCTAACTGAATAATATGATGCTCTCTGAAAAGATTTAGTTCATGAGTTTGTGTATTTTTATAATACTTTGCTACTCATATTTTGAAGAGCATGATGATTGCAAGGATTTTTCCTCCTAGGTGTTGCAAAGGTATTGGTGCTGTTCTATGTCCAATGCCACAGAGCATGCCTCAGTTATATTAATCCTTAGTGGTAATTTAAAGTACAATATTTTGTGTGATAGAGATTATTATGGGCCACTCGGCACCTTATTTCATTTGGTTTCAGGTTAGTGAAATTGTCCCAACCGGAAAAAACCTAGTGAGTATGTATGGTTATTCTTATGCATCATATATCTTCCTCTAGAAACATGTCATTGCAAAACTAGCAAAAAAAAATTCTCTTCCTTGTTGTGAGCAAATAATTTTACTTGCTGATTTCAATATCGAATTTGTGTCGAACAACCATCCATATAGTCAGGTGCAATGATTTAGTCTGACCTGTGAACTAACACGATGCATATGCCAAAATCCTTTTAGATGTCGGAAGCAGAAACCAAGGCCCTGCACAGAAAACAATCTCCAAATTAAGCATTTAAATTATGAGTAGAGTACAGACTTGGATCATATTTAGTATTAAAAGAGTAAATCAATTGGTGACGTATGTTCCTTGGTGATCACCTAGAGATCTATGGACCACCTTATCCTCGTGATATGTGCATAAATTTATCTATGGAACTCCTCTACATAAGCATTAGTACTGAAATTGCTTTTAAGCTTACTAGTAGGATGCCCGTGCGTTGCCACGGGATAACAAATAAAAGATCTGGAAAACAATTGATTAACAGGATATTGGATTTACCAATACATGTGTCGAGAGCAATTTTCATGTGATGTCAGGCTATGTCGCTAAAATTATCTTGCCATTATCCCCAATTCTCTCTATACGGCAACCAACATTCACCCCTCATGTTACCTCTCCTCGTAAATATCCTACACACTGGATACATAGGGCACTTGTGGAATACGAAAGATCTATGGATGATCACAAATGATTCCAAGATCGAGGAGAAGTCTCAACAATTCCATAAAAAAGGATAACCACAAGTAATTCCATACAAAGTTCGAATTGCGGTACATGAAAGTCAAATTAGAGGGTGTGGTTGAGAAAATGTTGTCATTGTCTATTTTTATAATGTCCTATCTTCCCATGCCTAGAAAGAAAATATATGCCAATATTTTGGTGAGGCGGGTCTGACTTTAGAGTTATACACATGGTTTCACATATGATCTCGTTTTAATCAAAAGAAACATGGAGCATTTTTAATAGAACAACTTGGAGCATTTTCAATAGAAGAACTTCTGTCATATCACCATCTACACACAAAATGTGTTTGTTGACCCGCCAAAGGTTTCAAAACTTGCAAAAAAATACATTGTTATACAATAGAATACCATATCTCGTTCTGATTATGAAAAAAAATCAGGAAGGTAAAAGCATGCAGGAAACAGGAAAAAACAAGTGAAGAGTATTTTGATTTAAAGAGCACAGATTGTGAAGTTGCCGAGTGAGAGCTATAAATAATAAGCTTACATATTTGAACAGGTCACAAAAAGACACATGACTTACTAAGAATCCAGAGAGAGAGAGAGAGAGGCCATTTGCAACACCATGAACAGTGTCCTCAAGTCTGTACACTTTGAGCCAAGCCTACCACCTAAATGCTTTCATTCTCCTAGCGAGATCTTCCAACTACAAGGACAGCCGACATGGATGGGTTGTCAATCTCTCTTGGAATCTATTTCTGAAATTTTTCAACACCGCATAAATGATTACTGCAAGTGATGTTCACTAAGCTGAATTAATTTAGAGGGAAGATGCCGCTATAAAATTAATATCTTATCATATTGTCTCAAAACAAAGAAAGTTCATAGAATAAGAGGCCGATAAATTCTGGTAATTGCTAGGACACCCACAATTCTTTTGCCGCAACTCAACCCATCTAAGATAAGGGGCATCACTCCAGCTGCAAAAAAAAGCAAGCCGACATCGGTAGATACCATCAGCCATAATGTACAATTATGTCTAAATTTTGATAAACTTAAGAAATTAATCAATGCTGATTCACTGGTCAGCACATGTTTCGGACTACTCTGGTCCTGGTCAACACATGTTTCAGACTACTCTGGTCAAAACACCGACAATTATGGACTACCTTGGTCAGCGCATCCATTCAGATTTTGCCAAGTAGAGAAGATAATATTCATATGGGAGAAATAACATTTTGAAGAAAATGTATAAGGGGAATATGGAAATAAGATTTTTAACCTAGCTTCATGTTAGTGCTAGACATACATGGCCATCTAAGCATGTGAAATTTTTTAACACACAACTCATAGGCAACTTCTAAAAGGACATCGAACTCATTGTGAAGTATGAAAAAATGGCAACTACAGAAAATGAGCCTCTCTGGTCCAGAAAATCATATTCTTACAAGAAGGAAGCATTTGAAACGACCAAAACTGATTGTCCACTTATGGAAAAGCAAAGAACGAATCAAGGTCATGATAAATCGTACCATGACCACCATGTAAAAAAAAGCAAGAAGCTTCTAGTAATCTGGATGTGAAGTAATAGAGAGTTCAACATATTCCATTTCTTGCTGGCAGTTTTTATTTATTATTGAATTAGTCAAGGAACTATATATTCTATGCTGAATAATAAAGTACCATCAAGACATGGTCTTGATTGTAATAAAATATATTGTGAAAAAAATACAAGGTCTCTATTAGGATGGGAAAGCCCGCCAGCAAAGAAAGCCCAACGTGTATGACAGGTTGTTCAGAACGACTTTGAGTTTCGACTCTTGGTGAGTACATTCCGCCGAAACTCAGGCTGCGTGTGAGTGCAGATTCACCCATGTATAAATACAATAGCAGCACTGAAGATGAATAAATTTGTTAAGAAGAAAATACTTTGTTTGAAATATTAGGAGAAGAAGCTCACCCTCGAAAAAGCTATGTGGCAGACCCACGAGAATGCAGGCACCATCACGAGTGTTCTTCTCATAGAACGTAAGCACCAGAACGAGTCATTCTCTTCGGAGTCTGAATATCATCGTCAACCTGGGGAGTAAATGAAAGCAAAATTATGTGGCAGACCTACGAAAATGCAGACACCATCACCAGTGTTCTTCTCATAGAACTTAGGCACCATAACGAGCCATTCTCTTCAGCCTCTGAATATCATCGTCGATCTGGAGAGTAAATGAAAGCAAAATTAAAATCTTAAATGTGGTATAATGAAGAGAGAAATTGCAATGATGTTATTAGTCAAAACTCACGGTCTCATCGCAGTATGAAAATCAAGCATACACACTTTTAACAGCCCCATAGAATTGCTTCAGCCAGTACAAAATAGCTAGAAGCTCAATATAACATAAAATATCAGCACGCGTGTTCATTGAATATCATGGCGCACAATTCTTCTGAAGTCCGGCGAGCTTCATGACTTGGCTGACCCGCTTGAGGTCCAGCACGGAGGAGCTCAAGGCGTCCACGTCTTCCCAATCTCTGTCATGTCATAGGCGTGGAAGAGCGCGTACCCCAGCGTGGACTCCTCCGCGGCGAGTGCGGGTGTCGTGGGCAGAACGTCCGAAAGGCCAGCGTGACCTGCTCGGCAGGGATCTCGAGTGCCTGCTCCTCCGACGCCGCGAGCTTGCTCTTCTGCTGCGCTACGGTCCACGTGATCGTACCCTCTAGGGAGACCAGCTCGGGGTCGTCAGGAGCCCGTGCTCGAACGACTCCCGCCAGGGCCGGAGGACGGGGATGCATTCGCCGAGGAGTAGGCGTTTGGGCAAGGGCATGGAAGCACACCCGCGGGGATGATGCAAGCTGGGCGTCGTAGAGAGGAGGGCAGAGTCACAATGATGAATCGAAGAAAATCATGTACATATGAAAGAAAAAATATTTCAAGATTGATTGGTACAAACAGGAGCTGAACGGAAAACTTATACTTGCTGATTCATAAATAACTACTTACCAAGTTCATTTGAAAAAAGGCAGATAACTTCGGTAATATGCAGCTAAAATCCAAGCCAAGTGGATTCTTCTTCAACACGATTTGCTCGAGAGTATCTGTTGTCCAAGAAATTGTATAAGATAGGAAGCCACAGTCGACGGATCTAAAAAGATCACCCATTAAACATATTCCATAAGATAGGAAGATTTTCTCGAGATCGACGCCGCTCAATGCTCTCTCACGCTTGATGTGCTATCTGCACGAGCCCAAAGACACCCTCGACGATGTGCTCCACGGCGAGTTTGTCCATGTTGCCTGTTAGGCAGGGGGAGAGTATGTCCCTTCATGGTACATTGTGCTTACGAATCCATCAACGGAAGGGAGACATGTAGCAGAGGAAACATCTTAACATTCGCGGGAAGAGCAAGCAAGAACCTTGATGGGCTGTCAGTGCTGCTATGTGGATAGGCCTGGCTTGGACCTGGGAGAGGCTTGATCTAGAGCTGCATCTTGAAGCAAATGTATTTGAATTCCTTGTGGACGGCGAACCTGAAAAAATGTCCTAAGCTATTTAGTACTAAGGAAACAGAGCATGAGTTGTCTTCTTGCAGTTATTATGCATTCTATCGAACATGAGAAATGTGTCAGTATGACCAGGTATAGATCAAGAAGGCAAAGCGCCCCTGCCCTATCAAGTGCGACATAGCAGCTTCCATTCCAGATGGTGGTGCAGGGCCACCAAGACTGCTATCAGGGGAGAAGAAGTGGGTTGCCAACCTTAGGAAGGCGGAAGCTATGAAGGTCGCTGCTCCTTCTGTATCCTCTGCCCGGCGGGGACACGGCTAAGGGGCCTCGGACAACCTTGGAGGTGGTGGACAAGCCATGGGTAACGGCCCCAACCTTCTCTACCTTGGGCAGGTCGACATACACGCGCCGATCTGGGAGGCGCTGTGAGGGGGTCGATTCTAGCAGAGAAGCGGGGGTGGCGGAACAGAGGAGGAGGTGGGGACCGGCGGCGGGGCGGAACCCTAGCCTTGACGCATGCCTCCTCTCTGGGAAAATTCCTAGATTAAGGCGACTGTGGGTTAATTTCCCGATTATTGAGGGGAAAGAAAGAAAATGCGCAGAGATTTTTGGAGGAAGGCGGGCGGGCGAAACCAGCGAGGGGTACATGGGCGAAGTGGACGAAAGGAACGACGTATCGTTGGGTGTAGAGAAGACGGAACGAATTGGTTCTTTTAAGTAGTAGAGAGAAGAGATAGAGAAAAGGATTTTTTTCTCAATCGAGATTAAGATCACCATGGGAAGCCAACAACAAATAAACATTGTTACATACATCTATGTATTGTCCATATACATCTGGATTGTTTATTTGTTTTAGGATAACTCCTCATATGTGATGTTGTATTGATTTTTCTGAGGACATGTGGATTAGCAATGTTTTTTTTCGTACTATCAAGTTTTCTAGATGGTTATCTGCAAAATACTATAACCTTGGTGTTTTAGCTCTGACCTGCTAGAACTTCCTCATGTTTTTACAATTTTTGTGGTTGCACTTAAAATTTCTCAAGAAAATTGTAGAGAACATTGTAATATGAATGTTTCAGATCCTATGTCCGTGCTTTAGATTTTTGGAAAAATAAAATAAAAGAACTAGTATATAGCATGCCGGAGAATAGTTGTGGTACGATGAGTGCTGCCAGACTAGGTGCGAGTGAAAATGCTCGATTTTATCATGGTTCAGCCACTCTTTGTATGGAAACAAGGCGCAACCTGTTCATCAGGAACTAGTACGTCGTCTCAGCACGCCCTACCATGGTCTATCCACTTTAGTTGAATTTTATGTTGATTGTAGGAAATGGTGTGAAACTTTGTGTAAGTTGTCAATATTCATGGCCTTATGGGGAACTAATTTTTTTCTGGATTGTGTAAGACAAGCATTGTTGTTGTGAATGGAAGACAAATGATGAAATGCCACATCAACAACGCATGCGGAGTAATGGAAATGACCGTTGAGGGCGGATCTCGGGGCGACGCCGTGGGCGACGCGGCCGCCGACGACCACCGTGAGTTTCCGACGAAGCTAGGGTGGTTTTGGGCTCTGGCTGCGGACAGTGAGGGAGATGATGACGACGCCGCGGACCATTCGCTGGGTAGAACGACGTCATGGGACGTTTACTGTGCTACGCCGCGCAGTGTCAGTGGCCGTGATCTATCGAGATCCTGCCCTTCACGCGCAGAGAAGAGGGCGGCTAAGATTCAGGCGCAGAGATCGGCTGCTAATCGCTTGCAGGTATGGACTCCTCCAAAATCACCGGTGTTTCCTTATTCGAAGGTGACAGCGAAGATGAAGTTTCCGGTGATGGCGCCGTCTACGTTCGTCGAAGAAAGCGGGGATTCGGAAGGTTGGACCCTGGTCCAGCGAAGGAAGATTTTCTCGGGATCGGCGCGGGATCAAGGGGATTCACCAACAACCAGACAGGTAAGATCCGGCTCTAAATTAAAAAATGCAGGATTGCCTGCGTATCAAAATTGGAAGGCAGGCGATCATATGCCATTGGGCACGCGTTCAGTTCGGAAAACCAGGGATTTTGTGCCATTGGGCCCGCAGTCAAAATTACAGGAATCAATTGTGATCCCTAAGCCCGTATCAACGGAGGAGAGGCAAGGGAGGCGTATCGTGGCTTTAACCTACCCTAACCCGAGCGGAAGAGGGCTACGTCAGATTCTGGGCTTGACCTGGAGGAGATCGGCCGCCTCTCTCCCTGTCGTTTGCGTTCGGCGAGAGGGGGCGATGGCAGATCGGGGTGGAGGCCGTGGGGCACCAGTGCAGAACAATGCGTGGAGAGTTTTCTACCCGCCGGCGGCTGGTTTTCCTGGAAATTTTGAGGCAGGTGGCCCTAGCGGCTACGGTGGTCAAGGTGATGGCGATGGAGGCTTTGCCGCTGAGTATCAAGGAGGCAACAGATTCGCCTTCAATGCTGCACCGGCGATGAACGGTGGGCAACGCAGAAACTATCAGCAGGGTGGGTACTATGGTGCCCGCGGCCGTCAGAGGTATGACAATCAAGGGAGAGGCTTCCCAAGGGGGCGTGCAGGTGGACGTCCGTTTGGGTACGGCTATGGAAGGTATCAAGGTGGACAGAATTTTGGTAATCGCTATCCTCAAGGAGTTGTGGCTCCGGTGGTGCATCCGACGCAGGTAGTGCCTGCAACTACGACAGTTGTGTCCACTGCGGTTGCTCCGATCACGGCTCCGGTGGTAAATGTTGCACCTGTTGCTGCTCCTGCTACTGCACCTGTGATTGCACCGGTGGCAAATCCTACTCAAGCAACAGTGGCTCCAGTTATTGAAAATCGACAAGCTGTAACTCAGAACACATTGACAGAGGCATTGAAGGGGAAGACAGTTCATAGGAGGGCTTGTTTCCGGTATGGGCTATCGGGTCACCAACTTGGAGACTGTGATACACATGTTTGTGTAATTTGTGAAGGCAGAGAGCATACCTCGGGTCCATGTCAACTTCTATCAGCACCAAAACCAAATTTAATTCAGTTTGGGTATGCTAATGAGGAGCTCATGTTTTTTGGGATGTCTTGTACTGAAGATTATAAACCAAAGTTGCTAAATCATAGGCTGGCTTCTTTGGTGGTGAATGGTGGTGAAATGTCAATTCCTCAAATTGTCACTCAGCTTCAGAGGCTTGTACCTAGAGAACAATTTCATTGGAATGTGTCTCAAGTTGGGCACAATGTTTTCAAAGTACAATTTCCCTCAAGGCAAGAACTAGAGAGACTGCAAGTATTTGGGACTTTCTGTGTTCCTGGCAGTGGGTGCAAGATGACTATTGAGACTTGGTCCAAAAAGATTGAACCTATGGATACTCTTCCAGTATTTTGGGTTAGAGTTTCTGGTATACCAGAGGAACACATTGGTGATTTCCTTGCTTTGTGGTCTGTTGGATTTTTGTTGGGAAAACCACTAAGGATTGACATGGATATAGCATAAGGTGCTAAGGATTTTGGTGGGTTGCTTTAACTACACTAAAATTCCTCCTACCTTTCCTTTCTTTATTAAAGATGGCATCTATAATTTATCATTTAAGGTGGATGGGGAAGCAAATCAGGAAGAGGATGTTCATATGGAGGATTTCAAGAGAGATAATGATGAGGATGATGGACTTGGTGATGACTTCCAGGAAGCATTGGCTAAGGAAGCTAGTTTAAAAAAGAATAATAATAATGCCAAAGGATCTAATGTTGATTCAGGTGCTGATCCAATGTTGGAGGGTGGCTCTAGTGGGCATTCTAATGTGCAACACGGTTTAACACTCTCTACTGGTGGCTTGGTTTTTTCCCCCCTTGTTCAAAAATATTTCGGTGAAGCTAGAGAGGAGATACAGAGGGTTTTGTTAGGTGATGATAACACGAAGACGTCTCAAACAACCGTGAATACTTGTATTGACAAGGAAAGCATGGTGGATGCGCAGCCAAATGGTGATCTGGAACAGGCCGGGCAGTTCAATGAAATTAGCTGCATTTTCGGCGCAAAAAACCTCTGCCGCAGCCATGTTTCTGCTCCAGGGCAGGCTGCCGCGGGCAGTTTCTCTGCCGTGGGCTCGGGGCAGGAATTGGCGGCAGATTCCGCTGCTGCCAACGCAAGGCAGGATGCCGTGGGCGTGTTTTCGCCTGCCGCGGAGCCAGGGCAGAAGTTTTTAGCACGAGTTGCTGCCGTCGAGGACAAGGGAGAAGATGTGGTGTTGGGGGCTGCTGCTATGAAGGGACACACGGGGGCTTGGTCAGAGGTTGTTGATGTACCTATGCAGCTGGATGGTACAGGTTTTGTTGGGTTTGGTTCGGAGGTGGATGGTGGCATCAAGAAGAAGAATTTATCTTCTACATCTCCACGTGTTGCTGAAGGTTATCGTGAACAGCTAATTGATGATGGTCTCAATACTTTCGTAACACCCACTAAGCCAACAAGAGAAGAACTCATGGCGTTTGGTGGAATTGGTGATCCCTCATCGGAGGGAAGGGGATCAAGCGCTAGGATTCGTGCTCAGCCGGGGGCTGATCTACCGATCCAGGAACGGGCTTCTCTGCGTGCTTCTCAGCGAGACACGCTGACATCAGGTACAAAAACCAAACGCAATTTATCGTTTACTTCTTTACCTAATGATTTAATTATTGATAGAGCATCTAAACTAGGCATTTGTTTGGGGTCTAGTGATAATGAGAGACATGATGCGGTTCTAGCTTTAAAACAAATAGAAGAATCCCGAAAAATTGTGTTGTTAAGTAATATTTTGAGGACCAATAATATGGAGTCTACTGATAGTTTAGTCATGACTCGAGCAACTAATTTATGTCATGATGATAACCTTGATAATGAAGAGGATCTAGAGAGTGCTTTGGCTATTCCTATTTCTAAACTTAAGAGGACCCGAAAATCAAAGACTATTGTGTCTGACACTTCTAGGCCGAGAAGAAGTAGTAGATTAAAAACAAAATTTTAGATATTCATTATGAGAGGATTTATATGGAATTCAAATGGATTGGGGGATACTGCAAAACACCTAGCTGTTAGTGAAATGGTTAGAGATAACAAAGTTGATTTTCTTGCCTTATTGGAGACAGGGAGATCAAGTTTCTCAAATAGTTTCTTGAAACATTTAGCTGGTGGGGTGGAGTTTAATTGGTATTGTTTACCTCCTCATGGTCGTTCTGGAGGGATTTTGGTGGGTTTTAACCCACAATCGTTTGAGGTTAAAAATGTGATGGCTGGGGATTATTGTGTCAAATTTCATGTTAAGTCGAAAGAAGATGGTTTCTGTTGGGCTTTGGTTATTGTGTATGGGGCTGCTCAGGAAGATAAGAAACCTGAGTTTCTAGCTGAGTTAGTGCGGATTTGTGATGGAGAATCACTGCCTATGTTGATAGGTGGGGATTTCAATATCATTAGAAGAAAAGAAGAGAAGAATAACGATAATTTTAATATAAGATGGCCTTTTTTTAATGCTATCATGGAGAGTCTTGATTTGAAATATTTAGAAATGTCAGGTAGACAATATACCTGGGTTAGTAGACACACCACTCCTGTCTTAGAGAAATTGGATAGGTGTCTTGCCAGTGTTGATTGGGAACAGAAATATCCATTGGTATCTGTGAGGGCTCTAACTAGGACAGAGTCTGATCATGTACCTATCTTTATTGATTCAAGGGCACCAGCTCATGTGGGTAATACATCGGCATTTTCCTTTGAGTTGGCTTGGTTACGTAGAGAAGGTTTTTTTGAGATGATAAAAAATGAATGGACTGCAGTGGTTAATGGATCCAATGCAATTGAAAATTGGCAACAAAAGATTAGACACCTACGTAGTTTTCTTAGAGGTTGGGATAAGAACATAAGTGGGGAATATAAGAAGCAACGAGATAGATTGCTGCTCCTTATAAATGAATTGGATCTAAAATCTGAAATTATGCCCTTAAATAATCAAGAAATAGAAGCAAAAACTAAGGCTGAGGCCTTCTTATCTAAATTAAGACGTGAGGAAGAATCTAAGTGGGCTCAAAGGGCTAAAGTGAGACACATTCAGGAGGGAGGGAATAACACCAAATACTTCCATTTGATTGCAAATGGTAAAAGAAAAAAGAAAATGATTTATCAGTTAGAACAAGACGAGGGCACTATTGTAGGACAAGAAAATTTAAAAGCATTCATTTCGGAATACTATAAAAAATTATTTGGAGCATCGGTTCCAAATTCCTTTTCTTTGGATGAGACCTATATTGATGATTTGCCTCAGGTCTCTAACAAGGAAAATGCTTTGCTTGCTGCTCCATTTACTAAGGAAGAGGTATTAGAGGCCATCTCACAAATGGAGCACAATAAAGCACCTGGTCCTGATGGGTTCCCTGCTGAATTCTATCAGCATTTCTGGAGTGTTATCAAGGTTGACTTGATGGCTCTTTTCAGTCAGTTACATCAGGGTTCGTTACCTCTTTATAAGCTAAATTTTGGTGTTATTTCTTTGCTCCCTAATAAAGATGATGCATGTAGGATTGAGCAGTACCGTCCCATATGTCTTCTCAATGTGAGTTTTAAAATCTTTACTAAGACGGGAACAAATAGAATCACTTCAATTGCTCAAAGGGTTATAAAACCATCTCAGTCTGCATTCCTCCCAGGTAGGAATATTCTGGAAGGGGTAGTAGTTTTGCATGAAACCATACATGAGCTTCATCGGAAGAAAATGGATGGGGTCATTTTTAAAATTGATTTCGAAAAAGCCTATGACAAGGTGAATTGGGCATTCTTGCAGCAGACTTTGCATATGAAGGGATTTAATAATAAATGGTGTGAGTGGGTGTCTCGTTTCATCCAAGGGGGAAGTGTGGGAGTGCGTGTTAATGATGATATTGGTCATTATTTTCAAACATTAAAGGGATTGAGACAAGGGGATCCTCTATCTCCGATTTTGTTCAATCTGGTTGCAGATATGTTGGCAGTTCTTATTGATAGAGGTAAAGAGGACAACCAAGTGGGGGGTCTGATGGACCATTTAGTAGATGGGGGATATCCATTCTTCAGTATGCTGACGACACAATACTTTTTCTAGAACATGATATTGAGAAAGTTGTCAACATGAAATTGATTTTGTCGATGTTTGAACAGCTGTTGGGGTTGAAAATAAATTTCCACAAGAGTGAGATTTTCTGCTTTGGCAGAGCAGCTGAATGTTTAGATGAATACCGTGTTGTTTTTGGTTGTGAGGTTGGGTCTCTTCCTTTTAAATATCTCGGTATTCCTATTCATCACAGGAGATTATTAAATAAGGAGTGGAAAATTATCGAGGATAGATTCGAACAAAAACTAAGCTCTTGGGTGGGTAAATTGTTATCTTATGGAGATAGGTTGGTTCTAATTAATTCGGTATTAACAAGCCTACCTATGTTCCTTTTATCTTTCTTTGAAATACCTGTGGGGGTAAGAAAAAGATTAGATTACTTCAGATCTCGGTTCTTCTGGCAAAGTGATTCTAATAAGAAAAAGTATCGTCTTACTAAATGGAATATTGTGTGTCGTCCGAAGGATCAAGGGGGTTTAGGGATTGAGGTGTTAGATATTAAAAAATAAGTGTCTACTGAGTAAATGGTTGTTTAAGATTTTAAATGAACAAGGGGTGTGGCATGAGCTAATTTCTAATAAATATTTGGCTGCGAAAACATTGGCTCAAGTTGAAGCTAAACCCACTGACTCTCCTTTCTGGAAAGGAATAATGGGGGTTAAGAAGTATTTCTTCAAGCGTATTGAATTTAGGCTGGGAAATGGTGAAGGGATCAGATTTTGGGAGGACTCATGGCTTGGGAATTCTCCTCTTGCATCCCAATACCCATCACTGTATGCAATTGTGCGACAGAAAAATACTTTGGTCTCTGAGGTTTTTAGACAAACGCCATTGAATATTCAGTTTAGAAGGGCACTTATTGGGGATAAATGGGAATCTTGGCTTTGTTTACTAACCAAACTTATAGGAGTTCAGTTGTCACAAAGTGAAGACTCGGTTATATGGAAAATTACGGATTCTTTTAGGTTTACTGTTAAATCTCTTTACGTTGATCTTATGCATGGGCATGTTAGATTTCTTCGTAAATATTTGTGGAAGCTAAAAGTGCCCCTAAAAATTAAAATATTCATGTGGTTCCTCTCTAGGAAAGAATTACTAACTAAAGATAATTTGGCCAAAAGAAAATGGGAGGGGTGTACGAAGTGTGTTTTTTGTGGTGCGGAAGAGTCCGTAGAACACCTCTTTATATCCTGTGATTTTGCTACTAAAATTTGGCGTTTAGTTCACTTTACATATAGTATTTCACCCCCTAAAAGTATTAAAAACATGTTTGGTAAATGGCTATTCGGTATAGACAAAAAAACTAAAGCGTTTATACGCATAGGTGTATGTGCGTTTCTTTGGGCAATTTGGAATTGTCGGAATGGAATCATTTTTAACAAAGAGAAGATTGGAAATTTTATGCAGGTTGTGCTTCAAGCTACACATTGGATCCAAGTGTGGGCATTGTTGCTCCCAGAGGATCAAAGAGGACGTTTGGCTACTGGATGCATTCGAATGATGGCGGTCGTTCGGGCTATCTACAGCAAGGGTGGATGGTTGCACACTAGGCGTCTAACTGATGCTTAGCCTTTTTGCTAGAGTGTGTTTGGCTCATTCTAGACAATTTATTTACTCATGTTGTGTGAGGGTTTGATTGATACTTTGGTTGATGTCAGATCTAAACTGAATGCTATTTGATTAATAAAAACCGTGTGCATCAATGCGATGCAGAGGCTGGGTTACCCTTTTCAAAAAAAAAAATTGTTGTTGTGAATTTCATACACATTCAGAGTTTTTTCTAGGATCTTTTGTGAGATCAGCTTATAGCTCATCTTATGTCTCCCTTCCTAAGATTTGAAGTCGTTGTGAATTAGATACAAGCAATTACAATGAGCCGAGGATAGTCACCAGCGATTTTCCTTACAATGGCTGCTGGAGAAGAACCATGGGCCCTGATGTAGGTTGCATAACCACTGGCATGTACCATGCTCCTCTATGTTCACTCAGTAGCTGTCAGCCCAAGACGTGGGTGGGTTGGCCTTGGAGAGACGGCATCAACAATGTTGCTGGTAGGAACGGTGACGGTGCAGTGTCGATAATGGTCACAGACACACTATCAGTTCATGCCGGCGAGGGCGACAATGTAAGGGGAACTTCATGGTTGTCATCGACCGTGGCATTTTCAGGTCCTCCTCCGACCACCAAGCATCTACCTCATGGTATGGCGGCCATCTTCATGAGCGGTTGCTTTAGGTTTGAATTGTCTTAGTTGTGACCTAGGAGACTGATTTGGCGGACTAGTGAAATTGGACTCCTTGTGGAATCTGTGGCTCATGGTACTTTGTTGGCTGCAAATGCATGTGCTTATGAGTAGACTTAGTTGCACATTTTAAAGTTTGGGATGTCATCATGCCTATGAGGAAAAATAAAAATTAGTGCAGACCAGTTCTACTGTATTTTTTCTAAAATTCCAATTACATTTGGTCATGGTGCTATTCTCCTGTGAGAACTTGCAAACCATACGTTTTGTTATGGTACTAAGTATATGCTTGAACTTGACATATAATCTTCCATTCTGTTGATCTAGAAACTGCAGACTAAAATTATCTTTTGTTCATTTTGTAAGATAAAATTCTATCTGATCATTTATTAGATTTATCTTGCCGCTTATTCATAAATTGCATCATGTATATATCCAGTTAGCAGTAGCCAATAAGAATGCACCAGGCCAGTAACTGATGCGGTGTCACTCTAATTAGTTTTCAGAACTTCACAGTATTGTATGTCTGTATTTCTAACGATCCATATTTGTTTTTAGCCTTCTTTATTCCTGGTAAATAGAGTCAAGTATATATAAGCTTCATAACTCATAATCTTCAGCGGCTTTCCTTTTTACTGTCTCAACAGACACGCTAGCATGTTTTTACTCTGTTTCTATGTCTGCTTGGACCTTTTTACATTTGTAATCTGACCGTTGATTACTAAACTTTTCTTAGTCATCCAATATCTTTGTAGTTGAAGCTATTGAGTATGGTGCAAAATGGGCGGCTATAACCTGAGAAGTTCATTTGTCCAGGGTTCGGCAGTGCACTATCGTTTTATTTCCTTATTTCTCTCCATTTCTCACTAGTAGGGAAAAGCTTACCCGTGACGCACCTTTTTGCCTATCCGTGACGCACCTGGGCGCGTCACGGCTAGCACGCCGCGCCTATGGGTTTAGCCGTGACGCACGGGCCTGGTGCGCCGCGCCTATCTATACCCGTGACGCACGGGCCTGGTGCGCCGCGGCTACTTCTTGGCGCGTCACGCCTAACTATGTAGGTGCGCCACGGCTATGAATAGAGGTGCGTCACGGGTAAGCTAATGCCTCCACGGCTAAGTTCGCTGGTGCGCCACGGGTCTCCACTCTGGCGCGTCACGGCTATTCTACCAGGTGCGTCACGGGTACCTTTTTTGGTGCGTCACGGCTATACTATGCTGTATTTTTTTTAAATACGCAGTACCGTATTTATACAGGTATATACAGCTCAAATACAGAGGAATATCAGTAGACAAAATGTATCAAAACAGTTCTTTGACAAACAAGTTATATATCATAGTTGATCGTACTGCTTGAATTCCTAATAGCTACATCAAACCGTTGATTATGAATACAAAGTGTTTATCATAGTCAAATAGATACAAGTGACCTACATCACACGGTTAATCATCAGGACCGATTACATCGATTGATGATGCTTCATCATCGGGACAAGTGACCTATCTAGTCGCCGATAACCTAATCATCTAGCTAGGAACCATAGCATGACGAGCGAGGCGACGGCGACAAGAGCGGCTGCGATGGTCTTCATCCACTTGTTGTTGTTCTTCTTGATCTTCTTCTGTTCCTCCTCGAGATGGATGAACCACCTAGCTTCCGCCGCCACTCTTGTGTTGTAGGATTTGTAGGCATTCCCTTTGAACTTGTTCACCTGCTCGAAGCAGTCTTCCCAGTGATCGTAGACTCCTGGAACCCTGCCTCTAAACACCACGTAGCACCTCGGCATCTGTAATGACAAGAAAGAAAAACAAAAACAATAGTTTTAAACATGTCTGCAATAGTAGTAAGTGGAGAAATATGACATAAACAAGATGAAAGTTAAACACAAAGGAACAAGATGATCATCTTTTAAACACAAACACAAACATAAAAGATCAAACGAACATCACAAAGTAAAACTGCAATAATAAAAAGTAAGATAATCAAGCCATGTACGATTCATAACCGTAACGATGTGTGCCTCATATTTAGAGTGGACACATACAAGCCGCCGAAGTGGTGCAGCTGCGTCAAGTGGGATGCACAAGATCCTAACTTTGTGAAAATCACAAGGCGCAGCTGACCACCTCGGCCATCTGAGTGTGAACCAACTCTTTTAATCATCGGCATTTACTTATTCAAAAGATCGAACGACCATCACAAGTAGGACCGCAATAATAAAATGCAAGATAATCAAGCATTGACATAATTGAGCATCAGTTACAGAATGGACGATTCATAACCGTAACGATGTGTGCCTCATATTTAGGGTGGACACATACAAGCGGCCGTAGGCGGTGCCGCTGCGCCAAGTGGGATGCACAAGATCCTAACTTTGTGAAAATCACAAGGCGCAACGGACCGCCTAGGCCATCTGAGTGTGAACCAACTCTTTTAATCATCGGCATTTACTTATTCAAAAGCTCGAACGACCATCACAAGTAAGACCACAATAATGAAAAGAAAGATAATTAAGCATTAACATAATAAAGCATCTGTCACACGATGGACGATTCATAACCCTAACGATTGAGTTCGACTATTTTCGGAAAATGTAGCAAGCCTTACAATAGTTCTCACTCCTTCTGACTCATCCTCCTAGGGATTACAACGGGACAGCCCTCCGGAGTGATGAAGGGCCTGTCGTCACAGGCAGTTGCTAGGTAGATATCTATGTCGCGGTTCGGCAAGTTGAACCGGCAGTAGAATGTCCCACTCTTGTTCACCACTTCATGAACGATTTTCGTGGCAAAGCACTTCTGGTTATCATATATCTCTTCTCTAACCTTGTCATCGCCGACCATCGACAAGCGGGAGGCCCATTGTTGGACTTGACTAGGCAGGGTAAGGAACTGTTGATCCCGTACATACGCCCGCATATGATGGAGGACATAGTAGGTGTCTCGGTTACTGCCCGCCGGCTGCTTGACGCACGCGAAAGTCGTCGTGTGGGTGAACACCCGAGCGCCCTGAACGACCTTCTCCCTAGTGATTTTGCCCCCCCTTGCGTGGTAGCCGGTGAGAGCATTATCCAAAACTTTCTTCACGTTGGAGTAGTCTTTCTTCACCGCACTCCCTGAGTCGAGATACGTGGCATGCGAATGACTGATACAAATGCAGATGAGTGTGCATTGTGTATATCTGCGCGGAACAATCCAAACAAAGTGTTGGAAAGGAGCGATGAAAATCTAAAGAAAATCACTTTCGATTCGGCTAATAATATTGACTTACCCGGCAAAGTAAGGCACGAGGATGTAATCCTTGGTCTGGTTCGCCAGCATGAAGTCCCGGAGATATGTCGACGCGACTACCTGGTTCCCAACGCCGCACAACACGTCGTGGCGCATGTAGAAGGGGTCCGCTATCGCGATGCCCGGTGTATTATCCCTGATGACTTGCACCGCCAGACTGAGCGAGTATAGGCGGATCATGGAGTAGTGCAGCGGATTGCTATGGAACATATCGAAGATGTCCGAATACCGCAGTACTATTCTATCCGCGCCGGTTGACTCGACGAAGCCCAAGTCCTTTGGCACCATGGCAATGAAAACCGGGTATGATGGATCCTTGGATTCGAGAAGACGCGATTCAAGAAAAAGAATGCTGTCATGCAAACTCCGCATATCCCCACTTGCGGCCTTGAGCTTGCTCTGGCTAAGCATAGGCTGACCAATCACATGCATCTTCGTATGCTTAGATGTAGGTGGGCCGTCCTGAACACGGAGCGGCATCTTAGCAGGCTGGCTCGCGGACTTTGCGGCCTTGGATCTAGGTCCTCTTTTCCGCGGCTTTGGCGCTTTCGGAATGATCTCCTTCTCAATCTCCTCATTAGCCGCCTTACGGATTGTGCTAGGGCTGAAAATAACTCCACCCTTCGCACTTTTCTGAGTCTCGGTGCAGGGGCCGACATCTGGAGGCGTGTCTTCCTGAGAACCGAAGAGACGCTTGCAATTGGATTTATCCGCAGGAGGAGCCTCACCACGAGCCTCCGTGCTATGGTAGGGTTCTTCTGGAGGAGGAGCAACGTAATCTCCGCCATCAAAGTCATCAGCGATGAAATCCATGGCATCAAGATCAACGTCATTCTCCTGGTCTTGTGCCATCTCCATGTCACGGGTAGGCGACGGCGCGGCGACGGTCTTGCCATGGCTCCGCTCCGGAGCTTCTAGAGGGGTTGTCTTCGAGGTGGTGCCTCGCGCCGGTAGTTCTAGAGGCGATGTCCGCGGGGTGGCGCCCCTCTTCCCCAGGCGAATCTGGCTCTTCGGCCATTCCATGTTCCAAGGCATGCACTGGAGCAGCGTCAGGGTATCGGGGTCATCTTCTTCTTGGTAGGGTTGAATGGGAGGCAACAAGTCGTCGTAGCCCGCCAGCACCCGAAGCACTCGAACTCTATATACGTCTTCGCGCATCGGCCCGTTGTGGAACCTGCGGGTTGACGGTTGAACGATCATACCCACAGCAACATCCTTCAACACGCCGTCCACTGTGTGTAAGAGAGTGCATGGAACGTCGTCGTTCTGCGGAAAACATGCAGGGCGTCAGAGAGGCCAGTCTAAGGCAAAGGAAGATCGACGCTCCAACGCTTAACTATTTACCTGGCTGGCGAGGGCGTCGAGCTCCTCTAGTGGCGAGGGGCCAACGACGACGGCGGGCGTGCTACTGCTCAATGGCGAGGGAGAACCGGCGGCGGGCGTGGAACCGATGGCCAAGCGGCGGTTGTTCATTGGTGCACGCTCTTCATTCAGCGGAGGACCACCCACTGTGGGCGTGCAACGGATGGTCAGGCGGGTAGAGGCGGGCGGAGTCACTATCGGCGCCGTGGTGTAGGCGGGCGGAGTCACAAGTGGGTCCGCCATCGTGGCGTTGGCCGGCGAGACTCTGGACAAGTCTCTTGAGTTGCTGCCCTGCATGCTAGGCACCGGGCACGGCCCCACTCGACCTCCTTCATTCCATCGAGTAACCACATCGTAGATGGTAGGCAAAACGCTGCCCATTTGTTCTGCCAAAGCTGTTTTGACAATATTAGGAATATCGGCAACTTTGGCCTTGAGGTCTGCAATCTCGCGATCGCGGGCTTCGTCACGTTGGATATCTTCGATGCTCCTCTTTCTATTCCTTCTCGCCTCCCTGGGCTCCTTGAAGTACTCTCTGAGCTTCGTCGTCGTGCCCAGGCCACAAACTCGGCCACCTGACGGCCTTTTGTGCTTTTCCTTCCCCTGCGTCACGTTCACCGCCCTATTTAAAGTGTCGTCCCACGGGCCGTGCAGCCTCGGCATGGATGACGGGGTTCCACCACTTTCGATTTCTAAGTTCTGCACAATTAGCGTGAACCGTTTAGAATTCCACCAGTACACTATGATGCAATCGACTTGATCGTCGAGAGAAAACTAACTAGGGTGGTGTATTTACTTACCAAGTTGTCATACAACGTCTTCACCTTCTCATCATCGGTAGTATACTCATTAGCTACCGGGTCATATGTAAACCGGGCCCTGATGAAGTTTTTCGTCCGCGGTGAGTACTTTGCGAGAGGGTCAGGGATGCCCTGTTCTGCACGTTTGGCGTCCTCCTTCTCCCAATTGGCCGAATCGCCGCTCTGTAACCGCCGCATCCCAGTTTGTGGGTACCAATGTTCAACTTCCGCATCCTCTGCCCCCAACCAGAGTTAGCCTTGGCGACTT
Source organism: Alopecurus myosuroides (assembly GCA_028641055.1). NCBI lineage: Eukaryota > Viridiplantae > Streptophyta > Magnoliopsida > Poales > Poaceae > Alopecurus > Alopecurus myosuroides. The sequence goes on from CM054058.1 coordinate 130,135,724, forward strand.
CGCTCTCGCAAATTAGCTTGAAGTCCCGGAGTTCAGCTTCGGTGATTCTCGGCTCACTCGCTAAAACATCCTGCAAGCTATTTTTGGGGTCCAAGACCTTAACCTTCACCCGGTGTTTCCAGTTGGCCAAGGCGGTGATCATCTTACCAATGGCGGAATGGTTGACCTTATTCCCCTCCAGATTGTCGTTATTGTACTTAAACGGCTCGTCTGGCGGATGCGGGTACAAGTATCGTCCGTGCAGCTTTCTAAAGAGAATAACCCGATAATGGGCATTCTCTTTTTTCCTTAGATCATTGGTTAAGATCCTGACAGTGTCCCGGACAATGCAACCAATCTGGTTGCCGAATCCTTTGACCACCTTCTCGGGCGCGATTGGATACCCAGAGCTATCAATTTCCGTGATCTCTTCACGGTAGGTGCGGAGAGTGTTACATTTCCGTTTCCTCTTCTTGTTGGCTTTGCTACCACCATCTGTCTGACCACCGGCATCAGTGGTGTCATTTCCGCCGGCGGCGCCACTAGTGGTATCACCGGCGGCGCCACTAGTTGTGGCGTCATCCTTCTCGCCACCGCTAGTGTCCGCGTCAGCCCAGGCATCCGCCGTCGGGTCGTATTGCTCATCTTCTTCGTCGGTGACTTGCCAGAACGGCTTAGAACCGCCGGCCTCGTCGTCGTGTGCCATGTTCTGAAGGGGGAAATTATTGGTTAATCTTAAGGAAACAAAAAATCGACATACTACTCGATCACGGGAAAACGGCTAAGTCCTAAATTCACGGGAAAATTTCGGCATGACCTTTGCTAATTTTCTAACACTAGAGTGTCCGATTCTCGCCGAAACGGAAATTAATCAACATTTCGGCGAAAATGGGCAACTCATTATTTGAATTCCCTGCAAAGTTTTAAACGGCTCGATGGCCGGACAGATTCTTTAGGCCAACACCAGCACAAGTTTTAAACAACTTAGCAGCAACAACAACCAGCAGCATATAGATTGGATATGATAAGTAACATCAGTAGCGAATTCTCAGGAACAAGCAGCAAACAAAAGCAGCAGCATTTTTCAACAGCTATTTAAGCACCTATCTATTTAAGCAGCAGCATTTTTCAACAGCATTTTTCAGCAGCAGCAGCATTTTTCAACAGCTATTCAAGCAGCAGCATTTTTCAGCAGCAATTTCTTTCGAAACAAGCTTTAATTTTAACCCAGCTATTTAAGCACCTATCTTTTTACCTGCACCATTTTATAGAGAGGAACAGATAATTGTTATGCTCAGCATTGAGCTAGCAGTTGAACTGTTAATCGTGTACTGTGATGGGAATTAATTTCTAAAGCTCAACAACATGGTTATCTGAAGTTATCTAGAGTTTCTTTTGCTAGTTACTAGGACTTGGATTCTGGATACACTAGAGATTGTACTTGACTAGTAAACTGCTAGAGGCAACTCCATGTTCTGTGACAGAAGAAATGAAGAGTCAGTTAGAAACAGCCACCTTTACCCTCGATTCAGATGCCGTTTCACTTATTCATAGTCATATGTATCAGCTGCCAACTGATACTTCAGCTATACCAAAGTTATCAACTAAACTTGCAGCTCTTGTTTCGTTTTACTTACTCATTATGAATCCATGGCCAAACACACTCATTCATGTATACAACTAGTTGAAAAAACTGGTTTTCAGGACCAACAAACTCACTCGAGTGCATCTGTCAGAATTGGTAATTCTTCAGATAAGAATCTGCTTACCGTTTCCTACTGGGATCTTACAGCATCCCTGAACTTGGAAGGTAAGGGAGGGGTCTTACCCTGTAGGTGGATGGCGTCGAGGAAGTAGGTGGAGGTGGAGGGCGTCGAGGAAGCCGGCACGCGATGCTCCTCGCGGTGGTGGCTCCCTCCTTCTCCTAGATGGCGCGTGACGAAGACGGCGCGGTGGTGGCTCCCTCCTTCTCCTAGACGGTGCGGTGGTGGCTCCTCCTTCTCCTGGATGGCGCGTGACGAAGATGGCGCGGTGGTGGTGACTCCCTCCTTCTCCTGGACGGCGCGGTGGTGGTGGCTGCGTCCTCGCGGTCGATGCAGAGACGAGGTCTCGGTGGTGGCTGCGTCCTCGCGGTCGATGCAGAGGCTAGGGCTAGGGCTTGGCGTGGTGGTGGGCGGAGCGATGAGAGGGAGGGTAGAGGCTAGGGCGCTGGGCGGTGGCTCTTCGTCGTCGATTGGGCACGGCGACGGCAGTTGGGAACGGGGAGATCGAAGAACAGGGGCGCGATTGCGGAGAAGAAAGGGGAACGGCCGGCCTCGCGCGCGATCCAATCTGTACTCGCAAAAGGCGTGGCGCACCGCGCCTCGCTGCGTCACGCATAGCTTAGCCGCGGCGCACCACGCACGGGTGCGTCACGCATATCTTAGCCAAGGCGCACCGCGCTTGGATGCGTCACACATAGCTTACCCGCGGCGCACCACGCCGAGGTGCGCCACGCCTATTGGTAGCATCTATTCAAAAGATCTGCGCGCGGTATTGTATCAAAACTTGTGACTTAGCCCAGTGGCTGTTGCCTCCTGTTTTCTGCTGTCCACCCAGGTTCGACTCCTGCCCCCCCCCCTTTTACTTAATTTTTCTTACCTTTTTCAATTAATTTTTTCTTACCAAATAAACTATAGTATTTTAATATAAATGCAAAAATCTCAAATAAAGTGTTGACTAATTTAGAAATCATAAAATCTCAAATATTCTTATTACATCATCATAATTTTGTCGAATTCACGCACACACATGACAACATAATTAATGATTCTTGTATCTCTAGCTAGCGTTTTACAATTTTCTTTCCCTTCTTTGTCGCGGTTGAGTAATTCAGTCCTGGAACACCGTGACTTCTTCGGTGGAATGGGCGACCTGTAGGTAGCGTTGTCCTGCTTCTTCTTGTTGTGTATTTCGTTCCATCGTCATTGTCATCTTCCATTTTCGGGTCGCCGTACTGGTCAAAGTCTTGCTCGTTGGCTACTCCATCCATTCCGATGATGTTTCTTTTGCCTCTCCGCACGACAACACGGCTAGGCCTTGTCGGGTCAGTAATGAAGAAGCATTGGTCCACTTTGTTAGCCAAGACCCATGGCTCATTTTTTGCGGTGACATTCGTGCCGGATTTGGCTTCAGGTATCACCATGGTGGTGAAATATTGTCCTTCTTTCCTGACGCTCTTTGCCCATGTGACACGGAACATTGGCACCTTCTCTCCGCAGTAGTCGAGTTCCCATATCTCGTCGATCCTACCATAGTATCTTTCCTTGACGTCACCTGTTAATGATTCCATCGTTACCCCCGAGTTCTGGTATTCGCAGTTCCGGTCCTTATTTGCCGTGTAGAATGTGTAACCATTGATATCGTATGCCTGATATGTCATGAGGTTATGTGCGGGGCCTTGTGATAATGTGAGTATGAGTTTTTCTTCTTCAGAATAAGGCGTCTCCGGTTGATCGGTCATAATCTTCTCCCTGAACCACTGTGTGAAATGGATGTTGTGCTCTTTGATTATTTCTGCTTCGGTCCTATGTTGACCCCGGTCACTGTAATACTTCGCGATTAGCAATTTGTGCTTTTCCAACCAAGGATCGACCACTGTTAGATGTTGTAGCGCGACTAGGTTTGCTCTGTCAAAGTCGTTGCGTCGGCCCTGAAAGTCGACATTCATTTCGCGCTGGCCCTCGCGGTGTCCCCATCCACCGAGCCTGCCAAAGTGCCTGTTTACGGGCAGACCAGGGTTCTCATCTTTGTCTAGAAAATTCGTGCAGAAAGAGATGCACTCCTCTGTCAGAAAGCCCTTGGCAATGCTTGCGTCTGGACGGGCCCTGTTGCGGACGTATCCTTTGATGGAACCATTCATCCTTTCGAACGCCATCATGGAGTGTAAAAACGGCGGCCCGAGCTGGATGATATCATCCACGACATGGACAAGGAGATGCACCATAATGTCGAAGAATGCTGGCGGGAAGTATATCTCAAGCTCGCATAGTATCACCACGATCTCTTCCTGTAGCCTTGCGAGTTTCTTCACGCCAATCGACTTTCGAGAGATGACGTCAAAAAAGTTGCAGAGTCCAAACAGCGTTTCGCGGACGTGCTCGTCCATTATCCCTCGAATTGCAACTGGAAGTATCTGCGTCATCATCACGTGACAGTCGTGAGACTTCATTCCGCTGAACTTCTGCTTTGGTACGTCTAGGTATCTGCTTATCTTCCCCGCATAACCGTAAGGAAATTTGACTCCAAGGAGGCACTTGAAGAATTGGTCGATCTCCTTCTCGCATAGCGTGAAGCACGAAGGGGGACAGTAATATTCCGTCTTCTTGGCCTTTTTGCCCTTGCGGCGACCTTCCGTCCCATCTAACACATCGTCATCGTCATCGTCATCATCATCCGGTTTTCCTCCGTGGAGCTCGCCCCTGATATTCAAAAATCTCAAGTCGTTCCTTGCTTTCGGCCCATCTTTGGTCCTCTCCGGCATGTTGAGCAGGGTGCCAAGCAGACTCTCGCACACGTTTTTCGTGATATGCATGAGGTCAAGGCAGTGGGGTGTGCGGAGAATCTTCCAGTACCTCAGGTCCCAGAGAACAGACCTTGTTTTCCATACACCCTCCAACGGCGCCGGCGCCTTTCGCTTCTTTCCCGGCGCAGGGCACTCTTTCTAGTTGTTCAACAGCTCGTCGATTTCCTCGCCGCTCCTTTGACGTGGGGCTCTTCGCATCTCAACTTCATTGTTGAACAGATCTTTGCGTTTTCTCCACGGGTCATCCTTGCGAAGCCACCTTCGATGCCCCAAGAACACGGTTTTCGATGATCCGGGGTTTCTCTCTAGCTGGAGATACGTAGTGTCATCCATGCACCTAACGCATGCACAGAATCCGTGCGCCACCTGCCCCGCGACATATCCGTAACCGAGGTAGTCATGCACCGTCGTGAGGAGCGCGGCTCTCAATGGGAAAAACGTTTCTCCATAGGCGTCCCACGTATTGGCTGGCTCGTCCCATAACGTGGCTAGCTCCTCTTCCAACAACTGGACATACAGATTGATGTCGTTACCTGGTTGTTTCGGCCCTTGAATAAGCATACTCATCTGTATGTACTTCCTCTTCAAGCACAACCAGGGGGGTAGGTTGTATATACATACAAACACGGGCCAGGTGCTATGGGTGCTGCTCTGGTTGCCAAAAGGATTTAATCCATCCGTACTCATGCACAACCTGATGTTCCTTGGATCGTCGCCGAATTCGGGGTATTCGATGTCTAGCGCCTTCCACTGGCTAGCATCTGAGGGATGTGTCAGCATCGTGTCATCATTCTCCGGATCGGTTCCATCATGCTCTTCTGGCTTCTTCCTTTCCGCGTGCCATCGCATGAGCTTCGCCTGTGTGGGGTCTGCGAAATACCGCTGCAGACGGGAAGTTATCGGAAAGTACCACACCACTTTTCGAGGAGAGGCCTTCTTCCCTGTCTTGTATCGAGTTGCGTCGCACACCGGGCATATGGTTCTCTCCGCGTCCGCGCCCCGATAGATGATGCAGTCATTAATGCAAGCATGGTATTTCACGTGAGGTAAATCCAGAGGGCACACGACTTTTTTCGCCTCCTCGATGCTCGTTGGACACTTGTTCCCCGTGGGAAGACGGTCGTGCCAGAATGCCATGTTCTCATCGTAGCTCGCATCGGTCCATCGGTGTTTTGTCTTCATCTCGAGGGTCCTTAACGTTACGTTCAGACGGGTATCCTCGCTCACGCATCCTTCATACAATGGAGTAACGGCGTCTATCTCCAGTTGCGACAACTTCGATTTCTCTCTAGCAGCAGCTCTGGTGTTGCTAGTCTCCTTGAGAAGCAGAGCTTGGACATGAGGGTCCCGCACCCAGTCCGACGACGATGTCACGACATCTTCATCATGATGTCCTTCGTCTTGATTATGATCATGGCCGACATCTTCATCACGATGTCCTTCGTCTTGATTATGATCATGTCCTTCATCTTGATCATGATGTCCTTCATCATGTCCGGGCGACTCTTCATCTTCATCACTTGACGGGTAAAGAGTGTAGCCATCCATAAAACCATGACGGATAAGGTGCGACTCCAAGTCACCAGAATCGTATCTGATCAAGTGTTTCAGTTTGCATCTTCGACAAGGACATCTTATCTCCGTCATGCTATTTCGAAACATTTCGTCCGTCGCATGTTTCATAAATCTAGCCACGGTGCCTGTGCTTATATGCATGGTTGCCTACATAGTAAAAAAAGATCAAATGAAAAATTAATTAGAATCAAATTACGTAATATATGGATATATGATGCATGCACATGGCCGTCGTCGACGGAAAAATTCGGCATGACCTATGCTAAAAATAGGACATTCTCGGAGTGCGTGGTCGCCGAAATGGAAATGAATCAACATTTTGGCAACACATGTCAACTCATTTTTAAGACATCCACAAATTTCATCAAAAATACGCAACACAATTGCGCATATATGTATATATGCAACCATATATATGAATCTTTTGTGACGACGACGCACGCGGCGTCGACACACATACATACAACACATATACATATTGTCCCTCCAACAACTCACCAACTATAGATCTTGCCGACACGAGACCGAGAGAGTACGTTTGTATGTGCCTATAGAAAGTGAAAAGATGGAAGGGAAAGTGGTAATAAAGTGAGAGATGGGGGTGGAGACAAATGTTTACTAGATTCCCCACACATATGTATCAAATAAAATAGGTTAAATAAGTTTTAAATGGTGGGAAAATGGGGGAAATGAGGTGGTGAGGGGGTGGGGGGCGACCAGATCTAAAATGGGGTGGAGATATGGGTGGATGGGAGGTTGGGGGTGGTCCCAACCACTTAAATTCGTTCCAGGTATACCCGTGACGCACATCATATTCGGCACGTCACGGCTATGCTGGATAGCCGCGGCGCACGTAGCAGTGGTGCGCCACGGCTATAGATGCCATCGGTGGAAACGATACCCGTGACACACATCTAGAGTGTGCGCCGCGGCTACCCAACATAGCCGTGACGCACCGCCCGGTTGGTGCGTCGCGGGTATGCCTCGGAGGCTCGCAACCCCGGCCCCACACATACGCGCGACGCGGCTCCCAATTGGTGCGCCGCGGCTATTGCTTTACGCGCGACGCGCAGAAGCGTGGTGCGCCGCGGGTAATAGGCGTGACGCGCCAAACGCGATGTGCGTCACGGGTATCATCACTCCTATAGCCATTTTCCTAGTAGTGTCTGTATCATAGTTTTTTGCTTACTGCTCCTTCCTAATTCCTGCCCTGGAGCTTTGCTTCCCAACTGTACTATTACTCTGTGTGGCTCTCCTCTTAAGTTAAAGACATCAGCGCAGGCTGTTGTTTGTAAAAAAAAAACTAGGAGCTATTGGGTAAGCTAATTTACAGTTTATATATGTGCCAATTATAGTTTCCCATCATCTATGAAAATGGGAAGTATCCTATTTCAATCATTTCTGAAATCTTTTCCTATATATATTCATGGTCGCGCATAGTTGGTTTGAGGCTCTGCAACATGGAAAAGGAAAAAAATGAAACCTAGTTGGCAAAAAAAGGGCGCAACAAAGCGCGCAAGGTCCTTCTAGTTACTTATTTACAAGCTATACATGTTTATTTTTTTATTATGCACTCCATCTGTATCAAAACATAAGATGTTTTACCCTTTTTTGTTCTATATGTATCTAGACATGTTTTAGTACAAGATTCATGTGAACCTTGCACTAAAACATGTCTAGATACACATGGGATAAAAAAATGCTAAAACATCTTACATTTTGATATGGATGGAGTACAACCTGCCTGTTTTAACTCAGGCGGTTTATTTGTTGTGTGGGTTCGTTTTAAAAGTGTCATTTTGATCACATGGGGATGTTGTGCTGTCACTTGTTGAAGGTATGATATCCAATGATTTTTGCAAAGTAATTTTAAAAAATAATGGTGGCCCAGCTATATTAATAGTCGTTCTTGAAAATTCAATACATATCTAGGGGACAAGCTAAGTTGGGGTAATTTTGTTCCAGGTTATGGTCCATTTGGAAGTGAGCCGAATCTCCGCAAAACGCATTTTGAAGAGATGGACAGTTGGTGCACGGGATATACTGCCTAGAAATCTTGTTTGTTACCAAAAGAACATGGCCCCTCACAAATCGGTAACAACTAGGCACACGAGGCTATATGTGAATGCTCTGGAATTGGTTTGGCTGGGAGACTCAAACATCAAGACATATGACAAGTCTAAGGACATACTGTCTAACGGTGTGGCTGTTCTTGTTCCATTGAGCTTAATTAAAGATGGCATGAGGATTGCAGAGAAGGAATTGGCTGCAGGGTCAAACTCATCAGCAGCATGTATAGAAACAGTTGCTGAGTCGGGGGAGACTGTCTATTGACTTCATAGTCTGCAGGTAGCCTCGGTTCTGAGCAAAACGAGAGGCTGGTAGACCTAGTTCCGTCCGTGTGAAGGCTGGCTCCTTACAGAGAATGGTTCTAAAAGAACAAGATTTTGCTGGATATGCCGAGAGAGTGGTCATAAGAGCACAACTTGCCAGCATCGAGGAGACAGACTGAACCCTGGGAGGAAAGCATCGAGATGCTCGAACTGCGGCTTAACAGGGCATAGGAAAAATTACCTGCTCCATTCTCATGTTTTTTCAAAATATAGATTGTTAGTTTGTATTTTTAGATGTCCCGCTTGGAAAATTAGTCATGCTCTCTTTGTGTATGCCATATTTGAAGCTATAACGACTAATACCTGGCTGTTGTAGAAAAACATAGTGTGTAATATTGATTTGTTGGATGACAAATTTGTAAACGTTGGTTGTCAAATTACAAAATACAGATAAGGTTATTCTTGGTTTATCTTGTTTTGTCTCGTACTGAAGATTGGACAATACATGGCATGGTTTTGGTTAACCGATAGAGTATATTACGATTTATTCCATCACGGTAACATTTTTGGCAGACCCCAGCTATATGTTGTGTGGTTGGACGTTGGATTTCAAATTCAAAAGGCCTGGTGTCCTACTCCCGGTTGGGCCTGAATGGCGAAGATGGTGTTGGCGTACCACTCTTGCCACTCCCAGAATGTGCAAGAACCTATTAACATTTGGCTAGATTGATTCTGTTTCCTATCTTTTCAACCCCTGGTGTTGCTTACTTCTGACTCAATCAGCAGAACTTCATTCAAGAAATAAAACTAGTATCTAAGCTAATTAAATCAACTAAAGGATGATTTGTAACAATATTAGAACTTTTTGGCATGACATTTGCTCTTCTTCGGGCATCCAGATCATACAGCAAATAGTCATGAATATGGTAAAAACAAAATACTAAATCTTCATAGATAACTCATGCCACATCCAAGTATACAATTCATCTCCATCAGCAGTCTATTCCATTCAAGAGAAACTCGGCAAGCAAATACTGAATAACGATCGGTCAAGAAAAGCTGCATGGAAGCTTCCACAGTCGATCTAGGGACAACGGTTATTACAACATATGCTGTTTTAGAAATCCTTTCGATCTCAAGTTTTGGCTCATGCACTGTAGCCATATCGGAGGAGAGATATTTCCACCAAGGCATAGGATGCGTCCTCCTTGTCCCAGGTGCTGAAGGCAGCTACAGGTTCCCACCACAAAGGCTTCATACAAAGACATGAAACGTCACAAGCCATAAAAAGGAAAACCTTGCCATGCACCGTCAATTACGTATTGAGAAAACTATAGCAGGACATAATTACACCATGATGGACACACGCAAGCCTGATGGACACACGCAAGCCGCAGTAGCAGAGATTGTACAAGTAAAAAAGGATATCACCAGATAAAAGGAAAGGAACAATGCTATACTATATAATACATGTCTATGGGGGTAGACACGATGCAGCAACGCCATTACTAGGACAGAAAAGAAAAATACAAAACTGAAATAGGCGACAACGACTCAACCTTACAATCTTGTGATGGGTATGAAAAAGGCTAGCAGTACAAACAAATCGATCGATTCGAAGCATGGATACTAAGCACGAAAATTTACAAGAAAATTGTAGGCAAAACTTCTGCCTTGATTTCCAGACCAGTGCTAGAAACATGAAGAAGAAGAAAAAATAACTTGCACAAAAAAGAAGGGAAATGTGAGGGCTGAACCAGCAAATATCAGCTAGGAGCCAGTGGATGCAATGGACATGTGATTGGCCTCAAAGTTAAAACTGTCAAGAGAAAAGAAGAAAAATGACCACAAAACCTGTGCACTTCTGTGAACATGTTGTGGTAAATCACAAGCACGCTCACAGGGAAACAAACTCTCATATAGATTAAAACCGTCCATAAACCATAGCATTGAACAGGTGCCGAACTAAGTAGCAAAATGAGAGCAAAGTTTCAATCACTCAGAGAAGATGAATCAAGAACGCACAGAGAACAAATCCAGACCAGAAAACCACACGAGATCAAATATAATCGAGATGCCCTCGGACCAATCCAAGGATGAACAATCTCATACAGAAACGAACACCTACAAACTGCATAGAAAGTATCGACCAACAGTTAAATGGCCATCTCTGTTCTAGAAACAGAGGCACACAGTTGCAGAGTGTACACCAAGAGTTGGGTTATGTTTGAGAAAGGGCTCTATTTTCTGTTTCAGATTTCAGAAGCTAACCACTGCATTACGCCCACCATCCAGGTGGTAACCTGTGACAAAAATATATGCACAGCCTGATCACGGCCAAACTGATAACTACTCGTTCCACCAGGCAGGAGGTAGCTGGTGACAGAAGTAGATATGTAAGGCCTGGTCGCGGCCTGGGCGCGTTCTCACACTGCAGCCAGCTTCATAGCAACGGACATGCGGCACCGGAGGATTCAACTTATGCAATTCATCACAGTGATAAATCATCTGCGATTGAGAGGAGAAAGATAAAAATTAGCTCAAATTTCAAGGCATTGCATTGTTGAAATACAACGATGCATTTACTTACCTGGTAGGTCCGCACAGTAAATGTCAGAGCCCGCTGCATCTCGAACACACACAAGTGGCAAACCGTATGGTTGGGAGCGCATTGCCGTGTGCAATATTCCATGTACTGGTTGACCACGCCCTGAGGCACCACCTCTCCATCGACTTCCTGAAGAAAATTGAAAAAACATTGCCTCAGAATCAAGAGGACACTTTGAGCATTAATTTCTGAATATGTGTATGGAAATGTGACAAAACCCTGCTACTTCTAGACAGCTAGTATTAAGTTTCAGGTTACTACTTGTCGAGTGGCTCGAGTCAGTTGAGGAATGAGCTAACTTTAGCATAATGCAACACATGGAACATAATATGGCCACTCTCTTGTCAAAGATAACCAAGCATGTCGTGAGTTCAAGATAGAAGTTACGTCTACTCAAACATGCACATCATAACTTCAGCATAACTTCCTAAATAAGTTATGTATTGATAGTAAATTTATGGTTTACAAGATGATTAATGCATTCTGGTGAGAACCAACAGCAGGGCAATCATGATGTATGAAACACAAACACAAGCATAGAATTGATGTAAACAGTGTAACTGACAACGCAGCACAGTAGCCCCAGTACACCATGGTACTAGCAGTTCTCTTAACATGACAAAAATCTTAATTCAAACATCCAGTTCCTAAAGAAAATATCTAATCCAACTTGAGCGACACATCGAAAATAAGATCAGTCTGCCACAACAAGATAAAGCCTACGTCCACTCAAACATGACCTGCACAGCATAACCTACAAAGATGGATGTGAACTAATATCCAACAGGGGGGCAATCATACTTTATGACACAAACATACACATGAAATTAACAGAATCAATGCTGAATAATTGGCCGAATGAACATTAATTGAACATCAGAGATACTCGGCACAAGAGACATATAGGAAGGATTCTTTTACTTAGCACAGCACAGCATGGTACCCTCAGTACATGACCAAAATTCTTAATTCAAAACATCCTGGAATTCATCAGTTCCTAACTTGCATAAAACGCTGAAACATCCATATAAAAACGAAATGCACGTAACTTGCAATATGAAATCCACAAGTGTGAAGAACAGTTGAACAATCTGAATGTTTTTGGTTAGTTTCTTTTCCACAAGTGTGAAGAACAGTTGAACAATTGTCCCTAATCTGGATGTTTTCAATGATTTCCAATCTACTGGTACTAGGTAGGGTAATAATTCGAGGGATCAAGAAGGGAAAAAAGAACGTACGTGGATAGGCGGTCCAGGAGGAGCCGGCGGTCCAGCAGCAGGAGGAGGAGGAGCCGGTGGTCCAGCAGCAGCAGCAGCAGGAGGAGCCGGTGGTCCAGCAGGAGGAGGAGGAGGACGACGACGAGCAAGGCGCCCATACATGCATGCGCCTGCGTTCCTCGGCCGCGGCGGCGGTGGTGGCGGCGCTACCTGAGAGGACCGCCGCGCACGCAGCAGGCGGCGGATCAAGGCGCGGACGACGACGTGCGCGCGTTTGGGGGAGGGCGCGCGGTGGAGGACGGCGAGCGCGCGCCGTCCCGAAAGGATCACCGCGGAGATGACGCCGCCGGCGCGAGCCACCGCTCGCCGGAGCCGAAGAATCAAGGTCTCCCGTGGCGGCGCGTCATCCCGCCAGTGCCTCCTCGCCATGGCTGCGGCCGCGCCGGTGCTCCTCGCATTCTTGGAGCGGCGGTACGGCAGAGCGCGCCAAAGCACGCCCAGAGGCCGGAGAAGGAAGCCGCCGCTGAGCGCCACCGCGCTCCGAAGCTTGTGGCGTAGGCCCCTCCGGGAGCGCCCTCCCTGGTGCGCCGTCGCCACGGCAACCACGGTTCTTGGTCGCCTGGCCATGAATTCTTGCTGGCGTCGACTGAACCAAGAATTCTTGCGGATGTTCTTGTCCACTTGATCTTCTTCTTGGAGCTCCGTTCTTGGTCAGGATTCGGGCGAGAGAAGAAGGGGATTCTTTTAGGGGGGGAGGGGGATCGGCGAGGCTTCCGGTGGTTCTTCGAGTTCTTGCTCGAACTGGCGACGAGGGAGGGGATTTATTTGGAGAGAAAGGGGGCGCCGTTCCGTTTCCGGGAAATCCCTCGACATCGCGCGCGCGATGCGGTGCACCCATTTCGCTGAAGAAATTCGTTACTGGGCTCAGCCCATTAAACTCGTTCGCGTGTACCTGTGTACCTACATATTATGCGGCAAGTGAGAGCCCCAATGGGTAAAGCACCGCACGTCTTTTGTGCCTAAAGCTGGATCGATCTGCTTGCAGAAAAAAAAGCTGGATCGATGTACCACGTCTTGGAGCTGCCACGTCAATGACCAGAGCATGTTGTTTTATCTTTTTCTTCTTTCCTTCATTCCTTCTCTTCTTTATTTTTCGTTTATTTTGTTTCTTATGGTGCTATATTGACTTATTTTTTTTCCTTTTTATTTTTCTTAGTTTAGTTTCTTATTTTTTTTAACAAAGGTTATGTTTTTGTATGCTTTTTAAAATTGTGTTCCTTTCAATATAGAAATTTGCTCATTATAAAATGGAGATGCATCTCATGAACGATACGTTTTTCAGATATAGTTATGATTGGTAAATGAGTGCTATAATTCTATTATGTAAGTTTAAAATTGTGCTCCAATGGTATCTGTGATTTGTTCCTCACGTATGTAAACTTTCTTCCACTTGATTTAAATTTTGTGTTCCTCTTAGTAGAGATTTGGTCCATGAGCTCTATTTTTTATGTTCCACGTGTCCTACTTTTTGTTTGTTCCACTTGGTTTAAATTTTCTTTTCCTCTTAGCAGAGATTTGGTCCCCGAGCTCTATTTTTTATGTTCCACGAGTCCTGCTTTTTTTTTTGTTCCACTCGTAGTTTTGTTTGATTCCATGTGCACAAACTTCTATTTTCTTCATTTTCCTTTTTATAATCCTGTTTTCCATGGTACTAATTTTGTTCAATTGTGTTCCTTTTACTATCATGATTTGTTTCATATGTGTTTAAATTTTGTTCCACTTGGTATTCGTTTGATGTGAAATTCATGCTACAAAGATATCATGTTTGTTTGTCGGCCATCATTGTTAATATGCATAGTTTTTGTTCCATGGAACGTTTGTTCCTATCTCTTCATTCATCGAGTTTTGTTCATCTACACACAAAGATTTTTTACTACTCTAGATATTTTTATTTCTTCATTCATAGGGATTTTTGTTCCTTTCACTGTAGTGTTTTTTGTTCCTATCTCTCTAATTTTTTTTGTTCCTACCTTTTTGTTCCGAGTGTTAGTTCCTATATCCATAGGGATTTGTTCCTCTTTCTATAAGGTTTTGGTTCCTATTTTTGTGGGATTTTTGGTTCCGAGCTTTGTTCCTGCCTTTTGGTTCCGAGCTTTGTTCCTAACTTTTATTCCTATCTCCATGGAATTTTGCTTCTTTCTCTATAGATTTTTTTGTTCATGTCTCTCTAAAGATTTTTGTCCCTAGCGTCTTGTTCCGAGATTTATGTTCCAATGTCCGTGGATCTTTGTTCCTCTCTATATATATATTTTTTTTGTTCCTATATCTGTGGAGTTTTTGTTCCTACCTTTTTTCCGATCTTTGTTCCTAGATTTTAGTCCTATCTCGATGGAAATTTTTTGTTCATCTCTTTTTAGAGCTTTATTGTTCCAAGTGTTTTGTTTCGGGATTTTTTCTGAGCTTTATGTTTACATGTCCATGGAGCTTGTTTCCTCTCTCTCTATAGATTTTTTATTCCTATCTCTATGGAGCTTTGTTCCTCTCTCTATATAGAGGTTTTGTTCCTATCTCTATGGAGCTTTTGTTCCTAACTTTGTTCATAGTTTTTGTCCCATCTCCACAGAGATTTCGATCCTACATTTTGTTTTTAGTTTTATTCCTAGAGGTTTGTTCATTTATCTTGAAGCTTTTTAACTCTCGATATAAAGTTCTCTTTTTTGTTGCTATCTATATGGAACTTTTGTTCCGAGCTTTGTTCCAAGCTCAATGGAACTTTTGTTCCGAGCTTCTCTGAGCATTCATATCTCCATGGAGATTTTTGTAACTAGTTTTTTGTTCCAAGCATTTGTTCCTAATTTCTCTCGAGCATTTTTGTTCCTACCTTTGTTTTGAGATTTTATTCCTATATACATGGAGCTTTGTTCCTCTCTATAAAGTTTTTTTTCTGTATCTGCGCATCTTTTGTTCCTAACTTGGTTGTCCGAGCTTTTGTTCCTAGATTTTTGTTCCCATCTCCATGGAACTTTACTCCTCTATAGAGTTTTTTGTTCCCATCTCCATGTGATTTTTTGTTTCTAGCTTTTGTTTCTCACTTTTGTTTCAATCTTGTTTGTTCCAATATCCAAGGATCTTTTTGTTCTTACCCTCGTTCCTAGATTTTTGGTCTCTATCCCCATGGAACTTCGTTCCTCTATAGAGTTTTTGGTTCCTATCTCCATGAGCCTTTTGTTCCTAGATTTTGTTCAACACTTTTGTTTCAATCTCGTTTGTTCCAATGTCCATGGATGTTTTTGTTCCTAGAAATTTGTTCCTATCTCCATGAAACTTTGTTCCTCTATAGATTTTTTGGTTCATATCTCCATGAACGTTTTTGTTTTTAGCTTTTGTTTCTCGCTTTTGTTTCAATATTGTTTGTTCTAATGTACAAGGATCTTTTTGTTCCTAGATTTTTTGTTCCCATGGAACTTTACTCCTCTGTAGAGTTTTTTGTTCCTATATATCTCTATGAGTTTTTTGTTCCTCACTTTTGTTTCTCGCTTTTGTTTTGATCATGTTTGTTCCAATGTCCATGAATATTTTTGTTCCTACCCCTTTTAGGAGTTTTTGTTTCTATGTCCATGGAAGTTTGTTCCTATATATAGTTTTTGGGTTCCTATCTCCATGAGATTTTTTTTTCCTAACTTTTGTTCCTCTCTTTTGTTTCAATCTTGTTTGTTCCAATTCCCATGGATCTTTTTGTTCCTACCCTTGTTCCGAGTTATTTGCCTACGTACATGGAACTTTGTTACTCTATAGAGATTTTGGTTCCTATCTTTGTTTCTAGCTTTTGTTCCTCAATTTTGTTTCAATCTTGTTTGTTCCAATGTCCATGAAACTTTGTTACTCTATTTACAGTTTTTTTTTGTTTCTATCTGTGTGCAGCTTTTGTTCCTAAGAGCATCTCCACTAGCGCCCCAAAGCTCTTTCCCGTCCGGACGGGCCCCAAAGCCGCCCAGGGTTCCTGTGGGGCTCCAGACGAGACAAGCGCGCCGCCACGTGGTTGTGGCCCCGCCTGTTAGCAACACACGGAAGCAGTCAAAACGGCGGGGTCTTCGTCTTCAGTTCCCCCTTCTCCTGAGGTGGCGCACCGTAGAGAGACGTCCAGTATCGTCGCACACGCAGAGGGCGCGCCGTTTTTCCACACGCACTCAGGCGTAAATGTTCGCCCCTGCTCGCATGCCGCATCGTCTTTATAATGGCGCCCTCCCACACCACCCCGCCACATTGTCCCCGTGCGCTCCCTGCTTCCTCTCCACCTCTCTTCTTCCTCCCAGCGGCGCTGCACTCCTGCTACCTACCCCGCCGCCGCCATGGACGCCGGTGGCGCTGCCCGAGCGCGGGACATGTGCGTGGTCGTTCGTGGACCACGCTACCATCACCGGTGCGCCCATCAATTGTGATTTTACTAGCTAGCAAATTTTTTTGTTCCTCTTGGTTTTAACTTTATATTCAACGCATATATGTGATTAGTAGATGTGAATTAACAATTCAAAAATCCATTAGTGAAACAAAATATTTTGATCGCGTGGCCAGCCGATTCTCAAAAGATGCTTGAATAAAAATAATCGGTAAGTATCTTCTTGCATGCAGGTTGAAGGACCTCCGCCAAGTTGGGTGATTGGCTTAATTCGCGGACTAACTCATGCTGCAGGCTGTAGCTACCATGCACGTGCAAGTGCAAAGCATGTTTCTACAAAAATGTTTAGCTATCAACCGACTAGGAAAAACAAGCGGCGAGCTAGCATAGCAATAGCGTGTTGTGACGCGCGCCCGGAAACATAGTAATGCAGGTTGATTAGTCCCACCTCGCTAAGGGCATCTCCAATAGTGTTCATGTCATCGTAAGATAGCAATGACAACTCAGAAAAATGCCTACATGGCAAGTAATAATGAGGTGAGGGAAGATGGGTTGTATGATATGCAACCAACAAGGTAGCACGCATGCCAAGATACTTTTCACATTTGGTCCCACTAAAATGACTATATGATTGGCTAGAATGTACTACTTTACCAACAACTCTTCTAACAAACCATTGTAACAGTTGTATGATACATTGTTGGTTGATGAGTTGGCTACTCTATCATACGGTGTATCATACAACCTATTGCGGATGCCCTAATCGAGTGGGAGGACGACGTGTTTAAATAGCAGCTCTTGCGGACAGTTCACGTACAACTGGTCGAGCGCGCACTCTTAGGACATCTCCAGCGGGGCTGCTCAAATGCGAACCAATTTGGTCCGCATTTTGTCTGTTTGAGCAGCCGTCCGCTGTCCTCGGACACGGCCCGGACCAGGTGCCCCCAGCGGGGCTGCTCATACCAAAACGGACCATTTCATAGATTTAGTAGGGCCCATAGGGGCCCATAGATTTACAACCTAAAAAAAACAAGAAAAAAACGTCTAGCTAGGGCTAGACGGCCACTGGCCAGTGGCATGGCGGCGGCCGGAGTTGCCCCGGAGCTCCTAGTCATCTAGGATGACGTACTCCGGGGTGTCGGGGGCGAGGTGGGGTGGGAGTGGGGCGGCCCTGGCCCCCTGCGGCGTGGGAGGCTGGGTGGCCGGCTGGGGCAGGGGCAGCTCCGGTGGTGGCGCCTGCCACTCCCACTGCATGCCCACAAGGGACTGGAACCAGGCCGGCACCGGCGCGCGCTCATCCCGCCCGTCGTCGTCTACCTCCTCGTCGTAGGGGTAGACGTCGATCTCCTGGGCGTGGATGGCCGCCACGGCCTCGCCATTGGGGGGGGGGGGTCCTCCTCTGGTTCGTCCTTGACGACCGGGGCGCGGCCGCCAATGCGGAGGGGGCGGTGGAGGGGCGGTGCCACGCCTCGCCTGGCGTGGAGGTGACGGCGGCGGGAATTGCGCCTCCTCGCGGGCCCGGCGCGCACCGAAGTACGACCTGCGGCGCATGTCGTGCTCGTCGGTGAACCAGGTGTCCCAGTGGGGACTGTCCACCGCGAAGGCCGGGTGGCCGCGCAGGTCCGGCGGCAGCTCGTCGCGCCGGCGGTGGATCTCCACCTCCCGCGCCGCGCCCGACCGCGGGACCGGCGGCACAGGGATCCTGTCCCTGTTCAGATGCCACCCGTCGGGGAGGTGGACATCTGGCCATGGCACTGGGATCGCACGATCCCAGTACCATTGGCACCTCGCTTTATTGAGGTACGGCCGGTCTCGAACCCTAGCGGGCACCAGGCGGAATGGGGCCGGGCCCTGAGAAGAAGGAGGGGGAGAGGCCGGCGGCGTGCGAACCTGCTCGGCTTGGGCGCGCTGGGCGCGGGTGAGGGGTGGCGGAGGTGGGAGCGGGGGAGAGGGCGAGGGCGCGCTGCGGCGGCGTGAGCCGCCGGCCTCGTGGTCGTTCTTGCCGCGCCCCCAGTTGAGCCAGCTGCGGCCCATGGCCGGCGGCGAGGAAGCCGAGGGGGGAAGAGGAGGTGGTGACTGCGAGGGCAGTGAAGGCGTGGGGGACTGCGAGGAGGCGGTGCGCGTGGGGATGGACGCGTGGCCGCGGGTCCCATTTAAATAGGACCCCGTGGGTAGCCGAGCCGTCGCCGCGGTCACTGGCCGGCGGGCCACCCCCTTTGACCGAAAAGGGGCGCAGCCACGCGCGCGCGTCCGTTTCGCGTTCGCGGGCTGCTCAAATCTGACCCAAATTTGGTCAGGGTTTGAGCATCCGCGGACTGATAAGGGACCAGGCCGTGGGTTGAGCAGCCCGCTGGGGCCTGGTTTTGTCCGGGCCTGCTCAAATCCGGCCAGTCCGGGCCAAATGAGCAGCCGCGCTGGAGATGTCCTTACGGCCAGGCAAGCAAGCCCGAAAAAGCAGCTTCGCCCGATCCCAAAGTTTAAATGGGCCGCCGGCCCAAACGCTCCCTACTTAAGCGAAACGGTGCGATCAGATCGCGCGAGCGCTACAAAGGAGCACCCCGTTTCCGAGGTGAGAGATTTCAGCCGGCGCGGCTGAAGGGCCCCTCTACTGGGCGCCCAGTTAAGAGTTTTTTTTTCTCTTTTTGGTTTTTGTTTTCTGCTTCTTCTTTTTTTTTACCTTATTTTCGGTGAACCATGTTTGCCTACCAAAGAAAGGTTTAACAGTTCCAACTCCCTAAAAACCATACATGTTTGATTGTTGGGGAAGAGAGCTCTTTGTAATTGTACCCCACCAATATTCTCGGGTACTCGACATCAAGCTCTTACAAACTTTTTTCGTTGATTTAAGAAAACTCATGCTACATATTGGGGTTGCTTGTTTAAAAAAAAAGATTCCTTTTCCGGCAACCTATCTTCGATATTGCCTCAAATGCATTCTTAATGTGATCCAAGGACCACTGATACTACCTTTCAACCAAAATACCTAAAATCTGATTCATGTTATGCCGAATTGGATTTGGTGCATTTTGACTAAAATAAATACTAAACTATTCTCTCTTTAATAGATTGTCTAGAGCACTCTCTATATATTCGCAAGCACTCATAGAAACTCATAAAAACGATGTTTTTATCAGCAAATTACTAGTTATTAATCCACGGGGATTGTCATCAGCAAATAACCAGCTATTAATCCATGGGGATTGGACACTCGCCCCGTATTCCTCTATCCACATGCATGGACGCCGCCATAATAATTTTTCCGAACAGTAAACCTGACTGAAGAACACACTTATAAATCAGTCCTACAAACCGTATGATCTATAAACCTTATCATGGTAGCCTCCAGATAATGCCATTTCACGGGTACTTAAGCCTTCATCATGTGAAGCTTCACCGCACAAAAATTGGTCTTTGCCTTTTTTTATTTGCCTCGTTGCATGGACACTCTCATAGAAACTAACATGTTATTTATTATAAGACGAATAGTCTCGCAGCCATGGGGTACTGGGTACACACGACCACTGCCTCGGTGGGACACCACCGCTCGGGCTCACAACAGGGGAGAGCCATGCCAAGCCAAGACAAAGATGCTCTCAGCAGGGACAGCCAATCCTACGAGCAGCCAGCCTGTCGGATCCTTCCTGCCAAAATTTGTAGTGCTTTTGTACCTCACCAACCCTGACGAATGTGGGGGTAACCAGCGAAAGCCAGCTGTCCGTACCCCGCCAAGGAGATCCCTCGCCAAGATTCGGAGATTAGACCTGATGCGTGACCATCTCTGTCTTTCCCTTGGCTATAAAAGGAGGACCAAATCACCGGTCGAAGGGGAGATCCATAGCAAAGCAAACCCTAGGATACATCAAAGAATGTCATCCAAGGAATAGAAGGGATATGTGATCCTCCCCGGAAATGATCTGCTCATATTCTTGTTCCTTTGGTCGTTTCTCGCTAGCAATGGAGAACACCCTTGCAGCCATACACTGGCGCCATGAATACCACCAATGCAAGCTATAGGGCTGTTAGCCTCCGGGCGGCCTGAACCTAGGTAAAAAACACCTTGTCTGTGTGTCTACCATCGACGAGTGGGAGAGTCGATCGATCCCGCCTAGCGCCCTATGCCGAACCTAAAAATGGGGTGCCTCGTAATCCCGGTGTTCGTGATCCGAGACACGACATCTGGCGCACTAGGTAGGGGGCGACAACGCTTCGGTTGGCCTGGTCGATTTTCAATCGGTTGTCGGTAGCGACACAGTTCCTCGTTGTTGCTCCCCTCGGGTCTCCCTCATCTCTCCTCACTTCCGACCCGGAGGCTTCTAGTTCTCAGATCTTGTTCTCTTGGGTAGAAAACCAAGCACCTCTTATCGTCACCTTGGGGTGGAGGTCTCGAGTTTAAGCGTGAAGGGAGAAAACTTGTCAGGCTTACGCTCGGGGGTGTCGACGCGCTACTCCCCCTGTTGACGTGCGGTGATGGGGCAGAGCTCTGCGCAGGCCAAGGCCCTCCCCTAATGCAGCCAGAAGGACCATGCGTTCCTCGGATGGATGATGATGACTCATTCGAATACAAGTTTAAGAAGATCAAGACTCTATGATTATCGAATGGTCCGCCTGGTTCCTGGTATTCCTATCACTCGACTGGTGGCCATGACATCAACAACTGTTGTCGGCTCCTCCATCTGCTGGAAGACGAACCACGGCTAACCATACGCAAGGCCGAAGGGTGCTACTCATGTGGAGATGAGATCCATTTCAAGAGGGAGTTACCTCTTATCACAAATGCATGTCATAGGCGCCCAAAATGGAAAATGGCATTTACCGACTCAGAAGACCTGAATCTTGGCAAGACACCGCCCATATTCAGCAAGTCGCACCCGGCCAGTGGCGCATAAGATATGAATCCCGACAATACACTTATGAATACAGAAAGTCGCGCCCAGCCAATGGCGCAAAAGACCTGAATCCCGGGAATGCACCATCCAGATTCGAAAATCTGCGCCCATGCATTGGCGCTAAAGACATGTACCTGGGTAACACGCTTATCGAGGACAACTGGCCTGAAATGTGTGCCGCTATAAGATACCATTCAGAGGCATACAAATATGCCATGTATTTGGCATAGAAGACCCGTGATGGGGGGATGATAACCCGGTAGGCCAAACTCCAAGGAGTAACCCGGCCCAAAGGACGGTGTGCAGGATCCGGCTAAGGATAAGGAAACCTGTGAAGGCCCAAGCTTGTAGGCCCAATAACCCGGATTGTGGGTTATGGTAGAAGAAAGTTAGGGTTTGTGCGCCGTGTCCGGGTAGGATCCAGGATGCGCCTTGGAGAGTAAGCCATGGGGTACGGGTGCTTTATAAACCGACCCCCAGGTCTAGTTTAGACAGAGATCTAAGAACCCTAGCAATATCGCTTGATATCGAGCATCTAGTGTAATTCCAGAGTTGAGTTGTTATATCAAGATCGGAGACTCGGCGACTTTGATTGCCGGCTACCAGATCGAATTGCACCATGTTTTCCTCTGAGCTAAACACTCTCCCAAACGCCTGTGTCGTCTTGCCCCAAGATCACTTACCCCCGGTAACGTCTGCCGTGATTATCCCACGACAGTTGGCGCCCACCGTGGGGCCTGCGTCCAAAGGTGTTTACATCACGGGAGAAGCTCGGAAGAGCATGGAGAATCTTGTCATCGGCGAAATCTACATCGACCGCAAAGGAGAAAAGATGGTGGACGATTCCGGCTGGGGGCCAGAGTCGGATCACCTCGAATCCGGATCCGTCGTGACAATCGGCCGGATCAGCGTCTTCATTGGTATGGTATGTACTTCCAATTCGATCCCTGACAATATTGGATCTGATTCTGTGCCAGGAGAAGCCACTTCTATCCGATCAGATGATGAAGAATCGATTGGAACGACACAACCGGCAGAAGAACCCATCGCGGAGTGGGAACAGCCGGAGGAGCCGGTATGGACCCCGCGCGACCGGATCGAAAGAGAAGATGATACCGGGTCTATCCTGGATCTGCTGGAAAACCGGTATGAGGAGGAGAACGGCGAGGAAGAACAGCATGAATTTACGCCGGGTATCGTACGCCGAGTTGCAGTCTATGCGGCTCCCGCGGCCAATCTCAACCAAGGAAACGCAACCGCGGCATCAGTCGGGGCGGCTCAGGCAGTGGCCCAGCAGCAGGGCGCGGCTAACGGAGACCCGGTTTTAGCCCGGGTTGATAGGGAGTCGGCATCAGTAACCAGCCGTGCAGCAGATGAGGAGTTGCATGCAAACACGTTCGGATTCCTGGGAAACCGGACACCAGGGGCGGGTCCTTCGAACCCGCGCCACCCGGCCCTATTCGATAATAATCTGATTCTAGATCCCACGGTTCTTGCAACGGTTATCACTCCGGAAAACGCAGCGGAACGTGTCAGGGATCTGGATGTGGCTCGTCGTGCGCTGGAACAGCAAAGAAGGCAGGTAGAGGCAGAAAGGCAAGGGATGGCCGCGCGGCAGCGTGAGCTGGATGCGCTGGAAACTCGGCTCCGAGAGGAAACGTCTAGAGTACATCAAAGGCATCAAACCAGGTTACCAGCAACGGGCGGGGTTATTAATCCGGCTAATTTATTTGTCACACCTCAGGATCAGCCGATACCAGTGGTGAACCAGGGAACCGCACCCCAACCGGCGACAGCAGCGACACATCCGGCAAATGAACGGACCGGGTTACCCCCACCACAGACTAGAGTCACAACCGGCAACGATCTACCACCACCGCCACCATCACGATTCCGCACACCAGCCGGTCACTACAATAACCCCATGGACAATGTGTATGCGGCGACACTCGCGTTGAATCAAATCCCTGTGGGAGAGTCGCCCCATGCAGAGAAGACTCGGCAAGCCATCGATCTATTGCACACTGCGGTGGCACAGCAAGCCAATTATCCGGATCATAGAAGCGGTATGCACGGGACGCCATCCGTCAGTCAACAGCAAGGGAATATCCAAACAAGTTCAGCACGGCGGAGGGAAGAGCAGCAGCAAATGCCGCCTCCTCCCCGCGTTCAGGCAGCATCAGCAGCACAGGCTGTTGTAGACAGTTCCAGAGCCCGGAGGGCCGCGGCCGGGTCTGCAGCGCATGGACTTCCCGCCGCATCGCGCCCAGCCGCGCCCCCCGCGGTATCACACGTTTCTAGAGCAAGGCCGGCCTCAACCGTTCTTGCGGGACCCAAGTGTCTCTCGGACAATATCAGAGCTGAACCTTACCCGGAGAAATTCAAAGAGCCAGGAAAAGTAGTGAATTATGAGCCAACTATGGATCCAGAAACATGGCTAAGTAGTTATGAGATGGAAATGTCGATTCGCAATGCATCCGAGAATCTCCAAGCCAAGTTCATGTACTTGATGATGTCAGAAGGAGCAGCAAAGTTGTGGTTCACCAATTTGCCGGAAGGATCGATCAAGTCCTGGGAGGAATTGAAGACCGCGTTTGTCAAGCACTTTCACGGGACGTGCAGGAAATTGTTCACTATTGATGATCTAGAGCGGTGCGTCCAGAAGAAGGGAGAATCGGCGCGCAGCTGGGTGCGCCGGGTCATGGAGATACTTCACTCGTCCACGGATATTCAGCCCAAGGATGCACTGCAGGCCATGGCAAAAACATGCAAGTACATACCTTTAGTGCAAAAGTTAACTCGCATGAAGTCTAGTCGAAATGCGTCGGAAGTTACAATGGGAGAATTGATGGATGCGTGCAACAAACACGCTGCGACAGATACTACAGAAGAGGAAGTTGATGACAAGAAGGTAAAAGCAAACACAAGTAATAACGGAAGAACCGGCAATGGATCAGCACCGGGTAATAACGGAAATAGCCAGAACAAGCGCCCGTTTGAAGGAGGCTCCGAGTTTGTCGCCAACACAGAAGCCGGGTCTTCGAGGCCCAGAGCAGAAGGAAATTTCAACGGAGGTAATCACAATGGAGGAAACTATCAAGGACCGCCAAGGCCGGGTAACAATTGGAACATATTCAGGATGGCATGCCCGAAGCACAGCAGGAACGGCAGGCCAGCTAACCACTCTCTGGAGCAGTGCGCCGACTTACAAAGATGGAAAAATGAGGAAGTGAACAGAGCTATGCGAAGTGCAGGACGGGGAGGAGGACCGGGTCCAGGGGGAAACCCGGGCAACGGCCCACCCCCAGCTGGTAACCCGGCGGCTGGAAATCAAGGTAATATCCAAGGGGGGGCAGGAGGTTTCCAGGCTAACCCCAAACAACTGGGTCAATATCATGTGCATACCACAGGAGGTTCTAACAAGGACAAAAAGATACTGAAGCAAGCGGTCAACTCAGTTTCGTCAGCTATCCCGAGATACTTGAGATGGTCAGAACAGGAGGTAACATGGAGCAGAAGGGATCACCCAGAAAGAGTGGAGCACCCGGGAGTCTTGGCATTAGTAGTCGCACCGCAAGTCAATGGGTATGAGCTGAAAAAGGTTTTGATGGATGGTGGAAGCAGCATCAATATACTGTATTGGGAAACCTTCCTACGCATGGGCCTCAAGGAGTCTCAGCTACAAAAAAGCTCAACAGTTTTTCATGGGATAGTGCCGGGTCACTCAGCGTGCCCCGTGGGAAAAATCGCATTGGAGGTAGCCTTTGGGGAGTCAAAGGATAACTATCGAGTTGAGTGGCTTACCTTTGAGGTAGTCAAATTGCGCAGCCCTTATCACGCGTTATTTGGAAGGCCGGCTTACGCCAACTTCATGGCTAGGCCGTGTTACGTGTATCTACAGCTAAAAATCCCGGGTCCCAAGAAGACCATTACCATACATGGAAATCGAGACATAGCAGCTGAATGCGACGAAGGAGACGCAGTGATGGCCGAGCAGGCCTGTAGAAAAGAAGAACTCAAGCATTACCGGTCTCAAGCAGACCCGGAGGATAGAACCACCTCAAAAAGGCCGAGTACTGAAGGCGAAAGAGCAAAATTCAAAGTAGCGCAAGATGCTAAAATGGTGGCTTTTATCAAGGATGACTCATCCAAGCAATCCGCTATAAAGGAAGAAATTGCACGGTCGCTCACAACCAGCCATGTCATGGAAACACCTCACCCGGGTCGGCTAGTACACCCGGTACTCATCATGAAAAAGTCCAACATGTGGAGAATGTGCGTAGGTCACGCCAGTCCGGGACCGGTCCCCATGAAGAACTAAACAATGTAACGGGCAGCAGGTTTCAGACGCGCTCTTTTCCTACCCAGGGTACCTAAGGGGACTGGAAGGTTTTTAATGAGGCGGCCTGTTGATCCAAAATTTCTCGCATCAATAAAGAGATGGTCATCAAATCTTATTTCGTTACAGCCTGGTTACAAGTAAGTAGTATCCATGTGACATCAATATTTCAGTATCATTAAGAACGTTGAGTATATATAGGTCCCGGGGGCTGGTTGCTCAAGTAGCCCAGCCACAAACCCGAAAGACCCGGCCTTGATGCCTATAAGTTATAAGGGCCGATTATTCGCAAACGAGTACGGCTGCAATCTTATAACTGGACAAAGGAGCCAAATTTTCTTGACTTTTCTTACTTAAGCTCGATGTGACTCGCACTAAAGTGGCATGATTCGTTCGCTTACGATTACAATCAGCCATGAAGCCCAATGGGACTTGCCTGACCCTGTTCTCGTATGGATGTAACAACATGGTATCCACGCGAAAGCCGGCTTACAGTACAAGATAGTCAAAAGGGTCATCTAAACCACAAGTTTATGCAGAGTACAAGGCTAATAGCCGGAAACTCAACAACTATCAAGCATAACTTCAGTGCCTACGCGGAATGGCTTTAGGCTTGCGACTCGGTAAAAAACAATTTGTTCTCTGAGAAAGGCCACACCCCCATGACTCGGACTTTGGGTCATGGGGACTGGGGACTTCGAAACAGAAACAAACTACTTGGCTATCGAAGCTCGAAAGACCTCACCATCCGAGTCTTGGGGACTTAAAAAAAAAGTCCATTTATCAAAGCCCCTGGTATTCGGAAAACCGAGTTTTACGAAGGGAGCCAAAATAGAGAGTCGGGTATCGAGAAAAAACTCAAAGAATAGACAAGCAATACGGTTATCAAAAGGCCAGGAAAGCCGCAAAGTATATCACGGACCAAAAGTACGTTACAAGTTACGACATCAGTATCAGGGGTGCACAGGCGCACCATCAAAAGCATAATAGTTTGAATACAAAGCACCACGTAAACAAGGTATTATGATGGTACTGCCCTATTCGGCCTCCTGAGTACGGTCTTCCGGGTCTGGGTCCTAGGCTTGCTGCTTAGCCTTCCCGGCACCCTTACCCGGACTCACTGCACCAGGGCGGACAGGTGGAGGGACGGCTGGTGTAGAGGCAGACGGACCTGATCCTAACTCGGCCTCTCTCTTCGCAGTCGCCTCCCTCTTCCTGGCCGAGTTAGAAGCCCACTTCTCCAAGATATCAAAAGGCGGGGGTGCTTCCTCCGTAACAACTTTGCCATCAGCGTCGTATGCACTCATAATCGTGTTTAGATCCAAACTATCGGCCAAAGTAGTAGCCGAGGGGCGCACTGCGGCTTGTATGGCTTTGAAATCCTTGGGTGTAAATTTGGAACCGTCCGCCTTGAATTCGGGAAACCCGGATATTACCTTTGCCGGGTCAAGCTTTGGAAAGAAAGCCTTGGCCAGGGTGAAAGCCCGGGTCATTCCGATCCGGCATGACGAGCGTTTCCAGATTTCAATCCAGCCAGGCACAGTGGAGCAGGCTTGAATTAGATTTTCTTCACCCGGATATACTTCCGTAGGCCACTTCACGGCATCCAGTATAAATTTTGTGCCGGCAAAGAAAGTCCGGAGCACGGTCTTTAGGGTTCTAGCCTTGACAATGGCATCCTCCTCTGGGGCCGCAAGGTTGGCACCTACAGTTGTAACAAAAGAGAGAACGTATCAGTAATCCCGAGTATGATATAATAAAGCAAAGACATGAAGCCAATCGGCAGCAAAAACTTACTAAGCAAGATCTGGTAAGTATCGGCGACTTGGTCCGATAGTTTCTTCAGTGCGGTCTGGGCAAGATTGCACTTCTTCTTGTATTTGGAAACATCCTTCTTCAAAGTTTCCATGTCATCCTCAAGGGTTTCCCTTCGTTTTATCTCGGCAAGAAGAAGTTGTTCGGTCTTAAGTAAAGTTTCATCAGACCGGGTTA
Source organism: Alopecurus myosuroides (assembly GCA_028641055.1). Lineage (NCBI taxonomy): Eukaryota > Viridiplantae > Streptophyta > Magnoliopsida > Poales > Poaceae > Alopecurus > Alopecurus myosuroides. Next base: position 130,163,613 of record CM054058.1, read on the forward strand.
TCTGTGCCTGTAAGTAGCAAGGAACGCAAGTATCAGTTGGATATCATGGTAAGCTGAATATGGCGTAAAGTGCCAAGCATAACTTTTGCAAGTCATACTCGGAACTTGGGGACTAGGTATGCAATATGAGATACCAAGTGTCCTTACCTGGTGCTCCGCAGCCATGCGCTCCAAGATCTGGCTCTCCGAAGTCTTCATAGTAAGGAGAGTGTTCATCAATTGATCAAAACTGTCTTCACCCGTATCAGAGGACCCGGGGCCTTGGAAATTCCGAGAAGGAGCTTTCTTCTTAGTGGGAGGCGGAACCCGGGTCATTTGTGTGTCGGAATCCGACGCTCCTTCTTCCGCACCCAGGATTGTGGCTTTGTTCTTCTTGCTTGCATGGGAAGCAATCGGATACTCGGCTTCTTGTGTGTCCGGGTTTGTCGGCGACGCTTGTTTTTCGCCGCTAGACGCGGCTGTAGTCTTGTCAGTCGGGCTCCCCTTACCCGGGCCCTCGGTCTCCATATCCTCTTGGTCGCTGATAACGACCGTGGCCCTATAGATGTTGACAGTGAGCAGCTAAATACACAGTCAGGAAAAGGTGATGAAATGTGGTGAAGCGTCAGGAAGGGGATTTTACCCGGTGTTCACCGCAAAGTCACAAGGAAATCCGTCGCTGGACTCGGGAGAGGCTGGAAATTATCAAGTCAGACGTCATGTGGGAATGGTTCAAGGAGAATGTTTTGACCGAGAAAAGATAGGGTAAGTACCAGCCCGCCGAGTCGGGATCGATGAAATACCCGGGTTAAGGGCGTCCTCACCCGGGTGATTTCGAGTTGACCTGCGCTTGGTCATGGGCGACTCCTTCAAGCATGGCCAGTGGAAAAACGTCAAGGTAGCTCATATATATCATTAGAGTAATACGAATTGAATGCGAGGAGGAGATATGAAACCTTGGAGGTGGCCTCTTGGGTTTTTCTTTTTGATCCGACTTTGATTGTCGGCTCCAGTTCCTCCTTGTCGCTGGCAGATTCTACTTTGCCGTTGGAGTTTTCTTCCTCGTCATCTTCTCGTTCTGGATATCATCAAAAGTTATAGTTGGAAATGAAGGGGTTATGGTGAGCTTAAAGGAACCAAACAAAATCCGGAAAATACCTTCGTCCGAGTTAGCAGCTTCTTGCTCCTCTGGACTTTTGGAGCTAGGAGAGGCGTTGGTTTTCCAAAAATCATCATCAGCCTGAAAAGTGTCAGTACAAGGGTTATCAACTGTATCGAGTGGAAAGAGCAAAGAAAAAGGCATCAAAGTCGGGTTTTCACCTTGGGGGCTGGGTTCTCGAGTGTGAAGGGCTCCAATCCGGATATGTTCCGAATTACCTCAAGCTTTTCTGTCAGAAAACCCTTGATGGTTTTGTGAGTGTCGCCAGCTGCGAAGATGTTGTCAGAGTACCGGAGCGGGTCTGTAGATTGCCCCGAATACTCGCACATCAACTTTGTGCGGATGGAATTGGGTTGAATCCGGAAGTCGACCCAAGTCTTCACCAGGTTGAGCCCGATGAGGCCTTGGGCCGTGAGAGTGTTGATTTTGGCTAGTAGAGGTTGAATTGCCTCCCTGTCCGAGTCAGAGGCGAAGGCACTAAATTTCTCGGAGATGTCAAGAAGACCCTCTGAGTAACCCGGCAGCTTCTTTTGGCCGGGTGGGGAGGTGTCTTGGCAGTAAAAGTATGAGAGCTGCCAGTGCTTGACATGGGAGTTAAGGGTGAGGGGTGGCATCAAAGAATTCTTGCGGCGCTGGATGGAAACCCCGCCGCAAGCAAGAAGCGCCCCGTCACCGCTCTCGCGGCACGGTTTGCACTGAAAAAGCTCAATGAAAAGAGCTAGACTTGGCGAAGTGCACAAGTATGATTCGGAAAGGACGATGAAGTGAGAGATGTTTAATACGGAATTAGGCCCGATGTCAAAAACGCGAAGGCCGTAATGACTTAGAACATCACGGAAAAAAGGGTGACCCGGTGGGCGGAAACCCCGGGTCACATGTTCCACGAAACAAATTACCTCGTCTTTTATCGGGGTGGGCCGGGTCTCCTTGCCCGGCACCCTCCACTGGATATCCTCTTGAGGAGGAAGAACTCCCAGCTCCACCAGCTCCTCCAACTTGGCCTTGGTGACCGTAGACCGCGCCCAGTTGGCGGATATGGAGTTGGTGGCTTTAGCTTTGGTTGGAGTTTTCCCCTGCTTTTTGGGAGCCATGTGGTTGACCTGCAAAGTACAAGGTAAAAGGATAAGAGGACTAAGACATGGAAGCTGTGAGCCGGCCGAGTATCGGCAGGGTAATGTTGAGACACGAAAATTGCGTGTAATCCGGGTGTTAGCTCGCAGAGTAAAGTTCGAATTATCCGGGTATCAAGTGTTATGGCGAAAATTATGGGGGTCTAAGCGTTGAAGGAACTTTTGAGGACGATGGATGGCTACACGGGTACTTAGCGCGAATAAAAGGAACTGGAAAGGGGAAGACTAGCCAGGTGATTGAAGCCAGGGCGGAAATTTTGAGTGGTTTGGGCCCAGATTGGGAATTCTATTTTCAGATTTGTGGCGAAGATAACAATTGCAGGTAGTAGGAGAGTGGATTGGAGCATGCGTTTTATCTATTGGGCGAGCTAGAAAGACTATTAGTAGCCTAATTCGGCATGGCCGAGAAATCCTTGGCGGACTGATTTGGATCTAATCTGAGGTAAAATCAAAAATTGCAAGGGCAAATTAATGGGAGCAGGAGGCTTACCGGAGGAGATCTGAGTGAAGCCTTGCGGAGGCAGATGGCGCAAGCCCGGTGTCCCTTCGCGGTTACTGACGGGCCGGATGGAGATTTGCCGGTGGATCTTAGCGGCGGCGCGGGGCGAGCTGTGGCGGAGCGCAGCCTCCGGCCGATGGGCTCCGGTGATGCGCGCGGGATTTCCGTGGTGGCGCTCAGTGAGAATGAGCTCAGAGGGAGAAAGGAAGCGGAGTGGGGGAAATGAGCCGTTAGGGTTCGGGTTACCCCCAAGGCGCTTATTTATAATGCGAGTGGATAAGCCCGGTTCAGTGAGCGGGAGCCGGGAGTTGCGGAAGTAAACGGCTATTTATTTGAGTTTTGGCGAGATGCGCTTTAAATGCTGAGCAGGAAATCTGAACGAAAGGAAAAAAGAGATCCATCCCGTGATATCAGGTCAATTATCAAGTATAAAATCTTGACATTTTGGGGTTTTATCTGGGAAAGTAAGTTAGGTAATTGGGAAAGAGCCGGGTTACTATATGGCCACCATGGAGTAAGGCCTAGCTATCTATTGAGGCACCTTAACCCGGCCTCCGCATACTCGTGTGTTTAATATCTTTGCAGGGAATAGCGAGCGCTTCAAGGAAGGATCCATGAAGCCCAGGCTATTCTGGGGACTACTGATGGGGGGGATGATAACCCGGTAGGCCAAACTCCAAGGAGTAACCCGGCCCAAAGGACGGTGTGCAGGATCCGGCTAAGGATAAGGAAACCTGTGAAGGCCCAAGCTTGTAGGCCCAGTAACCCGGATTGTGGGTTATGGTAGAAGAAAGTTAGGGTTTGTGCGCCGTGTCCGGGTAGGATCCAGGATGCGCCTTGGAGAGTAAGCCAGGGGGTACGGGTGCTTTATAAACCGACCCCCAGGTCTAGTTTAGACAGAGATCTAAGAACCCTAGCAATATCGCTTGATATCGAGCATCTAGTGTAATTCCAGAGTTGAGTTGTTATATCAAGATCGGAGACTCGGCGACTTTGATTGCCGGCTACCAGATCGAATTGCACCATGTTTTCCTCTGAGCTAAACCCTCTCCCAAACGCCTGTGTCGTCTTGCCCCAAGATCAGTTACCCCCGGTAACGTCTGCCGTGATTATCCCACGACAACCCGCGCCCTGATAACACATTTTCTGATGGCAGGTGCAAGAGATGGTGAAGGTCAGTTCCCCGGTGATGCAATGTTTCGAGTTGATGTCGAGGAACCATTTCCCAAGGCCACGAGAGGTATATCAACGACGATGTCGTGGTTGTTCTCCCGAGTAAAGTGATATATTTTTATATGACTTAGATATAGGCGGGCGCTTCAGTATCTCGGATCCTACCCCACAATCACGGTTGGATTCATTGGCGGTTAAGGATTCTACCTGATACATAAAGCCGCACAGTATGCAAAGACTCTTTACTGGCCCGGGGAAGAAATTTTACATGGATGGTAAAGTTCATAAGATACCGCGTCAATGGACAAGTTATGCCTATGCACAATGCAGTTCACATTGCCTAGTGTTTTGATACAAAGATTGTAGGTAATACAGGTCTACTAGCCACTCGAGCGGCTGAGGATCTCGAGGAGTTTGTCCACCACGGGATCCACTGAAATATCCTAGGGGTTTAACGAGTTGAAAGGGTAGAAATAGGATTGGTGCATTTGCATAGCATGCATCTGAAAATGCTGGTAAATATGGCGCGTTAGGCTAAGCGATGCAAAGTGATCGAGGTTTCTATCTAATCAATGAATTAGAACTAGGTCTTCAACGGGAGTGTGTCCAATTTCGATATAATGTTTAATAAACAACAAGCTTTTAAGACATATGATTAGATCAGTTGTTGAGGCATTCCAAAAGTGGTTATGGCCTCTACGAGATATCAACACTTAGCACAGTTCTAGAACAAAGACATTATCCTCACTCAAAAGGGTAACAAACCATCATATACATGATCAACCTTGATATGAGAAAATAATCATCTATTCTTCACCAAATGCATCATCTCACACAACTCTTGAAACCAAAGTGAAAATTGTGGACCAAGCATTGGAGAATTGGACATGACCTATTTTCACTCTTTACTAACTGAGTACAATTCAAGAATATGACATGATTATATTTTAATTACATACACGCACATATTCAATGCATCAAGTTCACATTTATATAGATATATGATCATACAATATAGATAACACCAATTCAATTCTTACAAGTGGAAACTTAGAATAATTATTGTTACATGTTTTATGGAATATGTACATATCTCATTTTATAGGAAAATGAAATTACAAAAGGAAATCCTAAACTAGATATTGATTATCTCCATCTTCATATATCTTCCAAATCTTCATCTAATCTTCAATTCCTGCGGATCAAAATTAACACAAGAAAAGATAAGGGTTGTTGATTAAAATGTATGCATCTCCGGAGGAGATGCAAATTGCTACTGGAGCTAGTATTTTGGAAACCTAGGAACTAGTCTATATTTCCTAAAGGCAACAATGTTGATCTTATAAAGCCAACATACAAGCATTAGAGAGGCAACCGAAGGCATCAATGAGGCACTATCGAAATCAACCATTGGATATATCCTTAGGCAATAGGGACAGATAGGCAGCCAAGCAAACCAAGTAATTACCATCTTAATTTACCGCACATGTATAACACTAGCTCCGTAGTTTAAATCCCTCATGATTAAGAGAAGTGATTCATCGTTGACATTATATTGTCAAGATGAATCAAGCCACCTGGAATTACAAATGCCAGAAGCTTACAAGGAGTACTAGCAGCTACAAGACAATCAACCAATCAAAAAAGCCACTTGGTTGTACCATAAATAAAGGGCAAGCAAGAAGTTGTCGTAGCTTTCTCATGAGTTAACTTTCTCATAAGGTAACCAAAGACAAAGTTTACCACCTTCACTAGAAAAGGGGGCCACTCATCAGCAACTCACACAACACATGCAAACTATGTTTTATCAAGCCTACAACAACAACAAAACCGTACCACAAAACTCTATGAACAATATATAAACATGACAACAGTTGTACAAGCCACTTCCCTAGCACATACACACATCCCGACCGCATCTATACTTCACAGATTCACATAATTCATCTTAAAACAATACCCCGTTGTTTCTATCATAGAAAACAACAAGAACACATCACTACTGTCTCACATCAAATCATCCACAAATAAAGACAATATCCCAAATCTTTAGATGCTAGGAAACATATCAAGCAGCTAGGAGGAGCACGCATGCCAAAAGAAGAAGGTTATATCAGATTCCAAAAGACCAATCATCTCTACAACAGCAGGCCACTAGATCTTATGTTTGTATTTGTTCTTATCATTGGAAAGGAGGGGAAGATAGGAAAGTGAACAAAGCATCAGGCATGTTAAGCCATAATAGTTAGATCTAGACATCAGCTATTCTCTGTCCAAAAACACATTTTTCCTGTGCACTATAGCACATCACATCCATCCATACATATACCCAATCATGCATATATAGCATTGGTTGTTGGACGGCTACTTGATGTTGCCCAGAAACAATTAAATCATTCCAATTTGTAAGTATAGCACATCCATATAAGTTCCTAGGCATGTATAGCTTAAGAACAAGCAAGAAATACAACTTTAAATCATTCCAGCTCCCTTGCAACTAGTTACTCACTAGGAGGATAGAAGGAAGGAGTTCTCTCAGGTTGCATAGTGTTGCTATGAAAGCTCATCATAGAGATACAAGAAATACACACAATGAATATATGTTCTTATCTTAGACTGCAATGGGCACTACCAGGCCTCAAATGGTGAATTTGATGCCTCTAGTGGATATAATTGAGAGAAAGTTGACTGCTAGCTCTTCCTTTCTGTCTTATGGTGGAAGGCTGCAATTAATTTCTTCTTGTTTGTCTTCAATGCCAGTTTATTTCCTTTGTTCTTTGCAATTGCCAGTTGGTGCTGTTAAGATGATTGATAGGATTTTGAGGCAGTATTTGTGGTTAAAAAGTGAGAATCATACAAGGACGCAATCCCTTGCTGCATGTGATTTGGTTTGTAGGCCTAAGTATAGTGGAGGTTTGGGGATTAAGGATCTCTCCAAACAGAATGAGGGTTTGCTGATGAAAAATCTCCACAAACTTTTTTAGTAAGCAAGATTTTCCTTGGATGAAGCTTTGTTGGTCTTATTATTCAGAGGGTGTCCCTCAGATCTCTAATCATTGTGGATCATTCTGGTGGAGAGACATTATGAAACTGGTTAAAAAATATAGAGAAATTTGTTCTATAGAGGTGAAGGAAGATGATATCGCTTTGTTTTAGACTGATGTTTGGCTTGGCAGAGTGCTTCAGGGGGAGTATCCCAAGCTATTTTCATTTTCTATGGATGCAATTCTCTCAGTTAAGGATATTTTGCTCACTCGGGATAAAAGAGCTCTTTTTCATCTCCCCTTTCGCAACAAGATTTTGAGGAATTTGTGTCATTGCAAGAGGAGTTGTTACCTATGGTTTTACATCATGGAGAGAAGGATGTTTGGATTACTATCTGGAAGGATGGAATTTATACTTCCAACAGATTTTACAAGAATTATTTTAAAGAGGTGAGGGCTAGTCCTATATTTTCTTGTATTTGGAGGAGCAAGTTAGTGCTCAAAGTGAAGGTCTTGGCTTGGCTTCTAGTACGTGATAGATTGAATACAAAGGATATTCTTCGGAGAAGGCATTGGAATGTTTTTGATAGTATAGCTTGTGTGTTCTGCCTGTCGAGAAGATCTGAAGATGGCAACATTTGTTCTTTCATTGTAACTTCAGTGTTAGAATTTGGAATTATCTGCAAATTCAATGGAGATTCTTTTGAACAAATTTTCTTCAGGGATACAAAGAGATTCTTGCATCCTTTCTTCTCTGAGGTGGTTATTTTGGCTGCTTGGCATATTTGGAAGCAAAGGAATGAGGCTATTTTCAGGAAGGTGCAACCATATTTTAGAAGTTGGAAAAGATGTTTTGTCCAGGAAACCACGATTTATTGGCAGAGATTTGGTTCCAAGGTAGCTCAACAGTGGTAAATATGGATTGACAATATGCCTTGATTTCTTCTTTTCTTTTCTTTCTAAATATCATGTACATTCTGTAACCCCTGTTTTTGTTCTTTAATAAAATATTGCGGGGTGCAAGTCCTGCATTCAATATTCCAAAAAATATGTTCTTATCAAAATTAAGCCTGAGCCTGTGCTTCATTAGCAGGATAAGAAAGCAAGTAATATCATGTTCTTATTAGTTCATATCCATCTATCTAGCCTCGGATTCATCACATCACAACCTAGATATCTACAATTGCATCCTACACACACAATCACATGATCTAGTGCACACTTTCAGAAGCCAAGAATTAAATACGCATCCACAACATCATCTAGATAAGTAAATCATCTAGATTTTATATCTAGAAGTAACCTACAGAAGTACCACTGTTAATTGACCACCAACTCAAGACCATCTTTAGTTAAGCACACTAAAATTGAGGCACACCACTACGAGCACCTTTGCACACACTAGTTCATCACTAGGAGGAACTCGAGTAGCACACAGAACCACAATCCACACTGTGCAGCATAGCCAACTCATCTAATGACCAGGAGACAACAACAATTCACAACCGAGGAGTACTAGACCATTGCCACCAATTGCACAAGCATAATCCCCCTCTTTATATAAGTTATCCACCCCTTTGTTCATTTATCGGGATACACGACGCTTAGAAATTCATTCATATGTCTACATCCTTGAGATTTCTACAAAGATTGGTAGAACTCTTGAACTTCCCCTTGTGTTTCTTCCATATTAGCAAATAATGACGATCAATTTACACATGTGTTTCCATTGGGCAGCTTGTGTCTAGAAATACGAAGTATTTCGGTCCTCCTCCCGCTGCCAAAGTATGAAGTAACATTGCCACACTCTTAAAAATTTCCTCTTGGTGCGAGGCCCCTAGTATATTTCGACAATGGCCTTCTCTTCAACAGCCTGGGACATGACCCATCTAATTGGCACATACCTGGTCCCAGTTTCCTCACTATATGCACCAAGCAACCAAATTTATTTGTCTCTCATGTACACTAGTATAAAAATAGCCTCTGGTCCTGGGCTTTAGTCCCCGTTGGATATTGGACCGGGACTAGAGGGGGCGGTGGCAACTGTTCGCCTGGCACGAGCCCTTTTAGTCCTGGGTCGTAATATGGGCCGGGACTAGAGGGGTGGTGGCAACCGTTTGCCTGGCGCGAACCCTTTTAGTCCCGGGTCGTAATACGGGCCGGGAATAGAGGGCCAAACCGTTCACCTCCCGCGCGCTTTGGAAGTTGTTATGGTCGATGAAAAAACTGAGAAATGCTATAGTAAGTATGGGAAAGTGCTCTCTCCTCTCTTCTTCCTTTTTCTCTCTCCTCTCTTCCTCCCCATCCTCCATCATAGATCCAAGAACTCGGTACGAGGATGTACCCGCACATGAAAAGACTGTTCTCAGTGTCGTCTACACGAACGACGGTGCCAAGGTCCCGTTTTTTTTCCGATTTCGAGCAATGGCTTGAAGAGGATGAAGACAAGTTCTTAGGCCTTGATCTCGAGTACACGGACGATCAATGAGATGTTTCCGTCATCCAACTTTGTCACAAGAAACATTTCATGGTCTTCCAATGGGCAAGGTAATACAAAACTTGTAGTGAAAGAATTTTCCTTGATTATAAATTCATAGGATAGGAAAATTGCATAGGATAGCAACATGTCTACTTTTCAAATCCTATGGGACAGATAAATTCATTATAGTTAAAGAATTTCCCTTATAGTTTCATATTGTCCATCGTGGTAGAACATGTCATAGTTAATTAAGGGGCTTCTTTTGATTCATAGGATAGTCTCCACTATTTGAATCCTATGGAAAAGAGCAATTCATTGTAGTTAAAGAATTTTCCTTATATTTGCATATTGGCCATCGTGGGAGAACATTTCATAGTTAATTTAGGGGCTTATTTTGATTCATAGGATAGAAAAATTGCATAAGATAGCAACATGTGCTCCATTTGAATCATATGGGGAAGATAAATTTTTATATTATTCTTATTATACTTGTGCCGAATTATACTTGTTATGATTCTTTTTATACTTGTCACGAAATATAATTGTTATGACTCTTATTACACTTGTGCCAAAATGTACTTGTTACGGTTCTTATTATATACTTATGCCGAAACATACTTGTTGCAACAGTATTTAACATTTGTTCCATTTGTTGTTTTAGTAGTGACAAGCATTGTCCAATACTCATGGACTTCCTTCAGAGCGGCGTAAATTTTGCTAGCGTTGATATAACGAATGACAAGATCAAGACGAGGCGCACCTGTGGTATTGAGATACCAGATGCCTGCCACATTGATCTCCAGGGCATGTCGAGGCTTGAGCATCCCAAGACTTCAATGGCTAATATGGCAGCAGCCATGATCGACGAGGAGTACAGACAAAATTCCCCAAGGTTCAACACAATTTATGGGAGAAGACTGATGACCCACAAGTATAGGGGGTATCATAGTACTTTCGATAAATAAGTGTGTCGAACCCAACAAGGAGCAGAAGGTGTTGACAAACAGTTTCGATGAAGGAATAACTTTGAATACTGAAAGATAAATTTGTAGGGGATTTTGATATTGCAGATAAATAAAGTGCGAGTAAATAAAATGCATTAGTAATAATTTTAGCAAGTGGCCCAATCCTTTCTTCAGCAAAGGACAAGCCGGTGGGTTTACTTACAATTAACAAACGTTCTCGAGGACAGAAGGGAGGTTTCTGTCAAGTGCTTTTGTTCCATGCCTCTGAATAATCTTAGGTGTTTTGATAAGTGTTGTGCGGGTGAACCTATGCTAATGTATCGTACCATCCAAGAATAATACATACTTGTGATTATACCCCTTGCAAGCATCCGCAACTACAAGAAAGTAATTAAGAAATAAATCTAACCACAGCTTTAAACCCTAGGATGCTACGCTCACTCGTGTAATGGTTTCCTAACGGGGGTTTAGGTTTCTGTCACTCCGGCAACCCCACAATCAGTACAAAAATACACGATGTATTCCCCTAGGCCCATAAATGGTGAAGTATCATGTAATCGATGTTCACATGACACCACTAGAAGAATAACACCACAATTTAATTATCAAACATTAAATATTACTCAATATTACTTCACTACTAACAACTTGACTTCTCCCATGTCCTCAAGAATAACACGACTACTCATAAGACATCATATGGATCATAATCAAAGGTGATATAATGGATGATAACAATCTGGTCATAAAGTGCAAACACCGATAAATCTCACAAGCATCAACTACTAACAAGTAATCCGCACCGGGAGAGAGATCTAATGTAAAACAACGATAGAGGCCCCTAATTGTTACAGAGGGATGACGGTGGATAATGAGGGTGATTGTGCTGGTGGTGATGATGATGATCTTGATGATGCCCGGAGTGATGACGGTGACGATGGCGGTGATTTCCCCTCTCCGGAGAGGAATTTCCCCCGCAAATTTCTCCCTGCCAGAGAGCTTTTCTCTCTTGGGTGTTTTATGCCCCGAGGCGGCGGCGGAATAATTCATCGTCGATGGTATGAGGCTTAGAGTTTGCTCCCACAGAGGTGGGCCAGGGTGCCACACCACCTGGTGGCGTGGCCAGGGGGCGCCACCTCATGGTGTGGTCCCCTGGTGGCCTCCTCTGGCGCTCCTTCTGGTTGGACTCCTCCTCTGAACTTCTAGAACACCCTCGGTGTCCCACTTCTTCTTCTGATCTTCTGAAATATGGTATCTCGGTGGTGCTTTTTCCATCAGATTCTTGGTTTCGATGTTTATTCTCCAAAAATTATGGAACATGCAAAATAAGATAAAATAACACAAGAGATGCATTATAACATGAAATATATCGATGAATAACATCAAATATGTTTTGTTTCATGGGCACAATGAATCACTTTGTCTTGGCGCTGAAGAATACCCATCTCTCAGGGCAAATCATGCCTACTTTACTGACGATCATATGTTTTGGACATAGGGACATAAGAATAATCACCGTGATATGGGGATTCTCAGCTTGGATGATAACATAAAGGAAGAAGTTGTATCTCCTCAGATCTATTCCAACTTTCCGGCTCCTATTTGGATTACACCTGATCTTGGAAAGATGAACTTTGCTTCAGGGACAGCTTGAAAATTGGTTCAAGGAGCTAGCAGTTGAGTGACCACTTGGAGTCCAACTCTGTACACGCTAGCTTTGACCCAGTTGAATAGATAGCTTGAGTTTTTCTTTGTTTCCCATGTTAGAATCATGTACTTCACACAGTTTAATGTGTTATTGGAAAAATTGTGGAATATCCAATTTCTCCCTCTTTGTTGTTCTTCCTATTTTTCTGGCGTGCATGTGTATTTTTTCTCTACAATAGAAAATTATCTTGTCCCAGCTCTGCATGGGAACTGAACAGCCTGGTACATAAGCTTTAGCGTGTTCATATTTTTCTATGGATTGCTTTATTAGCAGAGGCTACATTGGCGCTAGGGAAGCAGGTAAGGGAAGCCTCTTTGCTTCATTATTAGAGGCTGCATTGATATTTCTCACTCCTTCCTTCTTTTTCTTTGGGTTAAGGGTTGAGCGGTGCGCTCGTGATGGCGATGCTCCAGGGGTCTCAAGAGTTGTTCTCTTCTCCGTGTCCGTGTACAAGAACATTGTGATTTCCGGACACAACGTACACGGACTACATCAAGGTACTTAATTAAGAACTCATATCTATCATCGGTAGTTATTTGTCTACCATGATTAATTTTTTTTTCGAAATAATGTTTCTAGGTTTACTTTTTCTTTAGTCATGGTTGAACCAAATTTGTCTACCTCTTTTCTTGCTTTGCCCCTTACCTATCTCCCCATCCTTTTCTCCCCTATAATATTTTTCTCTTCCGAAGGAGCCGGTTCTTATGTAGGCTACAGTGCAAGCCTTTAGAGCAATGAGGTCAAGTGGCTGTCCTTGTTGACGAAGAGCAAACCATGGATGATCTGGGGCTGCTCGGGCTTGGAATGGTTTAATTTCGGGTGTGGGGAAAGGGAGTGCTCTGTACATAGGTAAGCAACACGAGCTCATAGATTCAGGAATATAACATTGGAGAATCAGACCGAAGCTCTCACTGGAGCAATATTACAATGCTCAACCTAAACGTCATTGAGATATATATTCATATATATTTTAGTGCATCCCTTATGCTGGTTTTGGTTCCTAGATGTGTGATAAAAATGAAAAGCCTTGTTAAATAAGTAGATCACAGGATTTTGCTCTACTGTTAGTGCATTGACCCTCCTCGCTAACTATGAGCTCGTGCTCAATTTGCATCTGGACATTTGGTATATTACTTTGCTTCTGTTGGGTTACCGACTTACAGTTGGCAGAATTCTTTGTAACTATTGGATCTTGGGCTAGATTCCACCTTGTTTTGTTCATGTGATTGACGTTGGATCATGCTCGACGGTATTTGGAAATAATCCATTCACGGGTTTTTACTTCTTAACCTATTTTGGGGAAACTGCCAGCGTCTATACTAAGTAATGGATCCCATTTTCTCATTCATAAGTGTTGAATTTGTTGTTGTGTCCCATCTGTCGCGTATTTAGCTTGGTTGATTTGGGTGTATGTTTGGGTAACGGCTAAAATTAGAAAACTTAGCCGGCTTTATGTTGCAATGAAGAACCGACTATGATCAATATATTTAATTGGATACAAGGAATCCCGAGTACAAAGGATTGAAAGTTTGAATTCAGTACTACTAATGCACCGTGGAAATCTGAATAAGTTTTTTAGTCACTGGAATGTGTTTTTTTAGGTACCAGTATACCACTAAATTTGTTTAGCTGCAGAATAAGGCTGCAGTGGAGGAATACGAAGACAAAAACCGTGAAGGAAAAAATGATTGGGCACACCACGGATTAGTCTACTTCTCTACTATTCTTGTTCTTTCTTGCTTACGGGGGTAATGGAACATTCAGTATTATTTGCTTACCTTGATAAACTATGCTTCTAAGAGATGGATTATATGTATATTTGTGTACTCTCCCTATCTCAGCCCTCATGTTGCTGCTTCTGATTTTTTTGTCTCTGCAGATGCCCACTGAAAGCTAATTTCATTAGCCAAGAACATAATCTCTGAAATGCATCAACATAGTTACATTCAGATTTGGTACTCTGTGAGACGTAATCTCTTGGCATAATCTGGAATAAAAAAAGTTGATATCTAAGGAAATGTTCATTTAAGATGTCATTTATATCAACTAAAATAGGAGTATAGGTAGATCATAATGGTAGATTTTGGATCAAGTAAAAACAGTAGTTCTCGACAATATTTCAGAGAAATGTACATTTTATAGAAATATGTGATTTTTCCCAAGTTATGTGCACTGATGTGTCTTCCCTCATGAAATTTAAATTTTGGAGCAGTTGGGATCAGCATCTCAATCGAAGAAGTTGTTTTCCTTAAGAGGATCTTTTTTTTTTGAAATTTTAAGACATTTACTACTCGATAATAGGGCGGTTTACAGACTTTCTAACAACACTATGACCGTTAACCTCCACGCAGGGGGGCACAGCATCGATTAACACCCCATCACACCACTCTCTAAAGCTATACTTTGCAATATTGTGTGCTGCCGTATTTCCATGTCTACAGACCTTTTTAATCATGAAACCCTTTAGGTTGTTCATTAGCCCCTTTGCTTCTAGCAGGATGACCATAACTGCGGACATGGAGTTTTCCGAACTGCGGAGAGCATGAACCACATTAGCATTGTCGCTCTCAATGATAACCTGTTTATCCGCAAAGGGGAGCATAGTTTTAACCCCTTCCAGAATAGCAATAGCTTCCGCAGTTTCAGAATTTTGGCAGTGTGAAATTTTCCATCAAGCTGAGAATATTATCTTTCCCAAGCAGTCGCGCATTATAGCTCCCCACGCTCCTTTGCTGTCTTCCACAACGAAACTAGCATCCACATTAAGTTTGTACCAGCCTTCATCAGGCTTTTGCCAAGACACAGAAGAAACCATGTGAATGGGCGCCCCCACAGCTTCAGTTTCCTCAGCATGTTTTTTACCTTTCAAGTCAGACTCGTCATAAGTGCCGTTCTCCTGAAGGAAAGAAGAGCAATAAGACTCAATAAAACTTGCCGATTGCTCCACAGAACATCTTCCGTCTCCGAAAATCATATTGTTGCGCATGTGCCATGTTCTCCACCACATAAACATATGTTTTGATCTAGTAACCACATTGCACTGGTTCAGCAAGATGAGGACCCAATCCTGTCCTGTTTTTTTGAATAGATTTTCCATTGGCAGGTCCCAAATGTTTCTCATATGTTGTCGGAGGGCCACGGCCTTTGTGCAATTTACCATGGCATGATGAGCAGTCTCCGAATCCATGCCACATATATTGCAGGTGGGGAGAGCGTCCATGTTTCGGTTACACCGATGGGCCTGGACACCGAGAGTATCCGTGGCCAGCTTCCAGCCAAAAACCTTTAATTTGGGGGGCACTTTGGAGTTCCAAATTAGTTTCCAGAGACCTCTGTCACCAGTCGGGCTGGAGCTGGTAGACGTCTGTTGTCCTTTATCTTTAAGCTGTAAACCAAGTCTGTAGGCGCTTCTCACAGAGAAGATGCCGTTACTTTCATGTTCCCAGGCAATGAAGTCATCCCCCGGGATGTTTGGGATCCTGATGTTTAGGATTTCATCTACCTCGGGAGGATGGAAAATGGACCTTACCGTTTGCACCTTCCAAGTGTTAGAAGTCGGGTCGATCAAGTCAGACACCCATTTTAATCTAGTTTTTACTGCTCTGCCAATGACTTTGTGGTTGCCTCTCGGTAGCCAGTTATCACGCCAGATTTTAATTTTACTTCCCGAGATCACTCTCCAGATGATGCCATGTTTGAGGAGATCTAGGCCATAGGAGATGCCTTGCCAGCATGGAGAGGTCTGTTGGCAAAAAACAGTGTCAGTGAGATCCCCATTTGGGTAGTATTTTGCCTTCAACAGTCTTGCACAAAGGCTATCCGGGTGAACAATAAGCCGCCAGGCTTGTTTTGCGAGAAGCGCCTGGTTAAAAATCCGCAGGTCCTTAAACCCAATACCACCCTGGGATTTATGCTTTGTCATCTTGTCCCAAGACATCCAATGAACTTTTCTCTGTTCGAGCTCATCGCCCCACCAAAAATCTCTTAAGATTTTCTCGAGATCATCACAAAGGCCAGCAGGGAATTTGAAGACGCTCATGGCGTAAGTGGGAATTGCCTGAGCAACGGATTTTATCAAGGTTTCTTTTGCTGCGCCTGACATAAATTTTTCGTTCCAATCTGAGCACTTTTTTAGTAACTTGTCTTTTGTAGACTTCAGTTTGCCATGCTTCAAGAGTCCTTCAGGGATTGGGAGGCCGAGATACTTTTCCTCCATGGCCTGGTCTCCAACTTGTAAGATCGCTGCCACCGACTTCCTGTTAATATCAGGACAAATTTGGCCAAAAAGGATGGAGCATTTTGATGGGCTGAGAAGTTGTCCTGTGCTTTTTTCATAAACCCTGAGAACATCACTAACTATACTGGATTGCTCTTCATTTCCTTTTAAGAAAAGAAGGCAATCATCTGCGAACAAGAGGTGTGAGATGCCCGGGCTTCTTCTACAAATTTTGAGGTCTTGAATCCTGTTCTGGTCGATTTGGTGTTGGAGGAGGAGGGATAGACCTTCTGGCACTAAGAGGAACAAATATGGTGAGAGGGGGTCCCCCTGCCGCAGACCTCTAGAGGGGCTGAATTTTTCCAAAAGATTCCCATTGAGTTTAACCGAGAGGCGGACAGATTTTACACATGTCATTGTCCAGTGAATCCAATTGTCTGCGAAGCCCAACTTTCTCATCGACTCCTCAAGGTATCCCCAGTCAACTCTGTCGTAGGCTTTCATTAAATCCAGCTTATAACCACAGAACTATCCAGCTGCATTCGAACCATTTTGTAAAGCATGGATGCACTCAAAGGCAATGATAGCATTATCAGTAATCATGCGGCCCGGAATGAAGGCACTCTGGGTTTCAGAAAATATATTTTGGAGCTTTGGTCTTAATCTGTTAACCAGACACTTGGAGACTACCTTGTAGATTACATTACACAGGCTGATCGGCCTGAAGTCCTTAAGAGACTCCGGGTCTTTCAATTTAGGAATCAGAACAATTGCTGTGTCATTCACCCCCTCCGGCATGGCACCCATCACAAAGAAGTTTCTCACAGCTGCAATAATATCTTGTTTTAGCATACCCCAATTTCTTTGATAGAAGCATGCCGGGAAACCATCCGGGCCAGGGGCCTTAGTAGGCCCGATCTGGAACAGAGCAAAGCTGATTTCATCATCAGTAAAGGGTGCGCAAAGGTCTAAGTTGTCAGTTTCAGATACTTTTGCTTTGATCAGGTGAGTAACAAATTCAGGTTGGACAGATGGGTCAGCCGTATACAGAGATTTGAAGTAATCAGATGCAAGCTTTTGCATTTCATTTTCATCTGTTACCATTGTACCATTGGCAGCAGTTAGTTTTTGAATTCTGTTTTTTCTCGCCCGCCAAGTTGCCTTCCTATGGAAATAGAGAGTGTTCCTATCTCCTGAGCGCAACCAATCCACCCTTGATCTTTGCCTCCAACAAATTTCTTCCTTTTCTAGAAGTTCATCCAACTCTTTGCTAAATCTCGTAGCAAGCATTCTGCCCTCCCTGTCAGAGCGAGCCCATGCAGCATCAAGTTTTTTCCTAGTCAGCTCAATTTGCTTTGGGATGTTGCCAATGTTCTTTCTACTCCAGGCGTGCAGAGACGACAACACACCTTTTAAACTGTTTGCGACCTCACCAAGATCATTAGGCTTCTTGTGCATGCCCCAGGCAGTATTAATTTCTTCGCTGAGGCTTGCTTCTCTTTCCCAAAAAGCTTCATATCTGTAAGTTGGCACAATTCTGGTCGAGGCTTTAATCTTATCCAAAGACAATAAAATGGGACAGTGGTCAGAGCGGGAAGAGGTTAAGTGTGTGAGCTGGCAGTTAGGGAAGAGCTTACTCCAGCCTGGGCAGGCCACTGCACGGTCTAGTCTCACCCTGACATTATTAGAGCCATCCTGTTTATTATCATAAGTCCAGGGCCGGCCAATGTACCCCAAGTCGTGTAAGTTACAGTCAGACAGAGCCTCTCTGAAATTCAGCATTTGTCTCTCACCTCTACTCCTTCTCGACCAGTGTTCTTTTTGCCACATGCATTCATTAAAATCCCCCATGATCAGCCACGGACCAGGGAAGGAAGGTTTTATTCTCCGCAACAAATTCCACATGTTATACCTTTCATGAGTGCGAGGTTCACCATAGACAAACGTGCATCTCCCTTTATTTCCATCAGGCAGATTGTGGATGGTTACATCAATGTGGTGCCTACTCATTCTAAGCAGCTCAACCTGGACGCTCTCGTCCCAGAACAAAGCAAGGCCACCCCCTTTTCCTTTTCCACTAAAGGTAACAACATGTTTAAGTCCTAACCTCCACCTAAGACTCTCTACATAACCTTTATTCTGGCGTGTTTCAGAGAGGAATACAACCTTTGGGTGGTGAACACGCATCAGCCGTTGCAGCTCCTGAACTGTCACAGCCCGGCCTAAGCCACGACAGTTCCAGCTTAGGAGTATCATTGTTCCTGACCAGCGCGAACATCCGCGCCGGTCAGGTTGCCAGCGGCCCCTGGGCTGGCTGCCTCCTTGTCGGTCTCTTCTTTGCTTCCCGTCGAGGTTTCTTCTTGCTCCCTTTCAGTCAGCAGATTCTGTGCAATCCTCTTACTTTCCTGTGTGTCAGATGCTTGAACCTGGTTTTGCTCTGTAATCAGCCCAAAGGAATCACTTTTCTCTCCTTCCCGTGTGTGTGTGTCTATTGTGCCTTGGTGTTGCTCAGTTGTTGGGGGTAGGTTATCCTCTTCCATCAGCCTTCGCAGGTTCTCAGCTCCCAGGCACTGCTCCAGGGAAGGGACTGGCAGGGTGATCTTCTTCTTTGGCATTGGCTGCATCTGCATGTTGTCGTCCACTTCCTCGGACCTTGGCCTGGTGCGTGGAGCCCCCAAGGCTCCTCCCTGGGTTGTCAACTCAAGAGCCTCTTCAGAGTCTTCATTGCCCGCCCCCCTTTGCATTCTCTTCCAGCGGGGGAGAGATTTCTTCATCTCCTTGTTGTCCATCTTGGTGGGGGAGGTGTCCCTGTCAGCATCGAGGCCCGCGGCGTCCCCCGTGTCCTCATCCCCGGCCTTGGCGAGGTTGTCTTGCGACATCTGGCTGGGGACAGTCACGGGAGGGAGAACATGGGTGGTCGAAGTAGTCGCCTCTTCCCCGCCGTTCTTGGTGGAGGTGGGGCGGTCCTTGATGGAGAGCTTGCCCACTTCCTTGGCGACGTGGGCGGCGATGGCGTTCTGTTGTTGCCGGCTCATTGTGGGGTAGCGCACTTGGCCGTCCTGCATGACTCGCCAGGGGGCAGGCTGTTGTGGACGAGCTTGACCGGTGATTTCAGGCAGGTACCAGCGTCGTGGGTCCTCGGGGTGGATCGGAGCCACTCCAAGGTCCACGTTGTACTGTTCGATCTCCCCGTTGGCATGGTTCTTGCACTCCGGAGATTGATGGCCGATCATACCACAAAGCAGGCAGAAGTTAGGGAGGCGTTCATAGAACACCGACACGATCACCTCTTCGTCGGTGAACTCATCCTCAAGAGTGATCCACCTCTGCAGGGCCTACTCGATAGGAAGGCGAACTCTTGCCCTGATAAACTTATAACAGATATCACCCCTAGCATAATTATCAATTGAAATAAAATCACCAATATGCTCTCCAAGATAACTGGAAAGTTTTTTGGAGAGGGGATAAAAGGGGATGTTTTTGAACTGAGCCCAGATGGGGATGGTGGTGAATTTAACTGTTTTTGGATCAACTCCCTCCTTCAGTTCATCTATCAGTACTGCATCATGCTGAAATCTCCATGGGCCCCCGCGGGTCACATGGAGAAAGTCCCCTTCCTGTGAGAACTCGAGAACAAACCTTCTATCCTGGAGCTGGTTCATGTCGAGGTGGCCACGAATTTTCCAGAGTTTCTTCATGTTGTCGATGAGGGTCCTCGAGCTCACAGCAAGGATCGACAAGAAGATCCCCACTGCGAGGAATCTGGGACGAGCAGCTCCCCTCGCTTTCTCCATGTTCATCACCAGCGGCATCTTCTCTTTTCCGGTGCCCCGCTCCGGGACGGCCTCCTTTCCTTTGCAGCGACGGGAGTAGACCACCAGGGTGTTGTTGGTGCTTCCCCTGGGCCCCTCCCTGGTCGCCACCGTGTTGGTGTTGTTGTCGTGGGCGCCAATGGAGCACCCACCCGCAGTAGCAGTGGACGCTGCCTCTTTTGCCGCCATAGCCGCAGAGTGTGCCATGGCTAGAGCGCGCAGGCAGAGAAAGGCTAGTGAGTGAGGAGGGAGACGATGCAGAGGGGTGCTGATAATCGAATTTGGCAGCGGAGGATAAATAGGCTCCATGCTGAGCCATTTGATCCGGTGATTGCTCCCGGCATAGAAGCAATTGATTATGAGGCGAATTGACTGGCCATTGATTCTCTGGCTCGAATTCTCCCAGACAGTCTGTCTATCTTCAAGCCTGGGATCAGTGCGATTCAAAATTGCTCGAGGGAGGCGGAAAACAGGGGATTCAAGAGGTGGGCAGAGAACAGGCGACAAAAGCATGATTTTTTCCCTGAACAAAACGGACTCATACCCGTTGGAGGGGGGAAACGGAAGGGGGGCAGTAAACTCTGGGCGAGATTCCCGGACAGAACTTACTGGGGAGCAAGGGGAAGGGGCGGAGCTTGGGGGGAGGGGAGCTTGATACGCCTCAAGGGGCTGGGGAGTGGTTGGTGCAGGGACGGCCGCAGCTTGGTCACTGCACCCCAGGGGAACCTGTGGGGAGGGCAATCCGGACCTGCTGCTATTGTTTAGGAACGCTGTGAATTTCGATCGGAAATAGATAGAGCTCTTCCGGGGATTTGGGGATTTGGCTAAGATCTCTCTCAATTTCTCTCTGATTGCTGGGGGGATAAGGTCTGAATCGCAGGTGCGGGGGAGGCCTGGTGTGTTCGGTTTTGATGGGGAATCGTTGGTGGATCTCACTCACTTCATCTCTCTGCTCAATCTCTCTCTCACGAATCCTATCATCGGTGTGGGGAGCGAGATCCGGATGATCGCCTCCCGTGTCGCCTGAGAGGCGAAGCGACATCGCCTGAGAGCTATTGTGGTATTTCTCTCCCATCCTTAAGAGGATCTTTTGGTTGTGCAGCAATTATATTTTTCATGGTTTTGAAGGCGCCACACGCTTAGGAAACGCTTAGGAGGCAAGGCATCATCGCAGCTTTTAATTACGCCCGCTTTAGGCGCTTAGACGTCATGGCTGTTGGGGTTCGCCTTACGTCGTCTTACTATCTTAAAAACCATGGTAGTTGTTGTAGTTTGCAAAGCACATAGCCTATGGCTTATATATGTTCATGGTTGTGAAAAATAATAACTAACAACTATAATAGTACTTGACTCAACAAATCAGACTCTATAGAAAAATGGATAAAATAAACTTTTTGTTAGTTACTCCTAAAAACTAGCATCAACATTTTGTTCCGAAAATGCAGACACCTATGCAGCCCCGATAATATCTTGTATATTAATGTAATATACTATGGGGTCCTACTTAATGTAACCTGCAGGGTAGTGATTATTGATATCAAAACATTTGAAGCATGTACCTTGGTGGCAGATTGCCGCTGCTACCCTGCAACCGCCTAGCGTAGATATGGTTGTTGTCTTTGGTAGTTGGCTTGCACAGAAGTTGATGGGTCTAAAAATTCATGGTAAGGTATAGGATAAAAGAAGTTGAGCACCACCAAGTTGGACACACAGATCAGCTGCCAGAGTTGACGATGCATGCTACTCTTTGTTTCACTCTTCAAATTCTTACGTCGAAACTTTAGATGGTGGTCACTGGAACCAAAAATAAAGTTAAATAGCAATATATGCTTCAGATACGTGCCCTCTGTATGATATAGCTTGCAGGATATATTTCTTTTGGCTGATTAACTCTGCCATTTGGTTGCAATTGTAGCTCATTCTTTGACTTGTCAGCGTACTGCCAACTCTTGCAGGATTTTATTGTTGGTTGGCTTTGCTAAATGATAGCAATTATATTACAGAATAGTTGAAAATGTTTTTTGTTGTTGTTGTGAACTTACTCCCGTCTTAATTTAACAGAATGAAGGCAGGAATGGCACTAGAGTTTTCCAGATTATTTAGTGTAATAAAGAAAATATTTGAATCCAAAGTTGTCATATAATCGCCTAATGAAATAGTTACATGCGTTTTTTCGCATAGGTGATACTAATACATGTGGATATTCCACAACTTTATGATTATTATGAAATGGCTACAAGGGTCTGAACACTTTATTTCCATCTATGCATTTGAGCTTCATCATCAATGATTGCTTTTTCATAGTTTTTTCTTGCTATTTTTTATAAGTATGCATGGCATGTAGGTCATTGAAATATATGTTATATTTTGGGGCAAAATCGTTTCTACGGTGATTGTTGAACCTTCTTCTTAGTGTCAAAAGGAATGTTGCACTGGCATTGTAATTCCTAGCTTCTCCTGATTTTTCATGTGGTGTTGGTTATTTTTTGTTTGTCCGAGTTAACAGATGTGGATGACATGTTTCTTTTTCCTATCGTTTCTGCGTGGTTTGAAGATCAGATTTTTTTTCCCGAAACAAGGCGAGCTACAACTGGACCGTGAAGTTAAACCGAAGAAATTGCCACTGAAAGTTATGATGCTAAGCAAGCATTGTTGGTTGTTGTCAAGTCTAACACATCTAGCTCATGGATATTTCAAGAACCAAAGATGTAAATTGGTTTTGCATCTAGCCGTTATGATATAAAGAGGAAAATTTTGTCATGTGAAAGTACCATGAGAAAACTTTCTTAAGAATCATATCCGATCCAACTATAATATAAGCTTTGTTTCTATAGCTTTGAAGGCTTAACACGCTTTATTAGTAACATAGTTATAGAGGCATTTGGTCCCCAACAACACAGATTATCGTGTGTATGTTGATCTTTTATTTCCCTTTTTTTTCTCGAGGCCTTTGGATTTTTCTTGGCTGGTCAGTTTGGTATGTGGGAAGAGTTTTTTTGTGTGTGGGGGGGGGGGGGGTGGGGGGGGGGTTCTGCCTTCTTAGCCGCGTGAGTCGTTTTGGGCAAATTTTGTTGCGGCGAATCGAGATAGAAGCGTGTGGCGAAAAAGAAAACAAACGAATACAATCAGTTACCAGTCATAAGCCCTTAGCTATACCACCATACATTTGAACTGAGCTATTGACCACCAGAGACCACATTCTATTTTGTGTATGTTGGCCATTTCGGTACGATTGTTTGATTCGCTATGAACTACTTTTGCGTTCTTCTTTATGGCTATTTAATAATTTCTTCAAGCAAGTGGGATGGTTATTTCTGCCACTATAGGTTTTGCTATGGTTCTAATTGAGTGCATGATAATTGATGTAGAGGGTTACTCCTAGATTGGCCCGATCTTCACGAATCGACGAAGAACACGAAGAACACGATGAACACACGAGAGGGAAATCGTGGGCAACGCAAGAAAACGCAAAGATAACTAGTAAGAACCGAAGAACCCCAAATCTTCCGGCAACTAACTCCGAGAGCCGCCTCCGGAACGATCGATTCAACTGAGCTCACCTTGATTGAAACCGATTTACACCCGTAGCCGGTCCACTACGCCAATAGAACCTCAAGATAATCGAGAGGAAGATTGGACAATTCCTTGATAGAAACCCAAAGGGAGAGATCAAGTAGTTGGATGATCCTTGATACAATCCTCGACGATGTCGGAGGGATGGTTCCTCAAAGAGGGATACAAGAGAGCTGAGCTCCAAATGTTCTTAATTCAACTCTAAACCCTAGATCATGCTTGGGGGCGTCCTTATATAGCCGGGGGTCGAAGTAGGTGGAAACGGGGGCGAAAACGGGTCTTTTCCGGGCATTTTCGGGTCCACCCCGGCCTAGGAGCCGGCCTGGAACCCGGCCTGGGGCCAGGGTGGGCGCCTGGAGGGGGAGGCCGGCCTGGGGCCGGGGTGGGAGGAGGGCAGGACGGCTTTGAGGCCGGCCTCCTCTGGAGGGGGTCCGACCTGAGGGGGGCGCCGAGGCCGGCCCGAGGCCGAGGTGGAGGCCGGCCCCTTCGGGTGGGGGTCCGGCCTGGGGGTGAGGGAGGCCGGCCTGGCCGGCTCCCGAGGCCGGGAGGGGTTTTTCGCCCCTAACTTCTTCGTCGGGACTCCGAATTGGACGCCGTCTTCACCGCTGTTCTCCGTATCTTCTTGCGCATCGTCTCGGGTACTTTTTGGTGCCTCCGTGGTGGGTTTGAACCTGAGCACGCAAAGTGTGGAAACATGAGGTAGCACACCATCCTCCACGTGACCGAAAGTATAGAGCGAGAGGAGCGAGTTCACCTTATCCTTGATGGCCTTTGCGCGTGATCTTGTCATCGGTCCACTTAGAGTAGATGGTTGGGCTACATCATCTCCTCCCCCCCTTGAAAAAGAGTCGACCTCGACTCGGCGTCGTCTTCATCACTTGGGTAGCCATGGAAGGGAGAGATGTACTTGACATTGAATGAGTTGTGGACGAGGTACTTGGATTCTGGTAAGTCGAGCTTGTAGGCGTTGTTGTTGATGCGCTTGATGACCTTGAAGGGGCCGTCGCCTCTTGGCTTGAGCTTGGAGTTGCGCTCGTCGGGAAAACGGTCCTTGCGCAAGTGTAGCCAAACGAGGTCACCTTCTTGGAACACCATTGGTTTCTTGTTCTTGTTCATGATGGCGGCTCGGTGCTCGGCGTGCTTCTCAAGTGTAGCTCGTGTGGAGTCATGTAGTTTCTTGATGTAGTCGGTGCGCTTGTCAATGTCCATGTTCGCTCGCTCGCGTAGAGGCAAAGGAAGTATGTCAAGGGCGGTGTTGGGGTTGAAGCCATAGACGATCTCGAATGGGCTCTTCTTGGTAGCTTGATGTAGAGCACGGTTGTAGGCGAACTCGGCGTGTGGGATGCATTCCTCCCAATTCTTCAAGTTGGGCTTGATCAAAGCTTGAAGTAGTGAAGAGAGTGTGCAGTTGACGACCTCGGTTTGTCCATCCGTTTGTGGGTGATAGGCGATGGAGAATAGAATCTTGACGCCGAGCTTGGCCATCAACGTCTTCCAAAAGTATGAGGTGAACTTGACGTCGCGGTCCGAGACAATGGAAGTAGGAACACCATGTAGACGCACAATTTCCCTGAAAAACAAAGTAGCAACGTGTGAAGCATCATCGGTTCGGTTGCAAGGAATGAAATGTGCCATCTTAGAGAAACGATCCACAACTACAAAGATTGAATCCATGTCGGTTTTTAGTGCGTGGTAGTCCTAACACAAAGTCCATGCTAATATCGCTCCAAGGTGCATGTAGGATAGGCAATGGCATGTAAAGACCATGGGGGTTGGAGGTAGACTTAGCTCGGAGACATGTAGAACATCTCTTGACGTGTCTCTCAACGTGATGCTTCATCTTGGGCCAATAGTAATGGTTGGATAACATGGCGTAGGTCTTGTCGCGTCCAAAGTGTCCCATGAGGCCTCCTTCATGTGATTCCTTCAATAACAACAAGCGAAGAGAGGACTCGGGAATGCATAGTTTGTTAGCCTTAAACAAGAAACCTTTGTGGAGATAGTAGTCATCAAACCCTCGGTTAGGCAAACATTTGTCAAAGATAGGAGCAAAGAAGACATCGGAAGCATATAATTCTTTGATTTCATCCAAACCAATCACATTGATGTCAAGGCGTGTAAGAAGACACTC
Organism: Alopecurus myosuroides; assembly: GCA_028641055.1. Classification (NCBI taxonomy): domain Eukaryota; kingdom Viridiplantae; phylum Streptophyta; class Magnoliopsida; order Poales; family Poaceae; genus Alopecurus; species Alopecurus myosuroides. The sequence goes on from CM054058.1 coordinate 130,189,421, forward strand.
TTTCCTAGACAAAGCATCCGCTAAAACGTTCTCTTTACCTTTCTTGTACTTAATGACATAAGGAAAAGATTCAATGAATTCTACCCATTTAGCATGCCTCTTGTTCAAGTTAGCTTGGCCTTTCAAGTATTTCAAAGATTCGTGATCGGAATGAATAACAAACTCTTTAGGCCAAAGGTAGTGTTGCCAAACTTCTAGCATTCGAACCAAAGCAAAAAGTTCCTTATCATAGATTGGGTAGTTTAGCCTAGCACCATCTAGTTTTTCACTATGGTACGCAATGGGACGTCCATTTTGCATGAGAACGCCACCAATTCCTATGCCACTAGCATCACATTCAATCTCAAAAGTTTTCTCAAAATCCGGTAAGACAAGCAAAGGAGCTTCGGTGAGGCATTTCTTAAGTGTGTCAAAAGCTTTTTGTTGCGCGTTACCCCAAACAAAAGGCACATTCTTTTTGGTAAGTTCATTCAAAGGGCAAGCAATTGTTGAAAAATCTTTGACAAAGCGACGATAGAAACCGGCAAGGCCATGAAAGCGCCTTATCTCACCCACGGATGTAGGGTTAGGCCAATTCCTAATTGCCTCAATCTTCTTGTTGTCTACTTCAATACCATTGGAAGAGATCACAAAACCCAAGAAAACAAGATTGTTGGTGCAAAAATTGCATTTGAAAAGATTTGCAAAAAGTTTTGCTTTGCGAAGAGCCAACAATACTTGTGAAACATGATCAAGGTGATCCTCCAAAGATTTGCTATAAATGAGAATATCATCAAAGTAAACCACAACAAATTTTCCAATGAAAGGACGCAAGACTTCATTCATGAGACGCATAAAAGTGGAAGGAGCATTTGAAAGATCAAAAGGCATGACAAGCCATTCATACAAACCAAGTTTTGTTTTGAAAGCCGTTTTCCATTCATCACCTATGTTCATGCGAATTTGATGATATCCACTTTTAAGATCAATTTTAGAAAAGATGGTAGCACCACTCAATTCATCAAGCATGTCATCGAGCTTAGGGATAGGATGTCTATATCTAATGGTGATAGCATTGATAGGACGACAATCCATGCACATACGTGAAGTAGCATCTTGCTTGGGAACAAGGATAACCGGCACGGCACAAGGGCTAAGGGATTCGCGGATAAAACCTTTATCGAGTAGTTCTTGAATTTGGCGTTCAATCTCCTTAGTCTCCTCGGGGTTGGTGCGGTAAGGAGCACGGTTTGGAAGCGAAGCACCCGGAATGAGGTCAATGCGGTGCTCAATTCCTCGTAGAGGAGGAAGACCCGGAGGAAGTTCATCAGGAAAGACATCTTCAAATTCCTGCAACAAAGGCAACAAAGAAGGAGGAACATTTGTCATGTCGTTAGTGTCAAGGGCTTCCCCTTTGCACAATAGGACAAAGTGTAGTATGGTTGGGTTCTCTCGTAACTCTCGCATCTCTCTTTTGGTGGCAAGCAAGGCAAGGCCTTTGGAAGCACTCGACGTTTTGTCGCTCATGTTTGGCTTGTGGCTCTCACTCTCTTTAAGGTGGATCACTCTCTCACCTCTCATCTCACTAGACTTAAGCTCTTCTTGTTTCCGTGCAAGTGTCTTGGCGTTGTCGGCGATCACTTGGCTAGGAGACATGGGACGGAGAACAAAGGTCTTGTTGTTCCACTTAAAACTATAGTGATTGGTACGCCCATCATGGATAGCACTCTTGTCGTATTGCCAAGGGCGGCCAAGAAGAAGATGACACACGGTCATAGGCACAACATCACACTCCACCGTGTCTTCATAAGGACCAATCTTGAAGTGGACGGAAACCGTATGTTGAATCTTGAATGAGCCGGAGTCACTAAGCCATTGGACATGGTATGGATGCGGGTGTCTCTTGAAGGGAAATTGAAGTTTGTCACAAAGTTCTTTGCTAGCCAAGTTGTGGCAACTACCACCATCGATGATAACATTGATGGATTTGCCATTGATACCGGCTCTAGTTTGGAAGAGATTGCACCATTGGTCATGCTCATCTTGAGGAGAAGAAGTTAGGACTCTTGTGACCACTAGAGATGGGTTTGTGTCCTCATCACAATACACACTTTCTTCATCTTCATTGGGTACATCCAAAGAATTGAGAGCCACTTGATGCATAGCATAGTATTCACCCTCACTCATGGAATCACGTTCACCATCTTGATTGACTATCATGATCATCTTGTTGGAACACTCAAAGGACTTGTGTCCACTACCACCACACTTGAAGCAAGTAATAGTGCTTGACTTGACTTGAGGAGTACTTGAAGAAGAGGTGGCGGGTACTTGCTTCTTGAACGGTTGTGAAGATTTGTTGGGAGCACTAGAGGCTCGAGTGTTGCTCTTGTTGGTAGTAGGAGTAGGAGCTTGAGTCACTTGAGTTGAAGAGGAAGTAGGTCTTCAGTTGAAGAAAGTCTTTTGCTTATTGTACTTGAGTTCTTCCGCAATTTGGCGTTCCTCCTTTAGAGCTTGGTGGACAAGGGCCACAATGTTGTCATATGGTTGATACTCGACGATCTTCCTTATAGGAAATGTGAGGCCATTGAGGAAGCGGGCCATTGTTTGCTCTTGAGATTCTATCACATGGGCACGTATCAAAGCGGTCTCCATTTCCTTGTATTACTCATCAACGGACTTGAAACCTTGGCGAAGTTCTTGTAGTTTCTTGAAGAGGTCACGCTTGTAGTGTGGAGGAACAAAACGAGCATGCATGAATTGCTTCATCTCGTTCCAAGTGGCAATAGGAGCCATGCGGTTGCGAACTCTTTCGGCTTGGAGGCGATCCCACCACAAGAGTGCATATCCTTCAAATTCCAATGATGCTAGAGCAACCATCTTCTTGTCGGTGAAGTTGTGAATTCCGAAGATCTTGTCTACCTTGAGAGCCCAAGCAAGATATTCTTCGGGGTCATTCTCACCATTGAACTTTGGGACATGGAAACGAAGGGCACTCATGTTGTTGTCTTCTTGTTGACGTTGGGGACGCTCATAGTGTCGCTCATGGGGGTCTTCATCATAGACGGGTGGTGAATCATCATAGGGGTCATCCTCATTGTCTTGGCGGTGGCGATCATGATGGGGAGGATGACGCCGGTGGTCATTAGGTGGGGGTTGTTGATGGTGACGGAGTCTTGCTTCGCGGCGTTCACTATCATCATTGTCATTGCGGTGATGTCGAGGACGTTCTTGTTGTTGGCGTGGCGTAAGCACTTGTTCATCATGAGGGTGTTGAGGACGATCATGTTCTTGGCGGTCATTGTTGTTGAGACGCGCAATACGCCTTGGTGGCCTTCGATGTTGATGAGCACCTTCCACGAAGTCATTGTGGCCATAGTCTTGAGCGTGGCCTTGAGGAGGTGGATGATGATGTTGTCGAAGGTCCGGGCGTTGCGGTTGTTGAAGAGGGTCACCACGGCCTTGGCGATGTCGAGGTGGTGGTGATGACGAGTTATCTTCATGGCAATTTCGTCGCGGAGCTTGTTGAGGTTGTGGAGGAGGTGGTGGTGGTTGTTGTTGTTGACCATCCTCCTCCATGTTGTTGTGGCGATCATGGCGACCATGGCGACGAGGTTGATGAAGATCTTGATTGTCACGGTGTGAGCGACGAGACCTTGAGGACGATGATGAATGACGGCGATTGGCAAGATTAGCCAAATTGATGTTGATGCGCGTCATTTGATCATTCAATCGAGCCTCTTGCTCTTGGAGTCGATGCTCATAGCGTTGCAATCCATCCTTCACGAGTTCGCGAAGACGGAAATGGTCATTGCGAGTGACGTATGTGGCGCTAGCATTGACAATGTGGAATGGGTTGCCTTCATCTTCCGAACTCGGACTTGAGAATACTCCTTCCCTAGCCATCACAAACACACAAGGGTGATATGTGAAGAAATTGATGTCTCACTTACCCAACGTTACCTTTGTTGGTCGTATTGAGGCTAGTGGACGAGCCAAGGTGTAGGGAGGTATGTCAAGAGCGAACCCAAAAAGATCGAAAGAAACCGTAAGCGACAACACACACTCTTTATATGGAAGGCAAATGGGTTAGGAAAAGTGGCGAGGAAAATCGACAAAACCGAAGAAACGTCTATTGTCAAACATGGAGAAACATCAAAGAAAAGTTAACACAAAAACCAAACCTAGTGGATGGAAATATGGTGGAACACACACACAAGGGATAAATGGGGTTAGTGCGACCAATGGACGAGCGAAGACGAAATGATCCTAACAAAGACTAATGCTCAATGCCGCACTAACACAATGAGGACGCTAGCTCAAACCAAAAATTTGATAAGGCAACAAGATTCGCACCGTGGCAATCGGTCACTCTTTCTCTTTTGCGACGCAATGCTACACGTTCCTACAATGGAAAGCTATTGGCATCGATCCTTGCTTCTTTTTCTATTTTTCTCTTTTCTCTTTTTTTTTTTGATTTTCTCTTTTTGATGGATTCCAAAATGCCAATGCCTACTCGTAGCTAATCTCTCACAAGCGCTAACTTCGCACTCTCGATTCCACGAATGCGATGCCAAGCGGTGTAAAACGAACTAGTCCGAATAGGTAAGTGACACAATGGGGTGGGGTGGTTCAAGCGGAAGCAAGTTTATACCTCTCTTATTGATGATCACGGACTTGCGGCCGGTGGATGTCGATGTCATGGTGATCCGATGATGTGGAAGCGTAGATGTCGTGGGCGTCGCGTGGCAATTTGTTGCACTCAATTTGGATCACAAACGACAACGAAAAACACGTTCCAAAATCTGCCTGAGAATCGAAGAGCTGAAATTTTTTGAGTTTTTGGCTCAAATTCGAAATTCCCACAAAATCAAGAAAAAATTTGGGCGAAATTGGAAAAATTGGCTGAATAGAAAGGTGTGGAATGGTGTTTGGCAACAAATCTATGAAAAAAAACCACGAAAAACTCAACGAGTCAACAGATCGGTCAAATTCCCTTTTGGCTATTTTTTGAGGATTTTCGAAATTTTTGGTGGAAAAAGAAAAATGGGTGGATGGAAAGTGTTGGGGGTGTCGGATTCGTGTCAATCTAGCTCTGGATACCAGATGATGTAGAGGGTTACTCCTAGATTGGCCCGATCTTCACGAATCGACGAAGAACACGAAGAACACGAAGAACACGATGAACACACGAGGGGGAATCGAGGGGGGAAATCGTGGGCAACGCAAGCAAACGCAAAGATAACTAGTAAGAACCGAAGAACCCCAAATCTTCCGGCAACTAACTCCGAGAGCCGCCTCCGGAACGATCGATTCAACTGAGCTCACCTTGATTGAAACCGATTTACACCCGTAGCCGGTCCACTATGCCAATAGAACCTCAAGATAATCGAGAGGAAGATTGGACAGTTCCTTGATAGAAACCCAAAGGGAGGGATCAAGTAGTTGGATGATCCTTGATACAATCCTCGACGATGTCGGAGGGATGGTTCCTCAAAGAGGGATACAAGAGAGCTGAGCTCCAAATGTTCTTAATTCAACTCTAAACCCTAGATCATGCTTGGGGGCGTCCTTATATAGCCGGGGGTCAAAGTAGGTGGAAACGGGGGCGAAAACGGGTCTTTTCCGGGCATTTTCGGGTCCACCCCGGCCTAGGAGCCGGCCTGGAACCCGGCCTGGGGCCAGGGTGGGCGCCTGGAGGGGGAGGCCGGCCTGGGGCCGGGGTGGGGAGGAGGCAGGCCGGCCCCCAGGCCGGCTGCTTCGGGTGGGTGCCCGGCCTGGGGCCGGGGTGGGAGGAGGGCAGGCCGGCTTTGAGGCCGGCCTCCTCTGGAGGGGGTCCGGCCTGAGGGGGCGCCGAGGCCGGCCCGAGGCCGAGGTGGAGGCCGGCCCCTTTGGGTGGGGGTCCGGCCTGGGGGTGAGGGAGGCCGGCCTGGCCGGCTCCCGAGGCCGGGAAGGGGTTTTTCGCCCCTAACTTCTTCATCGGGACTCCGAATTGGATGCCGTCTTCACCGCTGTTCTCCGTATCTTCTTGCGCATCGTCTCGGGTACTTTTCGGTGCCTCCGTGGTGGGTTTGAATCTGAGCACGCAAAGTGTGGAAACATGAGGTAGCGCACCATCCTCCACGTGACCGAAAGTATAGAGCGAGAGGAGGAGCGAGTTCACCTTATCCTTGATGGCCTTTGCGCGTGATCTTGTCATCGGTCCACTTGGAGTAGATGGTTGGGCTACATCAATAATTGGCCTTCACACAAGATGCTCTATGGAGCTATTATTGCAAAAACTGATTATATATGATGAGTTGCCTTGCACCATTTGGAAATGGGTAAACTTTCCTTTTTTGAGATTTTTTTTTGTTTTGTGGTTAAGTTTTCCAATTCTAGAAAAAACTAGAAATGAGCATTCTAGTTTGATTTCACAAGCATGGGTTCATCTATCATCTTCAAACTGTATACTTCATTTTTCACTTTTCAGAACTAAGAGGGTTCAAATAAATAACTGTTGTTGGTTTGCTATCGATGGTGGCTGACAAATTATGCATTGCGACCAAAGGTTACATTTGAGGAAACCTCATGCCATCTCACAGGTAAGTTTTGCCTCCTCCTTGCCTTGAAACCAAGTAAGTCTTATCTTATTTCATCTATTTGCAAAAAGATAGCAGTAACCCAGTGGCGATGGATCAAAATGATAGGATGTCTTTTCTTCATGCCGTTGCTCAATAGCATGGTGGATTCTCCGCCCAAGATTATTGTGGCGTTTAGAAATGACTTGTTGAAGATGGTCTTCCTGCACCCAACTTTCTTCCCACGACATCATTTGAGCTAGCTCCATTATGTGCACCATGAATTGTTGCAAAAAACTTCCAACTGTTTATCTTGTTAATATTTGTTGTCACAAGAGTTGAATAATTGTTGTACATGTAACAAAATTAATATTATTTTGTTGAAAATTATGTTCTTATGGTGTTGTAAACTTTTAAAGGGGCCTAAGATGTGTTTAGAAGCAGCTAGCTCAACCCTGATTTTGTACTTTATGGTGTCGCCAACAAATTTTACAACTGGAAATTAAAATCATTGTCATCTTGGCCCTTGGCCCAGTGCATTTGAGCTGGCAAAGTGGCACATTGTGGTGTTGTGTTGATAAGGAATTGCTTCTGCAACATAACTTATGTTGCTTTGCCTGTCATTTTTGTTTTGTGAGCACTTCAATTTATATTTTGTGAGGTATATGTGTGGTTATAAGGTCATATAAACTTTGTAAGTTTCAAATAGGCTATGAGATACAAATTCAGTTTTTTTATTGAATAGGCAGGCTTGATTTGTTGACACATAAATATAACAAATTATGTGAGATTTAAAATAAGATATAACCAAAAGAAAAATTGAGATTGTGTCGGGTTTAGGCTTCGCCGCTTACCGGCTAGGAGGCACCCAAAGGGGCGCCCCAACCTCTAGTTACTTATGAAATATGGACCGGAGAAGCATCCATGCCTCACTGAAGTGTTTGAGGTTAGGCAGAAATGGGAAAGGCAGTACAATGGAGTGAGAGTGCAAACCATATGTTGAAAGTATATGTGCCACATGCGTGCACAATGCATCTTTTTGTCAGGCAGTACAAAAAGTTGCAATTTGATAGGGACTCGGACACAGACTTTTGGGTGACTCCATAAATTTTCAGCAAAATAATATTAATTTTCTGTGCGCAAGTCTGAGTCGCCTAGCTAGATTAAGGGGTTTTTCAAACCTCATAATCTATGCCATTGAATTCTGATGTTCTGTAGGTCATGGGATCTGTTCACCGAAGCATTGGAACACAATTTTTATTACTTTTGCCCATAAATGTCTAATTAGGTTCAGAAGGTACTTAATTTTACTCATTTGTTACTGCATTGCAAATTTTTAGAGGACTAGAATGATGTGCATGGCTCAAATGAGAACTTCACCAGCAGAAATAATCAGATTATGGAAGCTTATATTTCTCGCATTAGTTTTTATTTTTAGGATTTCCTTTATTTTCTGGATACTTTGCAACCAGTGTTTGAAGAGCATGATAATTACAAGCATTTTCCCTCTAGATATTGCAAGTAATTAGTGAGATTCCACATACAAGGGTGAATATGATTGTGATTGTTGTTGCAAATCGATATCTCATAGGATACTTTGTTATTTCTAACTTTGTACTTGCGTGCAATTTTGCAGATATAATTGAATAATATGATGCTCTCTGCAAAGATTTAGTTCATGAGTTTGTGTATTTTTATAATACTTTGCTACTCATATTTTGAAGAGCATGATGATGGCAAGGATTTTTCCTCCTAGGTGTTGCAAAGGTATTGGTGTTGTTCTATGTCCAATGCCACAGAGCATGCCTCAGTTATATTAATCCTTAGTGGTAATTTAAAGTAAAATATTTTTGTTGATAGAGGATTATTATGGGCCACTCGGCACCTTATTTCATTTGGTTTCAAGTTAGTGAAATTGTCCGACCGGAAAAAACCATTTGAGTATGTATGGTTATTCTTAGTGCATCATATATCTTCCTCTAGAAACATGTCATTGCAAAACTAGCAAAAAAATTTCTCTTCCTTGTTGTGAGCAAATAATTTTACTGTGCTGATTTCAATATCGAATTTGTGTCGAACAACCATCCATATAGTCAGGTGCAATGATTTAGTCTGACCTGTGAACTAACACGATGCATATGCCAAAATCCTTTAGATGTCGGAAGCAGAAACCAAGGCCCTGCACAGAAAACAATCTCCAAATTAAGCATTTAAATTATGAGTAGAGTACAGACTTGGATCAAATTTAGTATTAAAAGAGTAAATCAATTGGTGACGTATGTTCCTTGGTGATCACCTAGAGATCTATGGACCACCTTATCCTCGTGATATGTGCATGAATTTATCTATGGAACTCCTCTACATAAGCATTAGTACTGAAATTGCTTTTAAGCTTAAAAGGATTTTTTCTCAATCGAGATTAAGATCACCATGGAAAGCCAACAACAAAGAAACTATTTTTTTCTGGATTGTGTAAGACAAGCATTGTTGTTGTGAATTTCATACACATTTAGAGCTTTTTCTAGGATCTTTTCTGAGATCAGCTTATAGCTCATCTTATGTATCCCTTCCTAAGATTTGAAGTCGTTGTGAATTAGATACAAGCAATTACAATGAGCCGAGGATAGTCACCAGCGATTTTCCTTACAATGGCTGCTGGAGAAGGACCATGGGCCCTGATGTAGGTTGCATAACCACTGGCATGTACCAGTCAATGCTCCTCTATGTTCACTCAGTAGCTGTCAGCCCAAGACGTGGGTGGGTTGGCCTTGGAGAGACGACATCAACAATGCTGCTCGTAGGAACGGTGACGGTGCAGTGTCGGTAATGGTCACAGACACACTATCAGTTCATGCCAGCGAGGGCGACAATGTAAGGGGAACTTCATGGTTGTCATCGACCGTGGCATTTTCAGGTCCTCCTCCGACCACCAAGCATCTACCTCATGGTATGGTGGCCATCTTCATGAGCGGTTGATTTAGGTTTGAATTGTCTTAGTTGTGACCTAGGAGACTGATTTGGGGGTCAAGTGAAATTGGACTCCTTGTGGAATCTGTGGCTCATGGTACTTTGTTGGCTGCAAATGCATGTTCTTATGAGTAGAATTAGTCGCACATTTTAAAGTTCGGGATGTCATCATGCCTATGAGGAAAATATTTTTTTAGTGCAGACCAGTTCTACTGTATTTTTTCTAAAATTTCAATTACATTTGGTCATGGTGCTATTCTCCTGTGAGAACTTGCAAACCTTACGTTTTGTTATGGTACTAAGTATATGCTTTAACTTGACATATAATATTCCATTATGTTGATCTAGAAACTGCAGACTAAAATTATCTTTTATTCATTTTGTAAGATAAAATTCTATCTGATCATTTATTAGATTTATCTTGCCGCTTGTTCATAAATTGCATCATGTATATATCCAGTTAGCAGTAGCCAATAAGAATGCACCAGGCCAGTAACTGATGCGGTGTCACTCTAATTAGTTTTCAGAACTTCACAGTATTGTATGTCTGTATTTCTAACGATCCATATTTGTTTTTAGCCTTCTTTTGCAAGCACATGATCTATGTTCATATGTTTCGCATGAGGTTGCATATGACCACTTTTTCCTATGTTGTACATGTATTCCTGGTAAATAGAGTCAAGTATATATAAGCTTCATAACTCATAATCTTCAGCAGCTTTCCTTTTTACTGTCTCAACAAACACGCTAGCATGTTTTTACTCTGTTTCTATGTCTGCTTGGACCTTTTTACATTTGTAATCTGACTGTTGATTACTAAACTTTTCTTAGTCATCCAATATCTTTGTAGTTGAAGCTATTGAGTATGGTGCAAAATGGGCGGCTATAACCTGAGAAGTTCATTTGTCCAGGGTTCGGCAGTGCACTATCGTTTTATTTCCTTATTTCTCTCCATTTCTGTATCATAGTTTTTTGCTTACTGCTCCTTCCTAATTCCTGCCCTGGAGCTTTGCTTCCCAACTGTACTATTACTCTGTGTGGCTCTCTTAAGTTAAAGACATCACCGCAGGCTGTTGTTTGTAAAAATAAAAACTAGGAGCTATTGGGTAAGCTAATTTACAGTTTATATATGTGCCAATTATAGTTTCCCATCATCTATGAAAATGGGAAGTATCATATTCCAATCATTTCTGAAATCTTTTCCTATACATATTCATGGTCGCGCATAGTTGGTTTGAGGCTGTGCAACATGGAAAAGGAAAAAATGAAACCTAGTTGGCAAAAAACGGCGCAACAAAGTGCGCAAGGTCCTTCTAGTTACTTATTTACAAGCTATACATGTTTTTTTTATTATTATGCACTCCATCTGTATCAAAACATAAGATGTTTTACCCTTTTTTGTTCTATATGTACCTAGACATGTTTTAGTACAAGATTCATGTGAACCTTGCACTAAAACATGTCTAGATACACATGGGATAAAAAAATGCTAAAACATATTACATTTTGATATGGATGGGGTACAACCTGCCTGTTTTAACTCAGGCGGTTTATTTGTTGTGTGGGTTCGTTTTAAAAGTGTCATTTTGATCACATGGGATGATTTTTGCAAAGTAATTTTAAAAAATAATGGTGGCCCAGCTATATTAATAGTCGTTCTTAAAAATTCAATACATATCTAGGGGACAAGCTAAGTTGGGGTAATTTTGTTCCAGGTTATGGTCCATTTGGAAGTGAGCCGAATCTCCGCAAAACGCATTTTGAAGAGATGGACAGTTGGTGCACGGGATATACTGCCTAGAAATCTTGTTTGTTACCAAAAGAACAGGGCCCCTCACAAATCGGTAACAACTAGGCACACGAGGCTATATGTGAATGCTCTGGAATTGGTTTGGCTGGGAGACTCAAACATCAAGACATATGACAAGTCTAAGGACATACTGTCTAACGGTGTGGCTGTTCTTGTTCCATTGAGCTTAATTAAAGATGGCATGAGGATTGCAGAGAAGGAATTGGCTGCAGGGTCAAACTCATCAGCAGCATGTATAGAAACAGTTGCTGAGTCGGGGGATACTGTCTATTGACTTCATAGTCTGCAGGTAGCCTCGGTTCCGAGGAAAACGAGAGGCTGGTAGACCTAGTTCCGTCCATGTGAAGGCTGGCTCCTTACAGAGAATGGTTCTAAAAGAACAAGATTTTGCTGGATATGCCGAGAGAGTGGTCATAAGAGCACAACTTGCCAGCATCGAGGAGACAGACTGAACCCTGGGAGGAAAGCATCGAGATGCTCGAACTGCGGCTTAACATGGCATAGGAAAAATTACCTGCTCCGTTCTCATGTTTTTTCAAAATATAGATTGTTAGTTTGTATTTTTAGATGTCCCGCTTGGAAAATTAGTCATGCTCTCTATGTGTATGCCACATTTGAAGCTATAACGACAAATACCTGGCTGTTGTAGAAAAACATAGTGTGTAAAATTGATTTGTTGGATGACAAATATGTAAACGTTGGTTGTCAAATTACAAAATACAGATAAGGTTATTCTTGGTTTATCTTGTTTTGTCTCGTACTGAAGATTGCTCCTGTGTGGACAATACATGGCATGGTTTTGGTTAACCGAAAGAGTATATTACGATTTATTCCATCACGGTAACATTTTTGGCAGACCCCAGCTATATGGTGTGTGGTTGGACGTTGGATTTCAAATTCAAAAGGCCTGGTGTCCTACTCCCGGTTGGGCCTGAATGGCGAAGATGGTGTTGGCGTACCACTCTTGCCACTCCCAGAATGTGCAAGAACCTATTAACATTTAGCTAGATTGATTCTGTTTCCTATCTTTTCAACCCCTGGTGTTGCTTACTTCTGACTCAATCAGCAGAACTTCATTCAAGAAATAAAACTAGTATCCAAGCTAATTAAATCAACTAAAGGATGATTTGTAACAACGTTAGAACTTCTTGGCATGACATTTGCTCTTCTTCGGGCATCCAGATCATACAGCAAATAGTCATGAATATGGTAAAAACAAAATACTAAATCTTCATAGATCACTCATGCCACATCCAAGTATACAATTCATCTCCATCAGCAATCTATTCCATTCAAGAGAAACTCGGCAAGCAAATACTGAATAACGATCGGTCAAGAAAAGCTGCATGGAAGCTTCCACAGTCGATCTAGGGACAACGGTTATTACAACATATGCTGTTTTAGAAATCCTTTCGATCTCAAGTTTTGGCTCATGCACTGTAGCCATATCGGAGGAGAGATATTTCCACCAAGGCATAGGATGCCTCCTCCTTGTCCCAGGTGCTGAAGGCAGCTACAGGTTCCCACCACAAAGGCTTCATACAAAGACATGAAACGTCACAAGCCATAAAAAGGAAAACCTTGCCATGCACCGTCAATTACGTATTGAGAAAACTATAGCAGGACATAATTACACCATGATGGACACACGCAAGCCTGATGGACACACGCAAGCCGCAGTAGCAGAGATTGTACAAGTAAAAAAGGATATCAGCAGATAAAAGGAAAGGAACAATGCTATACTATACAATACATGTCTATGGGGGTAGACACGATGCAGCAACGCCATTACTAGGACAGAAAAGAAAAATACAAACTGAAATAGGCGACAACGACTCAACCTTACAATCTTGTGATGGGTATGAAAAAGACTAGCAGTACAAACAAATCGATCGATTCGAAGCATGGATACTAAGCACGAAAATTTACAAGAAAATTGTAGGCAAAACTTCTGCCTTGATTTCCAGACCAGTGCTAGAAACATGAAGAAGAAGAAAAAATAACTTGCACAAAAAAGAAGGGAAATGTGAGGGCTGAACCAGCAAATATCAGCTAGGAGCCAGTGGATGCAATGGACATGTGATTGGCCTCAAAGTTAAAACTGTCAAGAGAAAAGAAGAAAAATGACCACAAAACCTGTGCACTTCTGTGAACATGTTGTGGTAGATCACAAGCACGCTCACAGGGAAACAAACTCTCATATAGATTAAACCGTTCATAAACCATAGCATTGAACAGGTGCCGAACTAAGTAGCAAAATGAGAGCAAAGTTTCAATCACTCAGAGAAGATGAATCAAGAACGCGCAGAGAACAAATCCAGACCAGAAAACCACACGAGATCAAATATAATCGAGATGCCCTCGGACCAATCCAAGGATGAACAATCTCATACAGAAACGAACACCTACAAACTGCATAGAAAGTATCGACCAACAGTTAAATGGCCATCTCTGTTCTAGAAACAGAGGCACACAGTTGCAGAGTGTACACCAAGAGTTGGGTTATGTTTGAGAAAGGGCTCTATTTTCTGTTTCAGATTTCAGAAGCTAACCACTGCATTACGCCCACCATCCAGGTGGTAACCTGTGACAAAAATATATGCACAGCCTGATCACGGCCAAACTGATAACTACTCGTTCCACCAGGCAGGAGGTAGCTGGTGACAGAAGTAGATATGTAAGAGCATGTCTAACAAGACCCTTAAAATTTCGCCCCCTAAATCGCGTGTAGAGGGCCCTGCACACGAAATCTAGGAAAATTTTTGCTCAAATTCACAAGTTCATCTAGCAGACCCCCTATCTCCGCCCCGTATGTTTGAATTTGAACTTCGCGGGAGAAAACATGAACTAGATTTTATTCATCAGAAGATCACCATTGCTACATGAACTGCTCGAACATGAACTCCTAACCTAATCTAGTCTAGGAAGACGACGGGGCCGGAAGCCTCCATCGCCTTGAACTGCTCGACGTCGGCGACGGCCTTCGCCTCCTCCTCCGCTTCCGCCCGCGCCGCGGCCTCTGCTTCCATCTTCGAAAGCTCGACCGCCGCCGCGAAGGCGGCCTCCTCCTCCTCCTCTGTCGCCAGTACCTCCTCCTCCTGCGCTGTCGCCGCGCCTCCTCCTCCGCTGCCGCTTGCGCCGTCGCGGCCGCGATTGCACTGCTGGTGCAGCTCCCAATCCGCGCGCCATTTCGCGAATTGGGGGCCGCTCATCGGCCGCGGCGGCGGGTCGTCGGTGAAGTACCTCCCGCCCGTGGCGTAGTCCTTCAGACTCGCCGGCATGGCCGTCGGCCACGCCGCGTACTTCCAGGCGGCGCGGCGGCTCCCTGCAACGGAATGTTTGCAGTGGAGCCGCCACGCCTCCTCGAGCGTCTCCGGCTCGCGGCGGCGCTTGGAGCGGGCGGTGGAGGAGCCGGAGCCGTCGGGGGAGCTCATAGCTTGGGCGGCGCTTGGAATGGGGCGGCGGCGCACTGGGAATCGCTCACCGGAGTTGCGGCGGCGCGCGGCGGAGCTAGGGTTGCGGGTGGGGGGTTGGACCCCCACCCCAACCCTCACCCACTATAAGTACGGGGCGGAGGGGGCGGTTTCGCAGGCCCCGTAAAATTTTAGTACGGGCCAGGCCGCATACGGGGGCTGCTAGACGACCGTTTTGGCCCGCACCCCGTATGCCGCCGGAATTTTACGGGGCGCTCGCTTATAAGGGGCCTGTTAGACATGCGGCCTGGGCGCGTTCTCACACTGCAGCCAGCTTCATAGCAACGGACATGCGGCACCGGAGGATTCAACTTATGCAATTCATCACAGTGATAAATCATCTGCGATTGAGAGAAGAAAGATAAAAATTAGCTCAAATTTCAAGGCATTGCATTGTTGAAATACAACGATGCATTTACTTACCTGGTAGGTCCGCACAGTAAATGTCAGAGCCCGCTGCATCTCGAACACACACAAGTGGCAAACCGTATGGTTGGGAGCGCATTGCCGTGTGCAATATTCCATGTACTGGTTGACCACGCCCTGAGGCACCACCTCTCCATCGACTTCCTGAAGAAAATTGAAAAAACATTGCCTCAGAATCAAGAGGACACTTTGAGCATTAATTTCTGAATATGTGTATGGAACTGTGACAAAACCCTGCTACTTCTAGACAGCTAGTATTAAGTTTGAGGTAACTACTTGTCGAGTGGCTCGAGTCAGTTGAGGAATGAGATAACTTTAGCATAATGCAACACATGGAACATAATATGGCCACTCTCTTGTCAAAGATAACCAAGCTTGTCGTGAGTTCAAGATAGAAGTTACGTCTACTCAAACATGCACATCATAACTTCAGCATAACTTCCTAAATAAGTTATGTATTGATAGTAAATTTATGGTTTACAAGATGATTAATGCATTCTGGTGAGAACCAACAGCAGGGCAATCATGATGTATGAAACACAAACACAAGCATAGAATTGATGTAAACAGTGTAACTGACAACGCAGCACAGTAGCCCCAGTACACCATGGTACTAGCAGTTCTCTTAACATGACAAAAATCTTAATTCAAACATCCAGTTCCTAAAGAAAATATCTAATCCAACTTGAGCGACACATCGAAAATAAGATCAGTCTGCTACAACAAGATAAAGCCTACGTCCACTCAAACATGACCTGCACAGCATAACCTACAAAGATGGATGTGAACTAATATCCAACAGGGGGGCAATCATACTTTATGACACAAACATACACATGAAATTAACAGAATCAATGCTGAATAATTGGCCAAATGAACATTAATTGAACATCAGAGATACTCGGCACAAGAGACATATAGGAAGGATTCTTTTACTTAGCACAGCACAGCATGGTACCCTCAGTACATGACCAAAATTCTTAATTCAAAACATCCTGGAATTCATCAGTTCCTAACTTGCATAAAACGCTGAAACATCCATATAAAAACGAAATGCACGTAACTTGCAATATGAAATCCACAAGTGTGAAGAACAGTTGAACAATCTGAATGTTTTTGGTTAGTTTCTTTTCCACAAGTGTGAAGAACAGTTGAACAATTGTCCCTAATCTGGATGTTTTCAATGATTTCCAATCTACTGGTACTAGGTAGGGTAATAATTCGAGGGATCAAGAAGGGAAAAAAGAACGTACGTGGATAGGCGGTCCAGGAGGAGCCGGCGGTCCAGCAGGAGGAGGAGGAGGAGCCGGTGGTCCAGCAGCAGCAGCAGCAGGAGGAGCCGGTGGTCCAGCAGGAGGAGGAGGAGGACGACGACGAGCAAGGCGCCCATACATGCATGCGCCTGCGTTCCTCGGCCGCGGCGGCGGTGGTGGCGGCGCTACCTGAGAGGACCGCCGCGCACGCAGCAGGCGGCGGAGACAGGCGCGGACGACGACGTGCGCGCGTTTGGGGGAGGGCGCGCGGTGGAGGACATCGAGCGCGCGGTGGAGGACGGCGAGCGCGCGCCGTCCCGAAAGGATCACCGCGGAGATGACGCCGCCGGCGCGAGCCACCGCTCGCCGGAGACGAAGAATCAAGGTCTCCCGTGGCGGCGCGTCATCCCGCCAGTGCCTCCTCGCCATGGCTGCGGCCGCGCCGGCGCTCCTCGCATTCTTGGAGCGGAGGTACGGCAGAGCGCGCCAAAGCACGCCCAGAGGCCGGAGAAGGAAGCCGCCGCTGAGCGCCACCGCGCTTCGAAGCTTGTGGCGTAGGCCCCTCCGGGAGCGTCCTCCCTGGTGCGCCGTCGCCACGGCAACCACGGTTCTTGGTCGCCTGGCCATGAATTCTTGCTGGCGTCGACTGAACCAAGAATTCTTGCGGATGTTCTTGTCCACTTGATCTTCTTCTTGGAGCTCCGTTCTTGGTCAGGATTCGGGCGAGAGAAGAAGGGGATTCTTTTAGGGGGGGAGGGGGATCGGCGAGGCTTCCGGTGGTTCTTCGAGTTCCTGCTCGAACTGGCCACGAGGGAGGGGATTTATTTGGAGAGAAAGGGGGCGCCGTTCCGTTTCCGAGGTGAGAGATTTCAGCCGCGCCGGCTGAAGGGCCCCTCTACTGGGCGCCCAGTTAAGAGTTTTTTTTTTCTCTTTTTGGTTTTTGTTTTCTGTTTTTTTTTTTTACCTTATTTTCGGTGAACCATGTTTGCCTACCAAAGAAAGGTTTAACAGTTCCAACTCCCTAAAAACCATACATGTTTGATTGTTGGGGAAGAGAGCTCCTTGTAATTGTACCCCACCAATATTCTCGGGTACTCGACATCAAGCTCTTACAAACTTTTTTCGTTGATTTAAGAAAACTCATGCTACATATTGGGGTTGCTTGTTTAAAAAAAAGATTCCTTTTCCGGCATCCTATCTTCGATATTGCCTCAAATGCATTCTTAATGTGATCCAAGGACCACTGATACTACCTTTCAACCAAAATACCTAAAATCTGATTCATGTTATGCCGAATTGGATTTGGTGCATTTTGACTAAAATAAATACTAAACTATTCTCTCTTTAATAGATTGTCTAGAGCACTCTCTATATATTCGCAAGCACTCATAGAAACTCATAAAAACGATGTTTTTATCAGCAAATTACTAGTTATTAATCCACGGGGATTGTCATCAGCAAATAACCGGCTATTAATCCATGGGGATTGGACACTCACCCTGTATTCCTCTATCCACATGCATGGACGCCGCCATAATAATTTTTTCGAACAGTAAACCTGACCGAAGAACACAATTATAATTTTTCCCCTCGGGTCTCCCTCATCTCTCCTCACTTCCGACCCGGAGGCTTCTAGTTCTCAGATCGTGTTCTCTTGGGTAGAAAACCAAGCACCTCTTATCGTCACCTTGGGGTGGAGGTCTCGAGTTTAAGCGTGAAGGGAGCAAACTTGTCAGGCTTACGCTCGGGTGTCGACGCGCTACTCCCCCTGTTGACGTGCGGTGATGGGGCAGAGCTCTGCGCAGGCCAAGGCCCTCCCCTAATGCAGCCAGAAGGACCATGCGTTCCTCGGATGGATGATGATGACTCGTTCGAATACAAGTTTAAGAAGATCAAGACTATGATTATTGAATGGTCTGTCTGTTCCTGGTATTCCTATCACTCGACTGGTGGCCATGACATCAACAACTGTTGTCGGCTCCTCCACCTGCTGGAAGACGAACCACGACTAACCATACGCAAGGCCGAAGGGGGCTACTCATGCGGAGATGAGATCCATTTCAAGAGGGATTTACCTCTTAACCCCAATGCATGTCGTAGGCGCCCAAAATGGAAAATGGCATTTACCGACTCAGAAGACCTGAATCTCGGCAAGACACCGCCCATATTCAGCAAGTCGCACCCGGCCAGTGGCGCATAAGATATGAATCCCGACAATGCACCTATGAATACAGCAAGTCGCGCCCAGCAAATGGCGCAAAAGACCTGAATCCCGGGAATGCACCATCCAGATTCGAAAATCCGCGTCCATGCATTGGCGCTAAAGACATGTACGTGGGTAACACGCTTCTCGAGGACAACTGGCCTGAAACGTGTGCCGCTATAAGATACCATTCAGAGGCATACAAATATGCCATGTATTTGGCATAGAAGACCCGCGCCCTGACAACACATTTTCTAATGGCAGGTGCAAGAGATGGTGAAGGTCAGTTCCCCGGTGATGCAATGTTTGGAGTTGATGTCGAGGAACCATTTCCCAAGGCCACGAGAGGTATATTAACGGCAATGTCGCGGTTGTTCTCCGGAGTAAAGTGATATATTTTTATATGACTTAGACATAGGCGGGCGCTTTAGTATCTCGGATCCTACCCCACAATCACGGTTGGATTCATTGGCGGTTAAGGATTCTACCCGATACATAAAGCCGCAAAGTATGCAAAGGTTCTTTACTGGCCTGGGGGAAAAAATTTACACGGATGGCAAAGTTCATAAGATACCGGGTCAATGGACAAGTTATGCCTATGCACAATGCAGTTCACATTGCCTAGTGTTTTGATACAAAGATTGTAGGTAATACATGTCTACTAGCCACCCGAGCGGCTGAGGATCTCGAGGAGTTTGTCCACCACTGGATCAACTGAAATATCCTAGGGGTTTAACGAGTTGAAAGGGTAGAAAATAGGATTGGTGCATTTGCATAGCATGCATCTGAAAATGCTGGTAAATATGGCGCGTTAGGCTAAGCGATGCAAAGTGATCGATGTTTCTATCTAATTAATGAATTAGAACTAGGTCTTCAACGGGAGTGTGTCCAATTTCGATA
Source organism: Alopecurus myosuroides (assembly GCA_028641055.1). Lineage (NCBI taxonomy): Eukaryota > Viridiplantae > Streptophyta > Magnoliopsida > Poales > Poaceae > Alopecurus > Alopecurus myosuroides. The sequence continues at coordinate 130,208,992 of CM054058.1, forward strand.
TAATGTTTAATAAACAACAAGCTTTTAAGACATATGATTAGATCAGTTGTTGAGGCATTCCAAAAGTGGTTATGACCTCTACGAGATATCAACACTTAGCACAGTTCTAGAACAAAGACATTATCCTCACTCAAAAGGGTAACAAACCATCATATACATGATCAACCTTGATATGAGAAAATAATCATCTATTCTTCACCAAATGCATCATCTCACACAACTCTTGAAACCAAAGTGAAAATTGTGGACCAAGCATTGGAGAATTGGACATGACCTATTTTCATTCTCTACTAACTGGGTACAATTCAAGAATATGACATGATTATATTTCAATTACATACACGCACATATTCAATGCATCAAGTTCACATTTATATAGATATATGATCATACAATATAGATAACACCAATTCAATTCTTACAAGTGGAAACTTAAGAATAATTCTTGTTTCATGTTTTATGGAATATGTACATATCTCATTTTACAAAAAAATGAAATTACAAAAGGAAATCCTAAACTAGATATTGATTATCTTCATCTTCATATATCTTCCAAATCTTCATCTAATCTTAAATTCCCGCGGATCAGAATTAACACAAGAAAAGAGAAGGGTTGTTGATCAAAATGTATGCATCTCCGGAGGAGATGCAAATTGCTATTGGAGCTAGTATTTTGGAAACCTAGGAACTAGTCTATATTTCTTAAAGGAAACAATTTTGATCTTATAAAGCCAACATACAAGCATTAGAGAGGCAACCGAAGGCATCAATGAGGCACTATCAAAATCAACCATTGGATATATCCTCAGGCAATAGGGACAGATAGGCAGCCAAGCAAACCAAGTAATTATAATCTTAATTTACCGCACATGTATAACACTAGCTCCGTAGTTTAAATCCCTCATGATTAAGAGAAGTGATTCATCGTTGACATTATATTGTCAAGATGAATCAAGACACCTGGAATTACAAATGCCAGAAGCTTACAAGGAGTACGAGCAGCTACAAGACAATCAACCAATCAAAAAAGTCACTTGGTTGTACCAGAAATAAAGGGCAAGCAAGAAGCTGTCGTAGCTTTATCATGAGATAACTTTCTCATAAGGTAACCCAAGACAAAGTTTACCACCTTCACTAGAAAAGGGGGCCACTCATCAGCAACTCACACAACACATGCAAACTATGTTTTATCAAGCCTACAACAACAACAAAACCGTACCACAAAACTCTATGAACAATATATAAACATGACAACAGTTGTACAAGCCACTTCCCTAGCACATACACACATCCCGGCCGCATCTATACTTCACAGATTCACATAATTCATCTTAAAACAATACCCCGTTGTTTCTATCATAGAAAACAACAAGAACACATCACTACTGTCTCACATCAAATCATCCACAAATCAAGACAATATCCCAAATCTTTAGATGCTAGGGAACATATCAAGCAGCTAGGAGGAGCACGCATGCCAAAAGAAGAAGGTTATATCAGATTCCAAAAGACCAATCATCTCTACAATAGCAGGACACTAGATCTTATGTTTGTATTTGTTCTTATCATTGGAAAGGAGGGGAAGATAGGAAAATGAACAAAGCATCAGGCATGTTAAGCCATAATAGTTAGATCTAGACATCAGCTATTCTCTGTCCAAAAACACATTTTTTCTGTGCACTATAGCACATCACATCCATACATACATATACCCAATCATGCATATATAGCATAGGTTGTTGGATGGCTACTTGATGTTGCCGAGAAACAATTAAATCATTCCAATTTGTAAGTATAACACATCCATATAAGTTCCTAGGCATGTATAGCTTAAGAACAAGCAAGAAATACAACTTTAAATCATTCCAGCTCCCTTGCAACTAGTTACTCACTAGGAGGATAGACGGAAAGAGTTCTCTCAGGTTGCATAGTGTTGCTATGAAAGCTCATCATAGAGATACAAGAAATGCACACAATGAATATATGTTCTTATCTTAGACTGCAATGGGCACTACCAGGCCTCAAATGGTGGATTTGATGCCTCTAGTGGATATAATTTAGAGAAAGTTGACTGCTAGCTCTTTCTTTCTGGCTTATGGTGGAAGGCTGCAATTAATTTCTTCTTGTTTGTCTTCAATGCCAGTTTATTTCCTTTGTTCTTTGCAATTGCCAGTTGGTGTTGTTAAGATGATTGATAGGATTTTGAGGCAGTATTTGTTGTTAAAAAGTGAGGATCATACAAGGACGCAATCCCTTGCTGCATGGGATTTGGTTTGTAGGCCTTAGTATAGTGGAGGTTTGGGGATTAAGGGTCTCTCCAAACAGAATGAGGGTTTGCTGATGAAAAATCTCCACAAACTTTTTTAGTAAGCAAGATTTTCCTTGGATGAAGCTTTGTTGGTCTTATTATTCAGAGGGTGTCCCTCAGATCTCTAATCATTGTGGATCATTCTAGTGGAGATACATTATGAAACTGGTTAAAAAATATAGAGAAATTTGTTCTATAGAGGTGAAGGAAGATGATAATGCTTTGTTTTAGACTGATGTTTGGCTTGGCAGAGTGCTTCAGGGGGAGTATCCCAGGCTAGTTTCAGTTTCTATGGATGCGATTCTCTCAGTTAAGGATATTTTGCTCACTCAGGATAAAAGACCTCTTTTTCATCTCCCCTTTCGCAACAGGATTTTGAGGAATTTGTGTCATTGCAAGAGGAGTTGTTACCTATGGTTTTACATCATGGGGAGAAGGATGTTTGGATTACTATCTGGAAGGATGGAATTTATACTTCCAACAGATTTTACAAGCATTGTTTTAAAGAGGTGAGGGCTAGTCCTATATTTTCTTGTATTTGGAGGAGCAAGTTAGTGCTCAAAGTGAAGGTCTTTGTTTGGCTTCTAGTACGTGATAGATTGAATACAAAGGATATTCTTCGGAGAAGGCATTGGAATGTTTTTGATAGTATGGCTGGTGTGTTCTGCCCGTCGAGAAGATCTGAAGATGGCAACATTTGTTCTTTCACTGTAACTTCAGTGATAGAATTTGGAATTATCTGCAAATTAAATGGAGATTCTTTTGAACATATTTTCTTCAGGGATACAAAGAGATTCTTGCATCCTTTCTTCTCTGAGGTGGTTATTTTGGCTGCTTGGCATATTTGGAAGCAAAGGAATGAGGCTATATTCAGGAAGGTGCAACCATATTTTAGAAGTTGGAAAATATGTTTTGTCTAGGAAACCACGATGCATTGGCAGAGGTTTGGCTCAACAGTGGTAAATATGGATTGACAATCTTCCTTGATTTCTTCTTTTCTTTTCTTTGTAAATATCATGTACATTCTGTAACCCCTGTTTTAGTTCTTTAATAAAATATTGTGGGGTGCAAGTCTTGCATTCAATATTCCAAAAAATATGTTCTTATCAAAATTAAGCCTCAGCCTGTGCTTCATTAGTAGGATAAGAAAGCAAGTAATATCATGTTCTTATTAGTTCATATCCATCTATCTAGCCTCAGATTCATCACATCACAACCTAGATATCTACAATTGCATCCTACACACACAATCACATGATCTAGTGCACACTTCCAGAAGCCAAGAATTAAATACGCATCCACAACATCATCTAGATAAGTAAATCATCTAGATTTTATATCTAGAAGTAACCTACAGAAGTACCACTGTTAATTGACCACCAACTCAAGACCATCTTCAGTTAAGCACACTAAAATTGAGGCACACCACTACGAGCACCTTTGCACACACTAGTTCATCATTGGAGGAACTCGAGTAGCACACAGAACCACAATCCACACCTGTGCGGCATAGCCAACTCATCTAATGACCAGGAGACAACCACAATTCACAACCGAGGAGTACTAGACCATTGCCACGAACTGCACAAGCACAATCCCCTTCTGTATATAAGTTATCCACCCCTTCGTTCATTTATCGGGATACACGACGCTTAGAAATTCATTCCTATGTCTACATCCTTGAGATTTCTACAAAGATTGGTAGAACTCTTGAACTTCCCCTTGTGTTTCTTCCATATTAGCAAATAATGACGATCAATTTACACATGTGTTTCCATTGGGCAGCTTGTGTCTAGAAATACGAAGTATTTCGGTCCTCCTCCCGCTGCCAAAGCATGAAGTAACATTGGCACACTCTAAAAAATCCTCTTGGTGCGAGGCCCCTAGTATATTTCGACAATGGCCTTCTCTTCAACCAGCTGGGACATGACCCATCTAATTGGCACACACCTGGTCCCAGTTTCCTCACTATATGCACCAAGCAACCAAATTTATTTGTCTCTCATGTACACTAGTATAAAAATAGCCTCTGGTCCTGGGCTTTAGTCCCCATTGGATATTGGACCGGGACTAGAGGGGGCGGTGGCAATTGTTCGCCTGGCGCGAGTCCTTTTAGTCCTGGGTCGTAATATGGGCCGGGACTAGAGGGGTGGTGGCAACCGTTCGCCTGGCGCGAACCCTTTTAGTCCCGGGTCGTAATACGGGCCGGGAATAGAGGGCCAAACCGTTCACCTCCCGCGCGCTTTGGAAGTTGTTATGGTCGATGAAAAAACTGAGAAATGCTACAGTAAGTATGGGAAAGTGCTCTCTCCTCTCTTCTTCCTTTTTATCTCTCCTCTCTTCCTCCCCATCCTCCATCATAGATCCAACATGGAAAGACTGTTCTAAGTGTCGTCTACACGAACGACGGCGCCAAGGTCCCGTTTTTTTTTTCGATTTCGAGCAATGGCTTGAAGAGGATGAAGACAAGTTCTTAGGCCTTGATCTCGAGTACACGGACGATCAACGAGATGTTTCCGTCATCCAACTTTGTCACAAGAAACATGTCATGGTCTTCCAATGGGCAAGGTAATACGAAACTTGTAGTGAAAGAATTTTCCTTGATTATAAATTCATAGGATAGGAAAATTGCATAGGATAGCAACATGTCTACTTTTCAAATCCTATGGGACAGATAAATTCATTATAATTAAAGAATTTCCCTTATAGTTTCATATTGTCCATCGTGGTAGAACATGTCATAGTTAATTAAGGGGCTTCTTTTGATTCATAGGATAGTAAAATTGCAAGGATAGCAACATGTCCACTATTTGAATCCTATGGGAAAGGCAATTCATTGTAGTTAAAGAATTTCCCTTATATTTGCATATTGGCCATCGTAGGAGAACATTTCATAGTTAATTTAGGGGCTTATTTTGATTCATAGGATAGAAAAATTGCATAAGATAGCAACATGTGCTCCATTTGAATCATATGGGAAGAGAATTTTTTATATTATTCTTATTATACTTGTGCCAGATTATACTTGTTATGATTCTTTTTATACTTGTCACGAAATATAATTGTTATGACTCTTATTACACTTGTGCCAAAATGTACTTGTTACGATTCTTATTATATACTTATGCCGAAACATACTTGTTGCAACAGTATTTAACATTTGTTCCATTTGTTGTTTTAGTAGTGACAAGCATTGTCCAATAATCATGGACTTCCTTCAGAGCGGCATACATTTTGCTAGCGTTGATATAACGAATGACAAGATCAAGACGAGGCGCACCTGCGGGATTGAGATACCAACTGCCTGCCACATTGATCTCCAGGGCATGTCCAGGCTTGAGCATCCCAAGACTTCAATGGCTAATATGGCAGCAGCCATGATCGACGAGGAGTACAGACAAAATTCCCCAAGGTTCAACACAATTTATGGGAGAAGACTGATGACCCACAAGTTTAGGGGGGTATCGTAGTACTTTCGATAAATAAGAGTGTCGAACCCAACAAGGAGCCGAAGGTGTTGAAAGCAGTTTCGATGAAGGAATAACTTTAAATACTGAAAGATAAATTTGTAGGGGATTTTGATATTGCAGATAAATAAAGTGCGAGTAAATAAAATGCAGTAGTAATAATTTTAGCAAGTGGCCCAATCCTTTCTTCAGCAAAGGACAAGCCGGTGGGTTTACTTACAATTAACAAACGTTTTCGAGGACACAAGGGAGGTTTCTGTCAAGTGCTTTTGTTCCATGCCTCTTAATAATCTTAGGTGTTTTGATAAGTGTTGTGCGGGTGGACCTATGCTAATGTACCGTAACATCCAAGACTAATACATACTTATGATTATACCCCTTGCAAGCATCCGCAACTACAAGAAAGTAATTAAGAAATAAATCTAACCACAGCTTTAAACCCCGGGATGCTACGCTCCCTCGTGTAATGGTTTCCTAACGGGGGTTTAGGTTTCTGTCACTCCGGCAACCTCACAATTAGTAGAAAAATACACGATGTATTCCCCTAGGCCCATAAATGGTGAAGTATCATGTAATCGATGTTCACATGACACCACTAGAAGAATAACACCACAACTTAATTATCAAACATTACATATTACTCAACATTAGTTCACTACTAACAACTTGACTTCTCCCATGTCCTCAAGAATAACAGGAACTACTCATGAGACATCATATGGATAATAATCAGAGGTGATATAATGGATGATAACAATCTGGTCATAAAGTGCAAACACCGATAAATCTCACAAGCATCAACTACTAACAAGTAATCCGCACCGGGAGAGAGATCTAATGTAAAACAACAACAGAGGCCCCTAATTGTTACAGCGGGATGACGGTGGATAATGAGGGTGATTGTGCTGGTGGTGATGATGATGATGATGAAGATCTTGATGATGCCCGGAGTGATGACGGTGACGATGGCGGTGATTTTCCCTCTCCGGAGAGGAATTTCCCCCGCAAATTTCTCCCTGCCAGAGAGCTTTTCTCTCTCGGGTGTTTTATGCCACGAGGAGGCGGCGGAATAATTCCTTGTCGATGGTATGAGGCTTAGGGTTTCCTCCCCAGAGGTGGGCCAGGGTGCCACAACACCTGGTGGCGCGGCCAGGGGGATCCACCTCATGGTGTGGGCCCCTGGTGGCCTCCTCTGGCGCTCCTTCTGGTTGGACTCCTCCTCTGAACTTCTAGAACACCCTCGGTGTCCCACTTCTTCTTCTGATCTTCTGAAATATGGTATCTCAGCGGTGCTTTTTCCATCAGATTCCTGGTTTCGATGTTTATTCTCCAAAAATTATGGAACATGCAAAATAAGATAAAATAACACAAGGGATGCATCATAACATGAAATATGTCGATGAATAACAACAAATTATGATATAAAATAGTGATGCAAAATGAACATATCAACTCCCCCAAGCTTAGACCTTGCTTGTCCCCAAGAGAAACTGAACTCAGTAAACATGACCACAAGTTTATGGAGTGAAGAGTCGATACATAAAATACAGACAAGAAGCATCACATTTATCTATGCACCAATCAGTATAGACAATATCTTCCTCTCATATAACCTAACTTGAAACGAGTAATGGGAGTCACAAACAAAGATGGAAAAGAGAGAATCAAAATTGGTAACGGCAAACTTCATTCTTTGTTAGAGAACATTTAATGATACCATACCTATCTTAGGTGAAGTCTTTATAACAAGGCTTGTATTGTAGAGCTTAACATGTTTAGTTATAACAATCCTTTTACAGTGATTCATAGCTTTCAAAGTAATATTCATTCAGATAATAAAGCATGTGCTAAACAAAGAAGGATAGAAAACATGATTGAATAAATCAACATATAGATAACCCGGTAGGCTAACGCCAAGGTGTAACTCGGCCCAAAGGACGCTGCGCAAGACCCGGCTTAGGGAAAAGGAGTTTCTAGAAGGCCCAGGAGCGTAGGCCTCGTAACCCGGATTGTGGGTTCCGGTAAGGAAATTTAGGGTTTGTAAGTAGTGTCCGGGTAGGACTCCGAGTATGCCTTGGATAGTAAGCCAGGGGGTCCGGATATTATATAAGCCGCCCCCTAGGGTTTGATTAGACACGAGAACAATCATATCAATCATACGATCACAAGATATCGAGTATCCTTTGTAACACGAGAGTTGAGATAATATATTCAGATTGGAGACTCGGCGACTTGATTTCTGGCTACCAGATCGCATATCACCATGGTTTCCCTTGAGCTAAACCCTCTCCCAAACACCAGAGTCGAATTGCCCCAAGACAAGTTACCCCCGGTAACGTCTGCCGTGATTATCCCACGATAGTTGGCACCCACCGTGGGGCCTACGTCCAAGGGTGTTTACATCACGGGTAAAGCTCGGGAGAACATGAAGAACCTCGTCATCGGCGAGATCTACACCAACCCCGAAGGAGAGAAGATGGTGGACGATTTTGGCTGGGGGCCAGAGTCGGATCTGTTCAAATCCGGATCTATCGTGACAATCGGCCGGGTCAACGTCTTCGTCGGCATGGTACGTACGTCCGGTTCAATCCCTGACGATTTTGGATTTGATTCTGTGTCAGGGGAGGCCACCTGCGTTCAGTCGGATGGAGAAGAATCGGTCGGGACGATAGATCCGATAGAAGAGCCCACCACGAAGAGGGAACAGCCGGAGGAGCCGGCATGGACCCCGCGTGGCCGGGTCATGAGAGAAGATGATACCGAGTCTATCCTGCACCTGCTGGAGGACCGGTACGAGGAGGATAGCTGTGATGAGGAAGAATATGAGTCTATGCCAAGCATCATGCGCCAGGTTGCGGTCTACACGGCCCCTGCAATTAATCTTAATCAGGGGAACGTGACCACGGCCGCGGTCGGAGGAGCACAAGCATTGGCCCAGCAGCAAAATCCGGTTGACGGAAATCCGGTTCTGGCCCGGGTTGACGGAGAATCGGCTTCAGTTACCAGCCGGGCGGCGGATAGCGAGTTGCAGGCGAATATGTTCGGGTATCTGGCAAACCGGACACCAGGGGCGGGTCCTTCAAATCCACAACACCCGGCCCTGTTCAATAACAACATGATCCTGGATCCCACTGTGCTAGCCACCGTCATAACCCCGGAGAACGCAGCGGCACGTGCTAGGGATCTGGATGTAGCCCGTCGTGCATTGGAGCAACAGAGGATAGAAGTGGAAGCAGAAAAGCAAGGGGTAACCACGCGCCAACGTGAGCTGGATGCATTGGAGAACCGGCTCCGGGAAGAGACAACCAGGGTGCATCAAAGGCACCAGACTAGATTACCGGCAATGGGTGGAGTCATAAACCCGGCCGCACTATTCATCACACCTCAGGATCAACCAATTCCAGATGCGAATCAAGGAACTGTACATCAGCCCGCGACTGGAGGAGCACATCCGGCAAATGTGCAGGCCGGGTTACCCACGTTGCGGACTGGGGTCACTGCCGGCAATGCAGTACCACCACCATCACGATTTTGCACGCCGCCAGGTCACTTCAACAACCCCATGGACAATGTATACGCAGCAACACTCGCATTGAATCAGATCCCCGTAAGAGAGTCACCCCACGCAGAGGAGACCCGGCGGGCGATAGACCTATTACGCACTGCAGTGGCACATCAAGTTAATTACCTGGATAATAGGAGTGGAATGCATGGGACACCATATATCAGCCAGCAACGGGGCAACACCGGCAATATTCAGACAAGTTCAGCGCGACGGAGGGCAGAGCAGCAGCAAATGCCGCCTCCTCCCCGCGTTCAGGCAGCACCAGCAGCATCAGCAGCGCAAGCTATTGTGGATAGTTCCAGAGCCAGGCGAGCCGCGGCCGGGTCTGCGGTGCACGGACCAGCAGCGGTGCCGCGTCCAGCCGTACCCCCCGCAGGATCGCATGTTTCCCGAGTGAGGCCAGTTCCGACTAATCTCGCTGGGCCCAAGTGTCTGTCGGATAACATCAGGGCTGAGCCTTACCCGGATAAATTCAAGGAACCGGGTAAAGTAGTGAATTATGAGCCGACTATGGATCCAGAAACATGGTTGAGCAGCTATGAGATGGCTATGTCGATTCGCAACGCATCTGAAAATCTTCAAGCCAAGTTCATGTACTTAATGATGTCAGAAGGAGTAGCAAAGTTGTGGTTCAACAATTTACCGGAAGGATCTATCAATTCATGGGAGGAGTTGAAAACTGCGTTTATCAAGCACTTACATGGAACGTGCAGGAAGCTATTTACTATTGATGACCTAGAACGGTATGTCCAGAAGAAGGGAGAATCGGCGCGCAGCTGGATGCGCCGGGTTATGGAGATACTTCACTCATCCACTGATATTCAGCCAAAGGATGCGTTACAAGCTATGGCGAAGACGTGCAAGTATATACCTTTGGTGCAAAAGTTAACTCGCATGAAATCTAGTCGGAATGCTTCAGAGGTTACGATGGGAGAACTAATAGACGCATGCAACAAACACGATGCAACAGATACCACAGAAGAGGACGTCGATGATAAGAAAGCGAAAGCAAACACGAGCAATAATGGAAGAACCGGCAATGGGTCTACGCCGGGTAATAACGGAGGTAACAATGGAAACAATCAGAACAAGCGCCGGTTTGAGGGAAGTTCCGAGTTTGTCGCCAGTACAGAAGCCGGGTCTTTGAGACCCAGAGCAGAAGGAAATTTCAACGGAGGAAACCATAATGGAGGAAACTATCAAGGGCCACCAAGGCCGGGCAACAACTGGGATATCTTCAGAATGGCGTGCCCAAAGCACAGCAGGAACGGAAGGCCGGCTAACCACTCATTGGAGCAGTGTGTGGATTTACAGAGACGGAAGAACGAGGAAGTAAACAAGGCTATGTGAGGTGCAGGACGGGGAGGAGGACCGGGTCCAAGTGGAAACCCGGGCAACGGCCCACCCCCAGCAGGCAACCTGGCAGGCGGAAATCCGGGTAACAACCAGGGGGGAGCTGGAGGTTTCCAAGCTAACCCCAAGCAGTTGGGACAGTACCACGTACATACTACATGAACTTCTAGCAATGATAGAAGGATACTCAAACGAGCAGTGAACACGGTCAATTCAGCTGTTCCGAGATACTTGAGATGGTCGGATCAAGAGGTGACATGGAGCAGAAGGGATCACCCGGAAACGATAGAACATCCGGGTGTGTTAGCACTGGTGGTTGCGCCGCAGGTCAATGGTTATGAGCTGAAAAAGGTCTTAATGGATGATGGAAGTAGCATCAACATCTTATATTGGGAAACTTTCTTACGCATGGGTCTCAAGGAGTCTCAGCTACAGAAAAGTTCAACAGTTTTTCATGGGATTGTGCCGGGTCACTCGGCGTGCCCCGAGGGAAAGATCACATTGGAGGTTGCTTTTGGAGAATCGAAGGACAATTTCCGGGTGGAATGGCTCACTTTCGAGGTGGTAAAGTTGCGCAACCCTTATCACGCGTTATTTGGAAGGCCGGCTTACGCTAAGTTCATGGCCAGGCCGTGTTACGTATACCTACAGCTAAAGATTCCGGGTCCCAAGCAAACCATTACCATACATGGAAACCGGATTATAGCGGCTGAGTGTGACAAAAGGAGACGCGGCAATGGCAGAGCAGGCCTGCAGGAAGGAAGAGCTCAAGTATTACCGGTCTCAAGTAGACCCGGATGACAGAACAGCATTGAAGAGACCAAACACTGAGGACGAGAGAGCGAAATTCAAAGCAGCACAAGATACCAAGATGGTGGCCTTTGTCGAAGGTGATCCCTCTAAGCAATTTGCTATAGGATCTAACCTGGATAATGAGCAGGAAAAAGCACTCGTGGAATTTATTCGTTCAAATCAGGATGTTTTTGCTTGGACGCCTAGCGATATGCCGAGTATCCCCACAGAGTTGGCAGAGCACAGCTTGCATGTTGATCGCAAGTCTAGGTCCGTTAAGCAGGGCCTGAGAAAGATGAATGAGGAAAGAAGGAAAGCTATAGGAGAAGAAATTGCTCGGCTGTTGACAGCCGGCTTTATCATGGAAGTATTTCACCCGGATTGGTTGGCAAATCCGGTTCTCGTGATGAAAAAGACCAATGAGTGGAGGATGTGCATTGATTATACGAGTCTCAACAAGCATTGCCCAAAGGATCCGTTTTCACTCCCAAGGATAGATCAGATCATAGACGCAGTGGCTGGAAGTGACCTATTATGTTTCCTGGATGCATATTCCGGGTATCATCAGATCAAGCTCAAGAAGGAAGATTGGGAGAAAACGTCGTTCATAGCCCCTTTTGGGGCCTTTTGTTACAAGACCATGACTTTTGGATTGAAGAACGCTGGCGCAACTTATCAATGGTGTATTCAGAAGTGCTTTGAGGACCAAATCGGACGCAATGTTCATGCTTATGTGGATGATGTGGTGATCAAGACCAGAAAAGCGGAGACATTTATTGATGATCTAAAGGAAACGTTCAAGAACCTAAGAAGATACCAGATGAAACTTAACCCGACAAAGTGTGTATTTGGAGTTCCAGCAGGGAAGTTACTCGGCTTTATCGTTTCAGAGAGAGGAATTGAGGCAAATCCGGATAAAATCAAAGCTATCCAGAGTCTGAAAAAGCCGGAAAACCTGAAGCATGTTCAGAAGCTTACAGGGTGCCTAGCAGCGCTGAGCCGGTTTATATCAAGACTCGGATAGAAGGCAATACCCTTGTACCGGCTCTTGAGGAAATCTGATAAATTCGTTTGGGACCAAGAGGCGGATGAGGCGTTCGACGCACTAAAGAAGCAGCTATCTGAGGCACCAGTCCTAGCAGCCCCGGGTCCTAAAGAGCCCATGTTATTGTACGTTGCAGCTGGGCCCTGGGCGGTTAGCGCAGTGGTTGTTGTTGAGCGCAAGGAGGATGGGAAAGATCACCCGGTTCAGAGGCCGGTTTATTACGTCAGCGAGGTACTATCGGAGGCAAAGCAGCGCTATCCACATTGGCAGAAACTGGCTTTCGGGGTCTTCATGGCCAGCCGGAAGTTGAAGCCATATTTCCAGGAACACCCCATAACAGTGGTTAGCTCTATACCAATGTCAGATATCATCAGAAACTCGGATGCAACAGGTAGAATAGCCAAGTGGGCAATCGAGATGGGAGATTATCATATCAACTACGAGCCCAGGTCAGCAATCAAATCTCAAGTGCTAGTTGATTTCATTAATGATTGGACTCACACAGGCATGCCCACAATGGCACCAAATTCCGAGTCTTGGATAATGCAGTTTGATGGTTCCAAGCAATATGAGGGATCAGGAGCTGGAGTGGTGCTCACATCACCCAAAGGAGACCTGGTTCTGCGCCTGGTACAGTCAAAGGAAGGAAAACACAAGTTATCCCCACCATGGGAAGGACCGTTCATCATAAGCCGGAATCTGCACAATGGATCATATTACTTGATAGATGCAAGGGAAGAGTCGGCTACGGTTAATGACACCGCTCATACCACTTCATCTATGCAAGAAAGAGAAAGACCATGGAACGTGGCTCAGCTGCGTCCCTACTATACGTAGTATAGATTAGATTCACAAGTGGAATTACACGATGTAACAGGCAGCAGGTTTCAGACGCACTCTTTTCCTATCCAGGGTACCTAAGGGGACTGGAGGGTTTCTAATGAGGCGGCTTGCTGACCTAACTTTTCTCATATCAATAAAGAGATGGTTAAACAATATATTGTCCCTTTTTTGTGTGTGTTTTTCAAGTTTTTTATATTTCTGTTGTGTTTTTATTTTTCTTCCAGGTAAGTATTATTTATTGTTCTTAGTATATTAGTTTCTCTAGTAAGTTGCATATATCTAGGTCTTGGGGGCTGATTGCTTGAATAGCACAGTTGCAAACTCAAAGACCCGGCCACGATGCCAATGAGTTATAAGGGCCGATTACTTGTAACAAGTACGGCTGCAAGCTTATAACCGGACAAAGGAGCCAAACTTTCTTGACTTTTCTTACTTAAGCTTGATGTGACTCGCACTAAAGTGGCATGCTTTGCTAGCGTATGATTACAATCAGTCATGATGCCCAATGGGACTTGCCTGACCTTGTCTTCGTACAGCTGTAGCAACATTGATTATCCACGCGAAAGCCGGCTTATAGTAGAAGAAGGTCAAAAGGGTCATCTAAACCACAAGTTATGCAGAGTACAAGGTTAATAGCCGGAAACTCAAAGTATATTAAGCATAGCTTCAAAACCTATGTGAACGGCTCTAGGTTTTTGGCCTTAGCAGAAACAATTTGTTCCTTTCGAAAAGTCCTAAACCCCAGACCTGGAAATTCAGGCCTTGGGGACTTGGGAATTTGAAAAAAGAAACAAATTATCTAGCTATTCAGCTCAAAAACCCAAGAATCCTAGTCTTGGGGACTTGGGGACTTAGAAAAAAGTCCACCTGTTAAAACCCACGAGACCCAGAAACCGAGTCTCACAAAACGAACCATAGCGGAAAGTCGGCAAACCAGGAATGAATAAGTCCAAAAGACAGGGAAATATCAAATTTATGCAAAGGCAAGAAGGGACACGAAAGCTATTAAGGTTTTAAATGTATTACAAGCCTCGGTAGTATATCAAAAAGTGCACAGGCGCACTATCAAATGAAAAATTGTTTAAAAGGCCCATTGGCCGAATGACGTGTTTGACATGGCAGCGGATAAATAAGTTTTACTCGGCATCCCGGGTTGAGGCGCCCATCTTGCCCTTACCCTTGGCAGCCGGGTCTTGATCCTGGACTTGTTCTTCAACGGTCTTGGCGGCAGCAGCATCCGGGTCAGCAGCAGTACCGGCACGCGAAGGAGGAGGAACAACCGGCGTGGAGCTGGTGGGTGCAGTATCGGCCTCGGCCTTCTTCTTCGCAGCCTCTTCCCTCAGCCGGGCAGCTTCCACCTTCCACCGTGCCAGCATGTCAAAGGGCTGTGGAGGATCCGACTTAATTGCCTTACCTTCAGCGTCATATGGTGGCACAATCCGGCTGACATCCAAATTATCGGCAATCAGGCTTGCCGAGTGACGAACTTCTGTCCGGATGGCCTTGTAATGCTTGGCTGAAAACTGGGAGCCGTCATGGTTGAACTCCGGAAACCCGCCAACGAGCTTCGCCGGGTCAAGCTTGGGAAAGTACGCTTTCGCCAAAGCAAGACCCCGGGTCACTCCAACCCGGCAGGACGAACGTTTCCAGTGCTCAATCCGCTCGGGGATGGTGGAACACGCATCAAGCAGCGTGTTCAAACCACCCTCTCCAGTGCCTGGCCACTTGACAGCTTTTAGGGCCCACTTGGTCCCAGCACAGAGTTGC
Organism: Alopecurus myosuroides; assembly: GCA_028641055.1. Classification (NCBI taxonomy): domain Eukaryota; kingdom Viridiplantae; phylum Streptophyta; class Magnoliopsida; order Poales; family Poaceae; genus Alopecurus; species Alopecurus myosuroides. Next base: position 130,224,132 of record CM054058.1, read on the forward strand.
CGGATGGTGCTCTTTATGGTCTTCAACAAAACTACCTCATCTTCATCCGGAATCTCCTCATCCGGCCCTACAGAAAAGTGGAAAGGTTCAAAGTCAGGAATTCCGAGTGTTTATCAGTATGAAAAAGCCGGGTTACGGTTAGTCAGTCGGGAATCTTTACCTATCAGAGCACGATAAGTGTCGGCAATCTGGCCCGACAGCTCGTTCACCCTATCTACTGCAGCATGGGATCTCTTTCTATATTTTTTCGCCAGCTTCCACAGTTTCTTGGCATCAGCTTCAGCCGACTCGCGCAGCTTCGTCTCCGCCCTGAGAAGTTTGTTGGTTTTAGCCAACGCTTTCTCAGAGTGGGTTACGTATGCCTGCGAGGAAACACAAGGAAATGTTAGTCGGATAAAACAGAAATATCAGTTGGATATCCGTGAAAGTTCCAAGTAAATTATGCATAAGTTCACTCAGAACTTGGGGACTAGACGAATATATGAGTACTGTTAGTGCAATTTACCTCATGCTTGGCTATCAAGGCCTCTAGGATGCCTTCTTCATCATCCCTCAGAGTATGCAGAGCGTCGAGCATTTCAGCAAAACTCATATCTCCAGGCTTGGTGCCGGAAGAGCCGGCGGCCTGGTAACTCGGAGGAGGAGTCTTTTCCGGCTCTGGGGGTGAAACCCGGGTGGTCTTGGTGTCAGGATTGGGGGTACCCATCCTTGTGCCCAGGACTTCCACGTCCTCATCCCCGGGTCCATCAGCTCGCTTGGGAGACCCGGCATCCTGCTTGGCCGAGTCTGTCGGGGGATCTTGCTCTTTTTCTTCTTCTTCTTCTTCGGTGCCGCCAGTTGCGGCCTTCGCGTTATCAACCGGGTCTTCAGTTTCCCGGTTATCCGTCTCCATGTCCTCCGGGTCACTGATTGTGACTTGGGCGCTAAGGAAAGAAAAGAGAAATGGTTAGTAGTAATAAGCGAAAGTTATCGAAAGTGCAGGAGTATCATATAGCAATAAATATAACTCACCCGGTGTTCACCGCGTAGTCCGGTGGAAGCTCGCTTCTAGACGCAGACGAGGCTGTCACAGAATCCGAGAGTGAGACCCGGAACTGTCCGGCTAATGGATGGTTGGGGGAAGGGTGACGTTGAGGTGAAGTGGAAAGATAAGATGGAGGAGTACCGGCACGGCGAGCTGGGGATGCCCGGGTTGAGGGGATCATCACTCGGAGAATTCCGGGTCACCCTACGCTTGGCCGGAGGAGGGTCCTTCAAGTGTGGCGAGTTGGACAATTGTCGGTTAAGTTCACACATATTAGCAAAAGAATAGGGTTTGGAGGACATGAAGGAATAGGGAACCTTGAATACCACCCCTCGGGGTTTCCTCTTGGCCCCGACTGCAACTTCCGGTTCGGCATCGCTTTTGTCGGACTCGGTCTCCTCCGGGTCTTCCTTGTCGTCCTTGTCCTCCTTATCCTCCATTCCTGAAAGTCACAAATGCATAGTCGGAAAAGGAGAAACATGGAAAAGCAAAGTGACATAAGTTAAGTTGATTGAGACCCGGATGATACCTTCATCGGTGTCAGCCGGCTCTTCTTCTTCTTCCGGGTTTCCAGAGGAAGGGGGAGTCTCAATGTTCCAGAAAGCGCTATCAGCCTGAGATAAAGGTATAAAAATGAGAGTTAGTAGTTGTATCAAGTAAAAGTACAAGAGTAAAAGAATAAGTGCCGGATCTTACCGCGGGAGCCAGGTTCTCGCGAGTGTATGGATCTAATCCGGCTATGTTCCGGATCACGTCCACCTTCTCAGTCAGGAAACCCTTGATGGTCTTGTTCGTGTCACCAGCCGGGTAATTCTTCGAGGAGTAGCGGAGCGCGTCCCCGAGTATTCGCACATCAGTTTTGAGCGAATGGAGTTGGGCTGGATCCGGAAGTTCACCCATGTCTTAACTAAATTAATCCCAAGGAGACCTTGGGCGGAGAGGACGGTGAGTTTGGCTAGCAAAGGCTGGATGAACTCTCTGTCCGACTCTGAGGCAAAGGCATTGAAAGTGTCGGAGAGATCAAGGAGGCCCTCCGGGAAACCCGGCAATTTCCTTTCGCCGGGTGGGGAGGTGTCCCGGCAGTAGAAGAAAGATTGTTGCCAATGCTTAACATGCGAGTTAAGACTCAGAGTCGGCATAGGAGAATTTTTTCGGCGTTGGATGGATACTCCGCCGCAAGCCAAAAGGGCCCCGTCGCCGCTTTCGCGGCACGGTTTGCATTGGAATAGTTCTAAGAAAAGAGCAAGGTTTGGTGGGACGCACAAGTACGACTCACAGAGGACGATGAAATGGGTAATGTTTAACATAGAGTTAGGCCCTATGTCAAACACCCGGAGGCCATAATGGCTCAAAAGTTCACGAAAGAAGGGATGACCCGGGGGACGAAATCCCCGGATCATGTGCTCGACGAAACATATTACCTCGTTTGGGCCAGGGGTGGGCCGGGTCTCGTCACCCGGTACTCTCCAAAGGATATCCTCCTAAGAAGGGAGGACGCCAGACTCGGCAAGTTCGTCTAGCTTCACCTTGGTCACGGAAGACCGTGCCCAATTGGCGGATATGGATTGAGTTGTCCTTGGCTTTGCCGGCTGCTTTCCCTTGTTCTTAGGAGCCATTTGTTCGGTCTGCAAAATACAAGACAAAGAGTGCAGAACACGAGTTATCCGAGTATCAATAAGCAGTGTAGAAACTACGAGTTATCCGAGTATCAGTAAGAAGTACGGAAACTATGAGTTATCTGAGTATCAGTAAGCGACTATGAAAGAGGGTTAGATAGAGAGTAAATAAAAGATCCGGAAATAGTGGATTATCCGGGTGTCGAAGAACAACTGCGGAAATCTTGACAGACTACGCCTAGTTTGGAAAATTTGCAGAGAAATTCGCGAAGAAATTAATGGTTGCAAGTGATAGGAGAGTGTAATTGGATCTATCATTGAGAAATTAAACAAGCAAGAATGGAGTTGAGTAGTCTAATTCGGTACGGAGCAAGAAAATAGCCCACGGGCGGACCTAGATCCAATCTAGTTCGAGCGAAGAACTTGAAGTAAAATGAATGGAGGAAGAAGGCTTACCGGTACGGATTGAAGGAGAGCACGACGGCGGCAGATGGCCCATTTGTGGTGCCCCTTTGGATCTGCCGGTGGGCGGCTCGGGGGTGCGGCGGCGGAAGCAGACGGCGGCGCGGCGCGGATCGTGGATGAGCGCAAATGGCGGCGGATCGATTCCGGCGGCGCGTCCGTGGGCTCTGTGGCGGCGCGGCTGCGAGCTCGAGTAGGAGAGCACCGGAGAGGAGGAAGATGGAGAAGAAATGGAACGTTGGACTTAGGTTACCCCCTAAGGCACCTCTTTATAGATGCGGGTGGGGAAAACTAGGTCAAGTGAGCGGGAGCCAAAATTTTCGGAAGGGATACCCGTCCGGAAATTTTGGGATATGCGTTAAGTACCGGTGCGCAATATCCGGAAAGGATAGGAAGCAAATCCCTTCCGCGATATCCGGACCAATTAACGAACGAAATAAGCCGGGTCTTCTATGTTTTTCTTCGGAATGTTGACCCGGGAAGATGAGGATGGATTCAGAGAAAGCCGGGTTATTATATGGACCACCAATGGAGTTAGGCCTAGTTGTTTATCAAAGCAACCTAACCCGGCCTCTATGAACTTGTATGTTTGTTATTTTTGCAGGGAATAGCGTGCGCTTCAAGGAGGATCCCGTGAAGCCCAAGCTATTCTGGGGACTACTGATGGAGGGATGATAACCCGGTAGGCTAACGCCAAAGTGTAACTAGGCCCAAAGGACGCTGCGCAAGACCCGGGTTAGGGAAAAGGAGTTTCTAGAAGGCCCAAGAGTGTAGGCCTCGTAACCCGGATTGTGGGTTCCGGTAAGGAAATTTAGGGTTTGTAAGCAGTGTCCGGGTAGGACTCCGAGTATGCCTTGGATAGTAAACCAGGGGGTCCGGATATTATATAAGCCGGCCCCTAGGGTTAGATTAGACACGAGAACAATCATATCAATCATACGATCACAAGATACCGAGTATCCTTTGTAACACGAGAGTTGAGATAATATATTCAGATTGGAGACTCGGCGACTTGATTGCCGGCTACCAGATCGCATATCACCATGGTTTCCCTTGAGCTAAACCCTCTCCCAAACACCAGAGTCGAATTTCCCCAAGACAAGTTACCCCCGGTAACGTCTGCCGTGATTATCCCACGACAAATCCTTTTACAGTGATTCATAGCTTTCAAAGTAATATTCATTCAGATAATAAAGCATGTTCTAAACAAAGAAGGATAGAAAACATGATTGAATAAATCAACATATAGATGGTGAGATCACAACAACTCAAATGCTTGATGGAGACAGAAAGGAATGGGTTTACTGACTCGGCATAAATGTAAAAGATAGGCCCTTCGCAGAGGGAAGCATGGACTACTCATGTGCTAGAGCTTTTATTTAATAAAACAGAGGTATAAATTTTTTACACTCCTCCCATCCATTTTACACAAACCCGGGCTAACCGAATCCTCGAGTGCTTGCCAACAATCACAAACCATGGAGGATTGTCTAATTTTTAGAGGTGTATGCTAGTGTCAACGAATGGTAAACAGAAAATACAGTACGCCACAAGCCAACTAGACTTCATAAGAGCGGCTCCCATATGAGGGACGCAACTGGTGTAGAAGGTCATCCCTCATTCTCTTTTCTTTACAAGATTATGCTTTAACTGATAAATCAGGGGACAATAGTGAAGAGAATTTATGTATTAGTTTGGGGCTGGGCACCCCACTACCATCTCTTCTAGCATTTGGATAAGCGGATGAAGCCACTAGTCCAGGTTTTTGAAGTCCAATCAACAAGTGAGATAAAGATTCTCTATTGACGTCCTCATGAGAAAAAACAGGAACACAAACACAAACCAGGAGTAATTTTGAAAGTTTTAAAAAGGTAGCACATGAGCAATTTACTTGGAGTGGCGGTGAAATACCACATGTAGGAAGGTATGGTGGACACAAATGGCAAGGTTTTGGTTCAGGGTTTGGATGCACGAGTAGAGCTCATACTCAGTACAGGGTTTTTGGCTAGCGAGGCTGGGTAGCAAGCATAAGAGTTGAGGGAAAACAAAAAAATATACATATGATGAAACCAATCATGGAATCTTCATTCAAATCCCAAGCTATTTTAACTTATGAATACTAATTTTATGAGCTAATAGGCAAATTCCTCTTTCTTCTACTAGCATCTCAAATTATTATTTGTGCTGACCCAAGCTAAGTTTGCCAAAACCAACTAGATTAACTTGATGATGTCCAGAGTGATACCAAATACTAACAACAAGCTCAACCATATGACACAAAATGAAAACTAAAATAAGGTGTGCAGAAAGTAAATGATGAAACTTCTCATTAATATTTGAAACCGGCAACTCACGCCAACGCATATAACGATAACCAACTAAGGAGAGATACTTGCATACTAAAAACCATCCTATATGATAACTTCTCTACTCATGATATGACTCTACTGAAAAAGTAAAAAGATGAAAGATAGTGATGTGATACCGCGGCACTCCCCCCAGGTTTGGAACAAGCCAAGGGGATGCCAAAACCAATGACGAATCAATTCTTCGGTGGTGTCGGGGGGTTACCCCCGAGTAGGGGTAAGGCAAGTGCTAAAGGCAAGATCAAAGGTGATGTTTGACTGAGTAGCTGGCTACCCGGTAGTTGCTACCCGGTAGGCTCCTATCCGGCCGTACCCACCAATGGCCAGGAGGAGAAATCAAGGAAGTTATGTTCCTCCGAGTAGAGAAGTTGGTCCGAGTAGAGGGAGTGGTTTCCTACTCGGGCCAGAAGACAATGGAGCCGTTCTGACAAAGGATCCCACATATCCTGCGTCCGTACGGCGTGCGGTTCAACTTACGGAGCACGTGATTATCCGCGCTACGGCGTGGCTACAGTGCGGTAGGCGCCTGTCAAGTCCTGTCACTGACAGAGGGGACATGACAGGGCTAGGGGCCTACCCTATCTCATTGACAAGGTGGCAGGTCCCATCCCCGAACGGCGCGACGACTTCCCGCACTCGCGTCAGCGAGAAGCCGGAGGCGTGCTCCGTTCTGCAGTGTGCCTGTCCCATCAGTCGTACCTTATAGTCTTTTTCTATTCGGCTGGACACCAGTATACAAGGTGCCCTGCCTCCTCCTGCGAGAGGTTCGCTGAGATCGCACACATCGTTCAGATCTCAACCCTAGACATTCACACAGAGAGAACTAGAGAGCTAGAGTTGCTACTCGGCTGAAGGCCTGATTTGTACTGTGGCTACTCGGTGAACACACATATAGAGAGAAAGGCGGGAGTAGGGGTGTTGCCTCCAGACGAGGGCCCTGAACCTGGGTAAGATCTGTTATTTGCAGTGTTTGTGACATCCTACACGCGGATACTCGCCGTGTGATCCCTCCCCGATCACCTCCAGCGTCCATCGGCCCCAACCTTTAGTCATCCTATGGCATCTGCCGTGAAACCACCACGACAGTTGGCGCCCACCGTGGGGCTACCAGCGGCGCTGGTTGGAGTCCATGTTCGGACGGGACTCATTTCTGCTACTGGGGAGCGTGTGGTCTGTGGCCTTGTCCACAGATTCGGCTCCTTCGACTTCGTCACCGACAACGCCGGAGATTTTGGCGGCAAGCCCATGCCGGCAGGCGGCTCGGTGCTCTCCTTCGGCACGCACCTGGTCTACGTCGCCACCACCGTCATCCACGAGTACCCAGAGGTGGTGCTCATCGCGGAGGATCCTCCTGCTGTCCTCGCTGCCCGCGGAAAGCCAACCGGCTGCTCTGCGGACAACGTGGAGGTGCTGATGACAGGCCCGACTATCGATGCCAGGAAGGGCGCAGCCGCAACCGCGGGAGTCCTCGAGGAGCCTGCTGGCCCAAGTGCTGCCGAGAAGACTCACAATCCCTATGACGCGCCCCACAACCTTCCGGGTTACATCCCCCCTTCTACGACATCGACGATACCGGCATCCGCCGTGCGGATGGGCATGCCGCCTCCTACCGAGCTTGAGCTCATGACCATGAGGGCGCAACTCGACCAGCAGCGTCAAGCGCTGCTCGCGGAGCACCTGTGGCTGGAAAAGGTTAGGCTTGAGCTTAACCTAGACCAGAATGAGTACAACAGGGCCCACGGTTTTACTCCTGTGGTTAGGAAGCCTATCAAGCTAGGCGCTACTCGTCGCAACTTAGGCGCTGAGATGGCGATAGTTGGTGAGACCACTAGTCAGGCTGCTAGTTTAAACACCGCTGCTACTAGGCCCAAGTATAGTACCCCCACCAAAACCCTTAGAGCTGCAGAGGCAGTAGCTGCTGAGTTGCCGCATCTCGCTGGCGACACGCGCATTTGGCAGCAGGACAGGCTCAATGAGTTAGCGCTAGAAGCTGCTAGGCAGAACGAGGAGTTCCGGAAAGCCAATCCGGGTGCTGGCGCTTCTCAGCTTGTGCACTCGCGTGCGGTCAGATCTACGGATCAGGCCTCATCGCCGCTTCCCAGCCGTGAGAGGGACCAGAGTGTGTACTCTGGGAAAAATAGGCAGATGCAGGCGTACGACCCGGCTGTCGCCGCGAAACAGCACGCCGTGCCGCGACAGTCCGGTCAGAAACACACTACTGCAGGAGCAGGCTATCAAGCCCATAAAGCTCACAGCAAAAGGCACGATGGAGATCATGCGGGTCCTTCTCGGCATCATGCCGCTCAGCCTACGCGGCATAGGACGCAGCAGCCAGCTGCAGCACAGCCGCGTGCGGCTGCGCCAGCAGCCAACCCGGTGGTGCAACCCGCAGTCGTGCGGGAGAACAGATATGATGATGGCTACTCGGCGATGGGGCTAGCCAGCTATGCTGATCCAAGGGACGTCATTGATCGTCTGGGTGACCGCATGTTGGAGCCCAGTGATGCAAGGTACAAGCTGGACCAGTTAATCTGTCCGTGCAGCTCGAGAACAAGGGGCCGCCTGGCCCAGAATGCTTTGGTCATCGCATCATGGATGAGCCATCTGTGAACCACTTTCAGCTGGCCAGGGGGACCAAATGCTACAATGGCAGCACCAAGCCGGAAGATTGACTAAATGACTATGTCACGGCCGTGCACATTGCAGGCGGCAACCGGAGATGGGCTGTGCGGTATGTACCGCAGATGCTAGAGGGACCGGCTAGAACTTGGCTCAACAACTTGCCCAAGCACAGTATCAACTGCTGGATAGATTTCTCGGAAGCCTTCGTCAGCAACTTCACCAGCACTTACCAGAGGCCGAATAGGCCGCAACAACTGTCCGCTTGCAAGCAGCGGGAAGAGGAGACGGACCACGAGTATCTTACTCGCTGGAGTACCTTGAGGAACACCTGTGAGGGTGTGAATTTGGCCCAAGCCATTACTTGGTTTGCTCAGGGCTGCAAGCATGGCAGCATGTTGTGGCAGAAGCGGCAGAGAGATATGCCGAGTACTCTCGCCGAGACGATCAAGATTGCGGACATGTACGCACTCGGCGACCCAACTCAGCCTCTGCTCGACTCTGCTGAGCCGAGAAGGAAGAACTATGATGGCAACAGGCGCAATGATTTCCGCAACAAGCGCAGAGGTGACCGGATTGATACTCGGTATGATCCCGAGGAGGTGAATGCTGTGACTACGACTGCTGGGAGTAGCTAAAGGCAAAAAACAGCTGGAGCCCAGTACGGGCAGAACCAGAATCAGGGCCAAGGCATAAAGAAGCCATACAATGCTCCCCAGCAGGGTAGCGGCAACTCGGGTCCTGCTCAGAATTTTGTCTTTGAGGACATGAAGGTTGGGCCATGCAGCTTCCATACTCGGCATCCGGGTAGACCTGCCAACCACACTACTCGGCAATGCAGCTGGTGGGATGAGATCAAGAATGAGGGCCTGCCCCCTCCTCCTCCTCTGCCGGCTGCGAATGCCAATGTGCAACCTATTCGGGCAGCTGCTCCCAGGCCTCCAGCGTTTCCGAGAAGAGAGAATGTGAACCAGGTGGCTTTAGGAGCCAACCGCAACTACAACAACGGCAACCGCAACTTTAACAACAACGGCAACTGCAACTTCAACAACAACAACCGCAACAACAACAACGACGGCAACCGCAACTTCAACAACAACAACAACGACAACAATGGTGGGGAAGGCCGCAACCAGTACCAGGAGCACCACGAGAGCTACATGATCTTCACCTCTGAGCCTGCCGACAAGCAGTCGCTGCACAGGCGCGCGATGGAGGTCAATATTGTGATCCCTGCTGTGCCTCATTACCTGCACTGGTGCAACCAAGAGATCACGTGGTCCAGATCTGATCATCCTAGGGTGATGCCCAACCCGGGTAGCTATGCTTTGGTGGTGGATCACACCTTCTTGGCTACTGAGAAGAATGTCAGGTTCAGCAAGGTCCTGATAGACAACGGCAGCAGCATCAACATCGTGTACCGAGACACGCTAGAGAAGCTCGGAATGGCTGAGAACATGTTGCTACCCAGCAGGACCACTTTCCATGGCATTGTGCCGGGAGTATCTTGCTCTCCAATTGGCCGTGTCTGGATAGATGTTCTATTCGGTACCAGGGAGAACTGCCGCACAGAGAGCCTGCAGTTTGAAGTAGTTGATCATCAGAGCCTCTACCATGCTCTACTCGGTAGGCCCTCCCTCAGCAAGTTCATGGCTTTTACCCATGCTGCCTACCTGATGATGAAGATCCTTGGTCCCAATGGAGGCATCACCATCTCAGGTGATTACAAGAGGTCTTTGGAGTGTGCCTCTGCTGGTTCTCAGTTGGCGGAGTCCATGGTCATTGCTGCCGAGAAGAAGAAGATACACGAGGTGGTGGCTATGGGGCAAGCAGCGCAAGGTGGTGCGCCTGGCATGCCGAGTTCCCAGTACAGGACTGCGTTCCAGACGTCCTAGGAGACAAAGAAGGTCCAGGTTGACCTCGAGTTCCCAGACCGTGTTGCCATCATTGGTGCCGAGTTGGGAGAGAAATAGGAAAGCGAGCTCATCCACTTCCTCCGTGAGAATCGGGATGTCTTTGCATGGTCCAATGAGGATCGGCCGGTAGTCTCGAGGGAGTTGGTTGAGCACTCGCTACATGTGCGGCATGATGCCAAGCCAGTGAAGCAGGCTATGCGCCGCTTTGGTGATGAGAGGAGGAAAGCTATCGGTGATCAGATCACCAAGTTGCTGATAAGGAACTTTATCATGGAGGTTTTGCATCCGGATTGGCTAGCCAACCCGGTTATGGTTGAGAAGAAGAAGGAGGACCCCAAGGCCGACACCGTGTGGCGCATGTGCGTCGACTACACCGACCTGAACAAAGCCTGCCCCAAGGATCCATTTCCGCTACCCCGCATAGATCAGGTGATCGATTCCACTGCTGGTTGTGAGCTTTTGTCTTTCATAGATGCCTACTATGGTTTTCATCAGATAGCTCTCAACCCTGCTGATCAAATAAAGACTGCTTTCATTACCCCGTACGGGGCTTATTGCTATCGTGTCATGTGCTTTGGGTTGCGGAATGCTGGGGCTACTTATCAGAGATGCATGCAGAAATGCTTGCATGACCAAATTGGAAAGAATGTGCAGGTGTACATAGATGACATTGTCATCAAAACGAATAAAGCACATACTCTGCTTAGTGACATTGAGGAAACTTTTGCCAACTTGCGCAAGTACAGAATGAAGCTGAATCCGACTAAATGCACCTTTGGCGTCCCGACTGGCAAGCTACTCGGCTTCTTGGTATCCAGTCGGGGCATTGAGGCCAATCCTTCAAAGATAAAAGCTATCGAGAGCATGTCTTTGCCGAGATCCCTGAAGGATGTGCAGAAATTCACTGGTTGCTTGGCTTCTCTGAGCCGCTTCCTGGGCAGAATGGGCGAGAAGGCCTTGCCTTTGTATCAATTGATGAAGAAGAGTGACAAGTTTGTCTGGACACCGCAAGCTGATGTGGCATTCAAGGAGCTGAAGGCTATGCTGGGTAGCGCTCACATCTTGGCTAGCCCGCTACCCAAAGAGCCAATGCTGCTGTATATTGCGGCTACTAACCGAGTAGTCAGTGTGGTGATTGTGGTGGAACGAGAAGAGGAGGGCAAGACTGTGCAGCGGCCAGTATACTATCTCAGTGAGGTGCTATCCAGCTCCAAGCAGAACTACCCGCATTACCAGAAGATGACTTACGGCGTGTACCTGGGCGCCAAGAAGCTGAAACTCTATTTCCAAGAGCATCCCATCACAGTGGTGCGTTCTGCTCCCATATCGGATATCATGGGCAACAAGGAAGCAAGTGGCAGAGTAGCCAAGTGGGCGATTGAGCTAGCCGGGTACGCTCCTTCGTACGCGAGAAGAGAAGCCATCAAGTCACAGATCTTAGCAGATTTTTTAGTGGATTGGGCTGAGGTGCAGTATGAGCCACCCCTGCCGGAAACCAACTACTGGAAGATGCATTTTGATGGCTACAGAGTGAAGGAAGGCCTTGGTGCTGGTGTGGTGCTCATGTCACCCAAGCGGGATCAACTCAAATATGTGCTGCAGATCCACTTCAAGGCGTCCAACAATGTGGCCGAGTATGAGGCCGTGGTACACGGCTTGCGAGTAGCCAAGGAGGTGGGCGTGCAGCGCATTATATGCTATGGCGACTCGGATCTGGTTGTGCAGCAAGTTTCTGGTACTTGGGATGCTCTGGATGCCAACATGGCAGCATATCGGTTTCTGGTGCAAACCATGACTGTATTTTTTGAAGGATGCGAGTTCCAACACATACACGGAAGAGAGAATGATGCAGCTGATGAGCTGTCCAAGTTGGGGTCTTCTCGGCAGTCCATCCCAGCTGGGATTGCCTTGGAGCATTTGAGAAAGCCATCTATCAAGCCTTCCCCCAACTCGGAGTCTATATTCATTCCTTCTCTGCTGGACGAGGAAGCTGTTCCCATGAAGATTGACTGGGAGGGTGCAAAATAGAACCCGGGGACTGCCTTCTCCATCCCGGGGACTGGCGCCTGCAACCCGGGTACTGTCCCTCCTTACTTGGGGACTGCCTCTCCTTACTCGGGGACTGTCGCGTTCATCGAGGGGGTCCTTGCTGGGTGCTCGGGGACTCGTGACCTCGTCCTCAGCACAGAAGAAACAATGGTGGTTGTTCCAATGGAAGTGGACGAACCAGTGTTTCCCACGCGGGAGACACCGAGTTGGGCTATGCCCATATTATCCTTTCTAAAGAACAACACCTTTCCAAGTGATGAAGTCACCGTGAGGCAAATTCAGAGAAGATCCAAGGGCTATACTATCTTCAGGGAAGTGCTGCACAGAAGGAGTCCTATTGGTGTGCTGCAACGCTGTGTAGAGCCAGAGGAAGGAGAAGAAATTTTGGTGAAGATACATCAAGGAGAATGCGGACATCACGCCTCTTCTCGGGCTCTGGTCAACAAGGCTTTTCGGCATGGCTTCTTTTGGCTCACTTCCTTGAAGCAAGCTGAAGATTTTGTGAGAAAGTGCAACGGCTGCTAGAGATTTGCAAGTAAGATTCATATGCCTGCTTCAGAGTTGAAGACCATTCCCATTACTTGGACATGGTTGGCCCTTTCAAGCCGGCTAGAGGCAACATGACTCACATCCTGGTCATGATTGACAAGTTCACCAAGTGGATTGAAGTGAAGCCTATTCGGAAGTGCGATGGAGCCACAACTGTGAGTTTTCTGAAGGATGTGATCCTGAGATAAGGCTACCCGCACAGCATCATCACGGATAATGGCACAAACTTTGCTGAGGGTGCTTTTGCAAGGTTCTGCACAGATAAGCGCATTCGGCTAGATGTTGCATCTGTTGCGCATCCCGCCTCAAATGGGCAAGTTGAAAGAGCAAATGGCATGGTGCTATCCGGTATAAAGCCAAGGCTGATTGATCCACTGCTGAAAACACCTGGATGTTGGCTAGACGAGTTGCCAGAGGTGTTGTGGAGTCTAAGGACTACCCCTAACCGGTCAACCGGTTACACGCCATTCTTCCTGGTATATGGAGCTGAGGCCGTGTTGCCCACTAACCTAGAGCATGACTCGCCCCGAGTAACCCTCTACACTGAGGCGGAGGCGAGAGAAGCTTGAGAAAATGGCATTGACCTGCTAGAAGAAGCAAGAGAGCTAACTCTGTCACGATCAACTGTTTACCAGCAAAACTTGAGGCATTATCACGGCCGGAAAGTGAACCCAAGGGTTTTCCGAGAAGGAGACATGGTCCTTAGGCTTGTGCAGCGCACAACCGGGATGCATAAGCTATCTCCTCCGTGGGAAGGGCCGTTCATTGTGAGCAAGGCTCTGCACAATGATGCGTACTACCTGGTTGTCGTACAGGCACCTCAGAAGAACATGCCGGATAGAGCAGGAGAGGAATCTAAGCGCCCATGGAATGTGGCTCTACTCCGCCGCTTTCATTCATGAGCAGAATGTGTATGTATCCTCACCCGAGTTAAAATTCTAGTCGGCACTCCGAATTCGGACTCGGGGACTTCCCTTGTCCAAATTTGTTCTGTGTTGTTCTACTCTGTTTTACCTTTGTCTACTCGGTTGCTCTGCTTAGAATTTCATAAGTGTATTTAGTAATGTGTTTAAACCTAAGGGCCAACTCTTCGACTCTGCTGCTGTCCGCAACCCGTCTTCATGGCAAGCAAGAGAACAAGCCAGAGGTCAATGAGCACACGAAAAATGACTAAGGAAAAGAGGGGTGCAGGAACCGAGTAGAGTGTTCTTTACATTTTTTTGTTATCTTTTTTTCGGCTAAGTGGTGGGCAGCGTTACTATGAATTTTTCTAAGTGGTTGAGTATTTGAAACTCAATCTTTGATATCTTGTGACTCGACTACCAAAAAAGCCACAAGTGGCAGGTAAGAGCTAAGAAAAGAGAGAGTGGATAAAAAATGCAACTCGGGGACTTGCATAATAACGCAACCCAACATTGAGCCAGAGTTGCTAAAGTATCAAACTTCAACTGGAATAAAACTGAGTAGCAACAAAGACTTAAGTGTACGGTTACATCTGCACCCGGCATACCGGGGATCTGATAAAAGTTTAAGATAAGTTTTTCAGGCATTACTTCGAGGTAGCATCAGTGTTGTCCGCAGCAGCTTTCTCGGCATCGGCCTTCTCGACATCAGCATCAATATCCATCTTGGTAGTTTGGTCGGAGGTGGCCGTGGCAACAGAGATGGGATCGGTGGCCGAGGTGGATGCAGTGGACTGGGTCCTGAGTAGCGCAACGGCGTCGGATGTAGCAGCAGCAGTTGAGCCCAACTCGGGAGCCGCCTGGTTGATCACCATCTCGGTGGTGATTGTGGCCCCTTGTGCGCTGGACTGCGCCTGCTCGTCACCCGCGCCGGTGGCCAACTCGGTCCCCTCCATGACCTAGGCCTTCCCCTTCTCGGCAGCTCCCTTGGTGGCATCTTCTTCAAACACGCTCAAGTCCTCCGACTCGGTGTCCTCATCTTCATCGTCGCCCTCACTCTCAACTTCAGTGTCTGGCTCGGGGAGGCCTTCGATGTAGGTGGTGGTGTCCGCTTAGGAGGCTATCTCGTAGGCTACTGCCTTCCGGCGAGTAACGCAGTCGGGATCCTTGGTCCACTTGGAGTCTTGGCGCATCATGAGGACCATGTAGAGATTGAGGTTCTCGTACCAACTTACGATGAAGTGGAGAAGCTGATCAGCTCCTGCCCGAGCTGCAGAAGCGCGCCATTTCTTCAACTCGGCCTTCACGCCGTCCAGCTTCTCGGCGATCTCGCTGAAACTGTTTGGCGCAGATTCATCTGGCCAGAACAGGTTGTGGAGTTTGTATGCCATGGACACCATGGTGGTGCCCAAGCCTTTGAGTTGGCGGAGTTGCGACTTGATGCTCGCAAGATTGTCGCTGATAGTGGACTTGGTGTCAGTGGGCAAACCGGATGCATCTCGGAGTTCCCTCGCCTTGGTCATAGCAGGCACGCCAGCGAAACGGAGATGAGGGAAAATAACTAAAAAAGAAACCAGCAAGAGTTGGAATCAAAGGCAGAGAAGAGATGGAACCAGATAGAAAAGTGGCAGAGAAGAGAAAACACCTAGGTGCAGAGAAGACGAAGCTTACGTTGGAGATCCACCAGCAGCGCATCTAGTTTGATCTTCCAGTCCTCCTCGTCAGCAATGTGCCTGTCTTCAATGCTGCGCGCGTTGGCCATCTGGAGAACAAGCTGCTCATTATGTGTCTTCAACAGCGAGAGCTCCATCTCGAGAGTTTTTTCTCTGGCCTTCGCGGTCTTCTTGACCTCTTCCTTATCGACAGCCTGGTCGAGAGCATCTTGGAGGGCAGTCTTAAGATGGACTTGCATCTGCTTGAACTCAGCTCGCTCGGCTGTCGCATTCCTTCTGGAGCTCCGCTTCTCGGCTGGCCAGCTGCTGCTGCACCTCGGGAGGTATAAGGCAGTTGAGGTGCTGCCTCCCGGAATGTCTTGTATTCTTCTGCGAGAAGAACACCACCGTTAGCAGAGAAACCAAGTAAAGGAAGAAGCACAAGTGCATAGTGGCCAGCAACCCACCTTCCAGATGCTTGATTTTACTTTCGGCGGAGAGAGCGAAGACGTGGCAGTGTTCGTGCTGCTCCTTCAGTTCGTTGAACTTGCCTGCAGAGTAAAACAGAGTTATAGCAAAAAGCAAACGCGGGCGTAAACACAAAACGCACAAACCGATAGCTAAAGGCTTACTTTCTATCTCAGAAATTTGGAGAGCAGCGGTCCAGTGCCGCCTGCTCCATCGCGGCATCATCTTTCCTTTCGGCTTCAAGAGCCGCGATGCGATCCTTGGCTACACGATGGTTCCAGAGCAGCCGGCGGAACACCTTAGTTCTCTTCAGGAGGCTATTCTGTGGAAGAGAAGAAAAAGAGTTAGAGGATTTTTTGAAGATTTGGCCTGAGAAGACGGCAACTCGGTTGACTGTCCGCCTACTCGGCCCGAATCTCGGGGACTAGGGAGTGGCTAAGAGGAAAAGAAGAAGAGTAGAAGAAAAGAGAAACTGCAACTCGGAAAAAGCAAGAAAAGCAAGAAAAACTTACAGCATATGTTTTCCTCGACATCCTCGGCGGCTTTGCGGTGGCAGAACAGCTTCCCGGCCAGAGTGCAGGTGTTGGAGGCGACGGTCATTGGAACAGAGCCAATGTCAGCTTTGTTCCAGTCGATGCGATGGTGGTCAACCGGGCCCAGAGTAAGCCCATTCCACTTCTCGACGCCGTGAGCGTCGCTCTCCCAAACCTTGTCCACAAAGCCTACCCGGTCCAGGACCGCGGTTAGCCCTTCTCACTCAATCTCGTCCTCGCCGGATTCGCGCGAGTGGAACTCAAGAGCTGGCTTTGTTCCCTTGCCTTTGGACTGGATGTCCACAGCCTTGGCCTGGCCTTCCTTCAAGGCGGAAAGCCGCTTCTCGCCCTTGGTCAGGGAGATGCTGTGTTGCTAGGACACCTCCAGCAGGTATTGCGGCCAGCTGCCTTGTGCGCGGACAGCACCTCATGCACTCGACCCTTCGCCTGGGCCAGCAGATCCAGCAGCAACGCCGATGGTGAGTTGCGTGCTCTTTGTTGCCGGCTTCCCGGCTAGCGCAAGAGGTTCCTTGGGTGGTGGCATCATATCTTCAGCCCGTACAACCTTGGCGGGGGATTTTTCCGTGTGGGCGCAGTCTCTAGCTTGGCAGCCTTCTTGGGAGCAGTGTCCGCCCGAGAAGCGGACGGAGGCACTTGGCGTGAAGCGGATGGAGGTTTTTGCTTGGAAGTGTTTGTCGATGCGGTCTTGGATGTACTCTTCTTTGGTGGAGGGCTTGGTGCAGCCAGTGGAGTCGCCTGCTGGGTAGGCGGTACAGGGGCCCGGCTACCCTGCGCGGCGTCTGGCTGCACTTGGCTCTGGAGGACCGGCTCCACCACGGTCTTCTCTACCCGCTGCTCGACACCAGGATCAGGTGTTGTGATTATCACTTCTTCTACCCGCGGCCTGGCCGCGGGATCATCTTGAGCTGCAGCTTGTTCTTCCTGCTGCTCGGTGTTGTCATCTTGCCGCTCCAGGGCGGCACGGTCTTGGTTCTCGTTTTCTTCTTCAACATTCTCCCCAGCTGATGTAGCTGGGGGAGAGGGAGGCGTGTCGGTGTGAGCAGCATCCTGCGCAGTCTGATGCGCGTCAGTCTGCTGCTCCGGGTTCTCAACATCATCGTCACCAGCGCCCGTGTTCTCGGCGCCGGTGTCTTCTTCTAGCTTCACAAGAGAGGGCGCACGCGTCCTATCCTGCTGGACTAGCTCTTCATCCTCGTCTGAGAGCTCGACGAGCTTCTCGAGGTCCACGATGGCTTTCCTCTTGGTGCGACTGGGGGCAGCGGCAGCGTCAGCATCCAGAGGGGCGCTGGAAGAAGGAGATAATTCAGAAAGAGAGACAGAGAAAAGCGTAGCGAGAAGCAGCAGCAGAGTGGTACTCGGATGAAGTAACTTACCCTTTGGTGGTGGGAGGTTGTCTTCTGCTGGTGGTGGTCTTCTTCCCCTTCTTGGGCTTCTTCGGAGCAGGTTCTTGGGCACCACTGCCCACCCTCTTCCGAGTTGGGGGAGCAGCCACAGACAGAGGGTTAACCTCCAAGGCTTCGTCCTCATCCTCCAGCTCGGGATCCTCTGCATAGTAGAAGAAATAGTAGATTCAGAAGCACAGAAGGAAATCAAACTGTGTTGCTGGTAAGCAGAGAGGTGAACTTGGTCACCTTCGTCATCCTCGGACCAGTCCCGGATAGACGCATCAACTCGGTGCTTACCATGCTGAGTTGCGCGAGGGATGCAGAGAGTGTCCTGGGTGTCGTAGGCCTTCTCATCATCCTCTTCTCGGTCATCGTGCCAATTGGCCTCGAAGACCTCAGTGTCTTCTGCTCTCTGACGATCAATGTGCTGAGAAGGCAAACAAGATAGCACAGTGAGTTGAGCTCAGAGCTAAGGATCTCTACTCGTAACAGCATGCAAACACAAAGCATATTTGGCTAAGTAATTCTACTCAGCGCGGCATGCAAACATAAAGAATATAAAGCCAAAGGAGTATTTATGATCTCCTAGCCGGAACAGCATGCAAACACAAAGCATATTCAGCTAAGGATTTCTATTCGACACGGCATGCAAACACAAAGCATATAAAGCCAAACAGGATATTTGTGGTATTCTACTCGGTGCAACATGCAAAGACTAAGCATACAAAGCTGAGAAGCTATCTACTCGGTATCAAAGTGCAAAAGCAAAGCAGAGAAGACTGACATGTCCAATAGGTTTGGTGCGGCTATACGACTCGAAGCTATACAGTCACTCGTCAGTAAGCGTGGTCTGCATGATGGACCTAGCCCAGACAGCCACCTCGGCCTTGGTGAGCTCGAAGGTTGTTGTCCTTGTGCAGTCACGGGCTCCTCCCATGTAGCACATCTTGTGCGAGCGGCGCTGGAGCGGGAGTACTCGGCGTGAGATCCAACATGCGATTGGATCGTCCCGGCGAAACCCCTCCTCGCAGCAACTCGGCCAGGCGTCGCTCAACCTGGACAACATCCTCGATGGTGGTCTTCGGGTGGTAGCCCCAGTTCTGTTGAGTTGGCAGGGCATTCTTGAACTTTGGAAGCCCTATCCGGTCCTGGATCAGCTTCCCGTCTTCCGTGGCGACGTTCTTCACATATAGGAAACTGCGCTGCTACTTGCGCACAGTTTCCAGTCCCTTAGCCCTTGGGTGATGGCCAGTCGAGCGCTGCAGCATCATGGCGCATCCCGTCTGGGTCATGGCGCGGCGCTATCGGTCTTTCCCGGATTGGGAATACTCTGTTTGCGGAGGAAGAAGTATCGAGCACAAGTGTGGATAGTTGGGTACACGCCCAGAAAGGCTTCGCACACCACGACGTGGGTAGAAAGCATAATGAGAGAATTGGGTGGAAGATGATTGTAACATCCTAGTGTTTGGGAAGTTGTAAGGATCTAAATTTAATATGTGCATTTGCAAAGCATGCATCTAAAAGTACGGGAAATTTTGGCGCGAAAGTTTAAACAAACCAAAGTGACCAATGTTTCACTTGACATGATGAAATAGGACTAGATCATCTGGTCAAGAGTACAATTGGAGTGATCTTTATAAGAAGTATCTTTAGAAATCAAATCATCTGGTTACGCAAACCATAATTGGTTGTGGCCAACACTAACTCCCAACAAGTCTAACCTCAAGTCTGTAAGTGATTTGAGAGAAATCAACTAGGTATCTGGAACTCGAAGAGGGGTGAGTATCCAAAGCACAAAATTGATGATCTCACTTCTGCAAGTTAGTCATGTATAACTGGATGATCTCATCAGACCTGAAGGATGAATCTGAACGAGGAAACAAACCCTCTTAAACCAAAACTAAACCCTGATCAATGTCGGTGATCTTTTCAAATTCTTGTCTACGTTCCTGCATGACCATGGCCACAAGAGAAGCAACCCAGGAGGGAGCCAAGATAAGAAGATATCAACCGAGGGGGGTGAAATCCTGGTATTTGGTGTCATACAAGAATAATCTGAATACAGGACCTGATCAATCTTGTAAGCAGATTATTTCTGAGGGAATTAAACACTTGAGTTTCATTAGGTTAGATTATATAGGAACAAGCTGGTAATTGACTCTAAGATATCATCAGACGAGAGTGGCAACTGGAGACTTATTCGCAAGTACTAGAACCTGGAGTGATCGAGGTTGCATCGATATTCTAGTAGAGAGAGAGATAGACCAATATTAGAATAAAGTCGAATTTCGACATGACCTCTGGTGTTATTGGATCCGAGGGATTCAATTCAACACTTGAAACAAAAGAATGGTTGTAATTGGAATTTGAGTTCCAAATTGAATGATTTGATAATTGGAATGATTTAATATTAAATAATTTTGAAACATTTAATAAATAAACCTTAATTCAATTTAAATTCATTAATAGAAGCTATCAATAGAAAAACAATAAGTTTTATTGATGATAACACAATTTTACAAAGTCATTACAAATTACAATAAAAGGAAATTACAAAAGAATAAGCTTTATTACTTATAAAATAATAATACAAAGTCATTATAATATCTAACACATAAAAGTACATTTCTATTACAATGACATTTACAAAATAAAATTCCTATATTAATTCTTGCTTAAAAGTCTTCAATTTATATTCTTTGGATCCTGCAAAATAAACAAGAAAAAACAAAGAACAAAAATGATAATATTAGTGAGGGTTAGTACTCTCAGCTTGGCAGTGAGATGCACTGCTAATCGCATCATCGAGTTAGGCTTAGACAAGTTAAGCATCTGTTCAAATCAGAAAAATATCTCAGTGTAACTTCATGGGCAAGTATCAGGTAATACAAGTGTCAGGCAAAAATAAACACAGCACCAGGATAAGACCAAGGGAAAACCGAGCCTATCTCTAGGAAATATCTCCTCAGCTAGTACACTAGCACACAGCACACTCACCAGCACACTTTGGTGCTGTCAAGATCTATATTGTGGTATAAATACCACATCAGCCGCAAGAGAGGGGAGACCAAGCTCACTTTCCCCTTTTCACTGCTCGAGCTACAGAGCTCCAGCAACACAGATAGAACCACAAACCAAACCATCCAAATCCCTGTTGTGAGAAGATAAACAGGTAATACATCCAGCAAGATCACAGCAAGGCCAAGCTTGGAGCTGGAGGAGTAGGCCTGGATCACAACAGCAACAAGATCACAAGCTGAGCAAGGGAAATAGCTCAAGGGGAAGTGGAACAAGAAGTCAAGGTCCATCAGTAAATCACAGCCACAACAGTAACACCAAAAGGTGATATCTACACACACCCTAACAAGGGATCTTGCTAAGATATGCACAGATAGTGGGCTGGGATTTGTTTCCCTCAGTCTAGCATAGAATTGCTATGCTAATATCATCACAGGGGTTTAAACACAAGTATAATACATGTTCTTATCTTAAGATAATTGCCTCAGAACAACATCATGGGCCTAAGGGCAATTTCACAAGCATTACTTTGTTCTTATCAAATATAACAACCAAACAATTCATAGTATAGTTGCTGGGCACCAGGACCATCAAGATTGGTACCTCAAACACAACTCACCAGGTCAAATATTCCTTAGAAACATGAGAGGGACATGGTGGCACATCCTCTGAACCCTAAGGTTCAGAGTAGCACCCACCAGTTGGCATATAGAGATGCCAATAATTAACCAACATCACAGATTAGCATTTAGCTCAAGCACAGTATCTGTTCTCAAATAGAGATAGGACCTCAGACTATTGCATCACAGGCTAGGGACATATTTAAAGATATAGATATCTGTTTTGATCAGATAATAAATCCAGGAGCAACAAGATCAAGCATACAACTGTTCTTATCTGGGTAAAAGGCTACCAGTACCACAATTCACAAGCAAATGGACCAATAAAATTAGCTAGCTCACAAGGACATCCAACAGGATTGCTGGGCACTAGGTCCTACTGGACAGAGCACCTCAAGCACAACCCTACACTAGATGGCCTTGTCAAGAAAATCCTGGAGTTATAAGAATCAAAGGGCCATGGAATTTTTCTGTCAACACAACCATTTAGTGACCAGCTAGAGCATCCCAGACCAAATGGTTCAGAGTAACATTAATATGTATAACATATAGGGTCAATTGATGTAGCTGTCAATAAATTGACAGAGACAACCAGGGCAAACCCCAGGATCATGGTTCTTAGCAACAAAGAAGCATAGGAGCTTAAATCACATCCAGTGCACTCTAACAGCAGCCAATAATGAGAAAATTATCCAAGAAGGAGCATCCCTACGCATATATGAGCAAGTCATCCAAACTGAGGCATTCTCACAATCATAGCATCGGCATTCATACACATCAGTTCATCATTGTGATGAACTGGGGCAGCACAACACACAACACCATTCACAGGCTCGATGGCCTGGTCTCAGAGCATGAAGGGATGGAGAGCAGGGAGCAGGGAGAGTAGGAGGAAGAAAAGAGAGGTAACGAGTACTTACAGGTGTCCACCATCGTGGTGGACACGGCCTGGTGGCGTAACACGGTCGAGGGCGGCGGAGCGGCACCGTGGTTGCATTCCGGGGAGCCGTCCCGACGGCAACCACCTCTCCGAAGCCGTAGCCGTATCATCACGGGGCAACAGGGGGCAGTGAGCCATGGCATCGTGCAGGGCACGAAGGAAGGCCCCAGGAGCAGCACGGGGTGGCGGCAGAGGGATTCCACCGGAACCCTAGAATCGGCCAGGGTTGCGCGCGGCCGTTACCGTGAACCAATTCCAGATCGAAGCGGAGGGGATTGGAGAGCGTTGAACGGCGAATCGATTGCAGCCAGGGGCGGCGGCGAAGACCAACTGTGCTGGCCGGAATAATCCTGGGAAGACGGCGGCGATTAGGGATCGCGGGAGAGAGGGGAAGGGAGGAGACAGAGGAGCGGGGTGGAGGCGTGTGGGGGGTGGCCACCTGCTCGGGATACCCGAGTGGGTTTGACCCAACCCACTGGTGGGTTGGCCCACCTGTCAGCCTAGGAGCCTTTTTAGTAATTGCTTAAGATCTTAAATAAAAGAATTAGATAAAAATAATAAAAAAACAATAAATAAAATTCTACAAAATTTCAAACTTTGCCAAATACAACTAATTCTTGATCTACTAAAATGGTTGAATATTAAGATTAAGAAAAATAATCCAATAATACTTATAGTCTTAAAATTATGGATACAAAATAATATCTTAATAATAAAACTTTGATAATAAGGTTAAGAGATATTCAACACTATTTAATCAAATGTAAATTATTCTTGCAACATTAATTAGATATTTTGAGCATTTCAAAATACTCCCTAACAAATGTTTTCTGTGAAAACAATCAAATAAGTTATAAGAATAACAATGAATATTGGAAAAATAATAAGTAATTCATTAAATCAGAAAAATACAAGTTATATATCAAAATGCTCCAAATGATAAATGCAACTCATCTATGATGTGTACAAAGTAATTTGACCAAGTTTTATGTGCAATGCTTTGCCTAATCATTAGTTCATTTAAAATTAATAAAATAATAATTTATTCAAATATTTTCAGAAGACATTGAATGATATGTCCAATTAAAGAGAAAAGAATTTCCAATTCAAATATGCCTAAGATAAAACATTTTATCCAACTTATAAACTTGTTTCCAAAGGTATTATAAAATTCTATAATGTTTCATTATAATCAGAAATAACTGCCACAACATTATTTTCTGTATTAATAAAACCCTCATGATTTCACACCAACTAAAACCTATCATCACTAGTTATTAAGCAAAGTATTATGATGATAGAGTTAGATGTATTAGTTCCTCATTTTCCACATAAAATTGATGTTATTAGCCCTACACTTTATAACATAAAATCAAATGTGTTTTTTATGTTTTCAGTAGATGTTTTCCATATAATAGTATTCTCGAGTTTAATCATGTGATAACTATTTATAACCTAAACATAATAAAAATGGGATGGTAAGTAAAAGTGAAAACCATGTAAGTCTAAAACCAGTAATAACAACATCACCACAAATAACAAAACAATTCACCTAAAACTCTTGTGAATAAGTTGTCGTAGTAAACATGGCTTACATTTGTAAGCTGGGGTATTTTCCAGGGTATTTCACGATTGCAACTCATTATTAGGCATGTATCATGCTGCCAGTGTGTTGTAGTCCTTACCGGGACTACTTTGCTATCTTTCAGACGTCAGGATGTTCTACGTGACCCTTGACCCCGAAGACATGGAATATTATGGTCATTTCAATCTCAGGCAAGTTCATCACTTGCTCATATCCTTTGCAGTACTTCATAACAAACTAATTGCAAAAACCATATTGTATTATCACCTACTCTCAAAAGAATGCATGATCCTATTTTTATAATAATATGACTACCTGAATGACTACCCGAGTGGTAGTGTTCTATGTGGTGGGCGGATGGAACCACGGTAAGATGAATAGGTCAAAGGAAGGTTCCATCTGCACGGGAACGTATTACCTAGGAACTAATCACAAATGCCGTCAGAACTCGGTGCGCCGTAAATACCGCGTTAACCATGGGTCTTCTATGGGGGGAGTAAGTCAGCCGTGATACTTTTCTCGTTCGCATGTCAACGGACTGCCAGAGACGTACGCTGTAGGTCTTGCGAGACTACATGCACATGGGTGGGAGCCCTTACGTCCCACGGGCTCTGGGGTCTATGAGTGTCTGCCAGGGGCGCGTAGATCTCCATCGTGAGGGGTGGAATCAGGCGTTCAACCTGCTGGCAGAAATGGGTGGGCATGCGTTGTGCGGAGAAGCACGGTTTGGCTTGGACCAACTACCGGGCCCCACACCTGAGTGGGAGTGGACAGGATCTCGAGCCTGGTTGTGCAACATGGTCTTGGTCGTCCATGGGTAAAGTAACGCACCTCTGCAGAGTGTAAAAGGATGTGGCATGTTACCCCCTGTTCCGGGAAGGAACTGCGAACGCTACAGGAAAGGCAACTCCATGAAGTTCTAGCCCTGTGATGGTCTGGCGGGCATAGTTTTCAGAATTAAAAGCAACCTCTTGAAGAAAGTTTTACAAAACCTTGCATTACTTTATGACTCTTTCGAGTCTAAAGCTGTAGTTAGTGCATCAGCCACCCACTATATATCATGAACTTGCTGAGTAACGCTCGTTACTCATTCTATCCCGTTTGACCCCTGCTTAGAGTTGAAGCCTTGGAAGTCGTCATCGTGAAGCCATCACTACATCATGAAGCTACGTGGAATGATCTACTACTTAGTCAATAAATTGCTATCATCAACAACACTGGTGGAGAACAAGATATCAAGGTGTAGATTGAGTCCATTCTTGGACTTAGCAGTTAGAAGCCATAGATTAGGGCTGACATCAGCCGTAGTGGTTTAGTTCTGAGCTAGAGTTCTTCTCCGGCTTGGAGCTGCGAATTGCTTCTTCTGATGTTTCATTTGCAGGAGATCTTCTTGATTCATCAAGAAGATTCTCAAGATTTTGTAATGAAGTTTGTATCCTATAGTTTTGCTTGGACCCGCTGTGTTTCTGTTGTACCACTCTGAGAGATGTAATATTCACGGATAAGTCCTTCTATGAGTATTATGTCACTGACTTGCGCACTACACATGCAGTGGTGTGTTGGGTCATCACAGGTGGTATCAGAGCGAAGCGACCTTAGGTTTAAAACCTTTTAGGAGATCTGTAGGTTGGTAAATTCTATAGGAAGCCATCTTATCTAAACCACATTTCCTACAACTATGATGATCATTCACTTGAGAATGATATAATCATACTTGTATAGAATTATTCTTACTCAACCTGAGTAAATCTACTTATCTATTATCTTTATACCTAGGTATGAATAGTTAGAAGTCCAGTGTGTATCAGTGTTATTGGGAAAAAGAGTGTTCTGACATAGTCAGAGATGCTTAAGTCAAAGTGATGATTACCCCATTCTAGGAATGAATAGGATGGAGTACAACATGGTATAGAGTACGTATAAGACTCGTCAAGAAGGGATGTTTGAGAATCATAAAGAGACATTAGACCATGGTAACTACGGGGTATATACCATATCCTTAGTTATCAAGTATAGAAGTGAATTATTATAGTATAGTATGGAATTAGGAGAAGGCATAAACATTGATGGAAGCTACATTACTACTCCTGCGATGTGATCAACAACATGAAGGATCAACATATACCATCAGCAGCTGATCATAATCAAGATAAAGTACTTCAATTGACATGGTACTTAGTCCTATATGGAACCAAGTTAGACAACAACTACTATAGGATCATTTTGTCTTGGTTTATTCCATTGCAGTAAGGCATGCAATTGAAGTAATTACCTGGGCAAAGAGTGGTTGTGTAGACTAGGATTACAAGGTAATATATACCTACTTGTGGTGTATAGCATTTAAGAGCCTTGGTACTTGAGATGTTCTACTCAAAGTACAATTATTTCACAGGCTTTTGATGCATGAGTGATAACTGCATTTTGGATTTATTGGATCTTATTTGGATCTTTGATTGACTAGATCTGTACATGAAGTTGGAACTTGATGTGCAAATGCATGTGCAGACATTGAGTTCTATCTTGATGTTACTGGTCTAGAGGGTAAAGGATTAGAATGA
This sequence comes from Alopecurus myosuroides, assembly GCA_028641055.1. Taxonomy (NCBI): domain Eukaryota; kingdom Viridiplantae; phylum Streptophyta; class Magnoliopsida; order Poales; family Poaceae; genus Alopecurus; species Alopecurus myosuroides. The sequence continues at coordinate 130,250,415 of CM054058.1, forward strand.
GAGCGATCTGAGTAATCAGCAGATGGAAATAATCACAACAACTCTGGAAGACCAGGAAGACAAGAAGGCAGAAGACAATAAAGCCACTGATGGGAATGGACCACATTCACATATTGTTTGGGTTGGTGAGCTACTACATCAACACATGGTGAGCTACCACAAATCATGACAGGAAAATAACATGGGTAGTTATATCTTAGAAGGAAACATGTAGAATTTGATAAATAAACTTATAGAATTGTCCCATAGAAGTCAAAACCCAAAGATATAGAAGGACCATAGGAAGTAACTAGTGGAATAGGTTATAATCACCTATAGGAAAGAGTTAAACTCGAGGAAACTCGAAGATATTTTCACTAATAATTGAGTCTTAGTCAATGTACAATACTGTGTACAAGATTCTTTGAATAATATTTATCCTAAGACCATTAGACTAAACCAAATGGAGTCCTAAACATAGTAAATATCCAGTATACCGGAAGAAGTTAATTGGTTATTCATCACTTGGAGGATATACCAAATGTTCTTCAGAAAGTTGTGAGAGGTAGGAAACCATACCTATTCATCGGAGAATGAAACTTGGTATCCACTATATGGTGGGAATACCACGTGTTCTTCGTGAGACTATTAGGAAGGCCTAGTAACAATACAGAGTTGTCCTAATAACTGGCATACGATTAGATTATCATACAAGACAGTGGAAGGTGAACAATGAAGACAAGAAGATACACATGTCAATGTCAACACAAGAAACCGATGTGAAGATTCAACATGCTACAGAAGTTCTCTCTACCTATCTTTACGTGAGAGAGGTCGAACTTCGGGACGAAGTTCTTGTTAAGGGGGAGATACTGTAACATCCCAGTGTTTGGGAAGTTGTAAGGATCTAAATTTAATATGTGCATTTGCAAAGCATGCATCTAAAAGTACGGGAAATTTTGGCGCGAAAGTTTAAACAAACCAAAGTGACCAATGTTTCACTTGACATGATGAAATAGGACTAGATCATCTGGTCAAGAGTATAATTGGAGTTATCTTTATAAGAAGTATCTTTAGAAATCAAATCATCTGGTTACGCAAACCATAATTGGTTGTGGCCAACACTAACTCCCAACAAGTCTAACCTCAAGTCTGTAAGTGATTTGAGAGAAATCAACTAGGTATCTGGAACTCGAAGAGGGGTGAGTATCCAAAGCACAGAATTGATGATATCACTTCTGCAAGTTAGTCATGTATAACTGGATGATCTCATCAGACCTGAAGGATGAATCTGAACGAGGAAACAAACCCTCTTAAACCAAAACTAAACCCTGATCAATGTCGGTGATCTTTTCAAATTCTTGTCTACGTTCCTGCATGACCATGGCCACAAGAGAAGCAACCCAGGAGGGAGCCAAGATAAGAAGATATCAACCGAGGGGGGTGAAATCCTGGTATTTGGTGTCATACAAGAATAATCTGAATACAGGACCTGATCAATCTTGTAAGCAGATTATTTCTGAGGGCATTAAACACTTGAGTTTCATTAGGTTAGATTATATAGGAACAAGCTGGTAATTGACTCTAAGATATCATCAGACGAGAGTGGCAACTGGAGACTTATTCGCAAGTACTAGAACCTGGAGTGATCGAGGTTGCATCGATATTCTAGTAGAGAGAGAGATAGACCAATATTAGAATAAAGTCGAATTTCGACATGACCTCTGGTGTTATTGGATCCGAGGGATTCAATTCAACACTTGAAAAAAAAGAATGGTTGTAATTGGAATTTGAGTTCCAAATTGAATGATTTGATAATTGGAATGATTTAATATTAAATAATTTTGAAACATTTAATAAATAAACCTTAATTCAATTTAAATTCATTAATAGAAGCTATCAATAGAAAAACAATAAGTTTTATTGATGATAACACAATTTTACAAAGTCATTACAAATTACAATAAAAGGAAATTACAAAAGAATAAGCTTTATTACTTATAAAATAATAATACAAAGTCATTATAATATCTAACACATAAAAGTACATTTCTATTACAATGACATTTACAAAATAAAATTCCTATATTAATTCTTGCTTAAAAGTCTTCAATTTATATTCTTTGGATCCTGCAAAATAAACAAGAAAAAACAAAGAACAAAAATGATAATATTAGTGAGGGTTAGTACTCTCAGCTTGGCAGTGAGATGCACTGCTAATCGCATCATCGAGTTAGGCTTAGACAAGTTAAGCATCTGTTCAAATCAGAAAAATATCTCAGTGTAACTTCATGGGCAAGTATCAGGTAATACAAGTGTCAGGCAAAAATAAACACAGCACCAGGATAAGACCAAGGGAAAACCGAGCCTATCTCTAGGAAATATCTCCTCAGCTAGTACACTAGCACACATCACACTCACCAGCATACTTTGGTGCTGTCAAGATCTTTATTGTGGTATAAATACCACATCAGCCGCAAGAGAGGGGAGACCAAGCTCACTTTCCCCTTTTCACTGCTCGAGCTACAGAGCTCCAGCAACACAGATAGAACCACAAACCAAACCATCCAAATCCCTGTTGTGAGAAGATAAACAGGTAATACATCCAGCAAGATCACAGCAAGGCCAAGCTTGGAGCTGGAGGAGTAGGCATGGATCACAACAGCAACAAGATCACAAGCTGAGCAAGGGAAATAGCTCAAGGGGAAGTGGAACAAGAAGTCAAGGTCCATCAGTAAATCACAGCCACAACAGTAACACCAAAAGGTGATATCTACACACACCCTAACAAGGGATCTTGCTAAGATATGCACAGATAGTGGGCTGGGATTTGTTTCCCTCAGTCTAGCATAGAATTGCTATGCTAATATCATCACAGGGGTTTAAACACAAGTATAATACATGTTCTTATCTTAAGATAATTGCCTCAGAACAACATCATGGGCCTAAGGGCAATTTCACAAGCATTACTTTGTTCTTATCAAATATAACAACCAAACAATTCATAGTATAGTTGCTGGGCACCAGGACCATCAAGATTGGTACCTCAAACACAACTCACCAGGTCAAATATTCCTTAGAAACATGAGAGGGACATGGTGGCACATCCTCTGAACCCTAAGGTTCAGAGTAGCACCCACCAGTTGGCATATAGAGATGCCAATAATTAACCAACATCACAGATTAGCATTTAGCTCAAGCACAGTATCTGTTCTCAAATAGAGATAGGACCTCAGACTATTGCATCACAGGCTAGGGACATATTTAAAGATATAGATATCTGTTTTGATCAGATAATAAATCCAGGAGCAACAAGATCAAGCATACAACTGTTCTTATCTGGGTAAAAGGCTACCAGTACCACAATTCACAAGCAAATGGACCAATAAAATTAGCTAGCTCACAAGGACATCCAACAGGATTGCTGGGCACTAGGTCCTACTGGACAGAGCACCTCAAGCACAACCCTACACTAGATGGCCTTGTCAAGAAAATCCTGGAGTTATAAGAATCAAAGGGCCATGGAATTTTTCTGTCAACACAACCATTTAGTGACCAGCTAGAGCATCCCAGACCAAATGGTTCAGAGTAACATTAATATGTATAACATATAGGGTCAATTGATGTAGCTGTCAATAAATTGACAGAGACAACCACGGCAAACCCCAGGATCATGGTTCTTAGCAACAAAGAAGCATAGGAGCTTAAATCACATCCAGTGCACTCTAACAGCAGCCAATAATGAGAAAATTATCCAAGAAGGAGCATCCCTACGCATATATGAGCAAGTCATCCAAACTGAGGCATTCTCACAATCATAGCATCGGCATTCATACACATCAGTTCATCATTGTGATGAACTGGGGCAGCACAACACACAACACCATTCACAGGCTCGATGGCCTGGTCTCAGAGCATGAAGGGATGGAGAGCAGGGAGCAGGGAGAGTAGGAGGAAGAAAAGAGAGGTAACGAGTACTTACAGGTGTCCACCATCGTGGTGGACACGGCCTCGTGGCGTAACACGGTCGAGGGCGGCGGAGCGGCACCGTGGTTGCATTCCGGGGAGCCGTCCCGACGGCAACCACCTCTCCGGAGCCGTAGCCGTATCATCACGGGGCAACAGGGGGGCAGTGAGCCATGGCATCGTGCAGGGCACAAAGGAAGGCCCCAGGAGCAGCACGGGGTGGCGGCAGAGCGATTCCACCGGAACCCTAGAATCGGCCAGGGTTGCGCGCGGCCGTTACCGTGAACCAATTCCAGATCGAAGCGGAGGGGATTGGAGAGCGTTGAACAGTGAATCGATTGCAGCCAGGGGCGGCGGCGAAGACCAACTGTGCTGGCCGGAATAATCCTGGGAAGACGACGGCGATTAGGGATCGCGGGAGAGAGGGGAAGGGAGGAGACAGAGGAGCGGGGTGGAGGCGTGTGGGGGGTGGCCACCTGCTCGGGATACCCGAGTGGGTTTGACCCAACCCACTGGTGGGTTGGCCCACCTGTCAGCCTAGGAGCCTTTTTAGTAATTGCTTAAAATCTTAAATAAAAGAATTAGATAAAAATAATAAAAAAAAACAATAAATAAAATTCTACAAAATTTCAAACTTTTCCAAATACAACTAATTCTTGATCTACTAAAATGGTTGAATATTAAGATTAAGAAAAATAATCCAATAATACTTATAGTCTTAAAATTATGGATACAAAATAATATCTTAATAATAAAACTTTGATAATAAGGTTAAGAGATATTCAACACTATTTAATCAAATGTAAATTATTCTTGCAACATTAATTAGATATTTTGAGCATTTCAAAATACTCCCTAACAAATGATTTCGGTGAAAACAATCAAATAAGTTATAAGAATAACAATGAATATTGGAAAAATAATAAGTAATTCATTAAATCAGAAAAATACAAATTATATATCAAAATGCTCCAAATGATAAATGCAACTCATCTATGATGTGTACAAAGTAATTTGACCAAGTTTTATGTGCAATGCTTTGCCTAATCATTAGTTCATTTAAAATTAATAAAATAATAATTTATTCAAATATTTTCAGAAGACATTGAATGATATGTCCAATTAAAGAGAAAAGAATTTACAATTCAAATATGCCTAAGATAAAACATTTTATCCAACTTATAAACTTGTTTCCAAAGGTATTATAAAATTCTATAATGTTTCATTATAATCAGAAATAACTGCCACAACATTATTTTCTGTATTAATAAAACCCTCATGATTTCACACCAACTAAAACCTATCATCACTAGTTATTAAGCAAAGTATTATGATGATAGAGTTAGATGTATTAGTTCCTCATTTTCCACATAAAATTGATGTTATTAGCCCTACACTTTATAACATAAAATCAAATGTGTTTTTTATGTTTTCAGTAGATGTTTTCCATATAATAGTATTCTCGAGTTTAATCATGTGATAACTATTTATAACCTAAACATAATAAAAATGGGATGGTAAGTAAAAGTGAAAACCATGTAAGTCTAAAACCAGTAATAACAACATCACCACAAATAACAAAACAATTCACCTAAAACTCTTGTGAATAAGTTGTCGTAGTAAACATGGCTTACATTTGTAAGCTGGGGTATTTTCCAGGGTATTTCACGATTGCAACTCATTATTAGGCATGTATCATGCTGCCAGTGTGTTGTAGTCCTTACCGGGACTACTTTGCTATGTTTCAGACGTCAGGATGTTCTACGTGACCCTTGACCCCGAAGACATGGAATATTATGGTCATTTCAATCTCAGGCAAGTTCATCACTTGCTCATATCCTTTGCAGTACTTCATAACAAACTAATTGCAAAAACCATATTTTATTATCACCTACTCTCAAAAGAATGCATGATCCTATTTTTATAATAATATGACTACCTGAATGACTACCCGAGTGGTAGTGTTCTATGTGGTGGGCGGATGGAACCATGGTAAGATGAATAGGTCAAAGGAAGGTTCCATCTGCACGGGAACGTATTACCTAGGAACTAATCACAAATGCCGTCAGAACTCGGTGCGCCGTAAATACCGCGTTAACCATGGGTCTTCTATGGGGGGAGTAAGTCAGCCGTGATACTTTTCTCGTTCGCATGTCAACGGACTGCCAGAGACGTACGCTGTAGGTCTTGCGAGACTACATGCACATGGGTGGGAGCCCTTACGTCCCACGGGCTCTGGGGTCTATGAGTGTCTGCCAGGGGCGCGTAGATCTCCATCGTGAGGGGTGGAATCAGGCGTTCAACCTGCTGGCAGAAATGGGTGGGCATGCGTTGTGCGGAGAAGCACGGTTTGGCTTGGACCAACTACCGGGCCCCACACCTGAGTGGGAGTGGACAGGATCTCGAGCCTGGTTGTGCAACATGGTCTTGGTCGTCCATGGGTAAAGTAACGCACCTCTGCAGAGTGTAAAAGGATGTGGCATGTTACCCCCTGTTCCGGGAAGGAACTGCGAACGCTACAGGAAAGGCAACTCCATGAAGTTCTAGCCCTGTGATGGTCTGGCGGGCATAGTTTTCAGAATTAAAAGCAACCTCTTGAAGAAAGTTTTACAAAACCTTGCATTACTTTATGACTCTTTCGAGTCTAAAGCTGTAGTTAGTGCATCAGCCACCCACTATATATCATGAACTTGCTGAGTAACGCTCGTTACTCATTCTATCCCGTTTGACCCCTGCTTAGAGTTGAAGCCTTGGAAGTCGTCATCGTGAAGCCATCACTACATCATGAAGCTACGTGGAATGATCTACTACTTAGTCAATAAATTGCTATCATCAACAACACTGGTGGAGAACAAGATATCAAGGTGTAGATTGAGTCCATTCTTGGACTTAGCAGTTACAAGCCATAGATTAGGGCTGACATCAGCCGTAGTGGTTTAGTTCTGAGCTAGAGTTCTTCTCCGGCTTGGAGCTGCGAATTGCTTCTTCTGATGTTTCATTTGCAGGAGATCTTCTTGATTCATCAAGAAGATTCTCAAGATTTTGTAATGAAGTTTGTATCCTATAGTTTTGCTTGGACCCGCTGTGTTTCTGTTGTACCACTCTGAGAGATGTAATATTCACGGATAAGTCCTTCTGTGAGTATTATGTCACTGACTTGCGCACTACACATGCAGTGGTGTGTTGGGTCATCACAATGATGTGGCTGGAGGCCAGAATGTTGGAGAAACTTGGAAAAGAATTCAGAAATTGGGAGGCCGAAGCCGCGTTTGAAGTGCACAAGGAAGACAACATACTCATCTTTCTCTGGTTTGGGTACGATCTCCGTACCTGGATGTCGACACACGACGCCGGGAGGCACGCGGCGCGTGTTGACAAGCCACTGGCAGTCCTCTGCCGTGACTTCCGATCCTTCCCAGCCGGCGCGGGCGGTGGCATCATCGTCTCCGTGGGCAGCCATGGCGGCGGAGATGCGCAGGGAAGATTGGAAGCGGAGGCGCTAGTGGGAGATGGGAATCGGAGATTGGAGGCAGAGGAATCTCTCTATCTCTCTCGCGGCGCGTGGAGCAGCGGCGTAGCAAGCGGTTGCGGTGGCGATGTGCTCGACGGTGGCGGAGAGGCGAGGGGGCGCGAGATGAGAAAGAGCAGGAAAGAGGAAAGAGGAGCATCGAGGGGGTATTTATATCGCTCCCTCGAGTTGCAGTTACTGGTGAGTTAATCGTGGATTGATCGTGCGCGGAGATCGTGCGGCGTGGCTTGCGCAACCGTTAGAAACGCACACAGCGCATATCGCGCGCGTAACGGGCACAGTTAATCCCACGCCGAGATCGTGGGCACTTGAGTACGGTTGAGGTGACTTAACGGGCTAGTGGGCCCATGTAACAGCCCAATTTTGCTACATTAGGGTGTGTGGTGTTGTGTCATCTCATACAGGCATGGAAACAAAAATTGAAACCAATTTAAGTTGTGAATTTAATTTGTTTGAAAACATGTTTTTTGTTGAAGTTTTAAAGGACATAAGGGCTGTTTTATAATTTCCAAAACTCTCCAGGGGTGTTGTAAAAAGTGGTCATCTTCAACCTCTGCCACTAGGAGCAGCTGCGTGGCACCGCCGACCCCGCCGAATGCCACCTCCTACTTGTTCGCCTGCTTGCGTGGCCGAGAAGACCTCCGGGTTGATGCCGTGTCCCCTCCTCTTGCTCTCACTCGGCGTCGCCCTCTCTTCCTCTCTCTGGCCTCAACCCGAACGAAACCCTAGCTGTCCCTCCGGCCGCCGCCTCGCGCCGCCAACTTCGGCCTTCCCTCGAAGATTTGAGGCCACCACGAGCTCCCCCATAGTCTCCTCTACCTCCTGGATTAGCTACACGAGCTGGGATTCCCTGGAGGAGCCGAATCGGGCCGTCTTCCCCGAGTCCGGCCGCCGGCTTCCCGTGCTCGCCGACGGCGACTCCGGACGCCACTACCTACCCCGACCCCTCCACTTGCTTCCCCTCGCCGTGGTGAGCTTCCCCATGCCCTTCCCTTAGCCTCCTGTGCACCGTAGCCCCTCGTCGCCGCTCGCCATGTCCGGCCGCTGCGGTTCCTCGCCGTCGGCGAAGTTCTGTCGACCATTTGGTCCATCCGCCGCCACCCCTAGGTTCCACTCGAGCTCCTCTCCGTTATGGTACCGTTTGATTCGCGAATAGCGCACGAGATCGCCGGATTCGAGTTCCTCTGTGAAGATCAGAGCAAGATGACGTCATCGCCACGTCACGCTTATGTCATAAACCAGTTTTTCTGTTTTGGAAATAATTAGAAACAGTAGCTGACACGTGGACCCCTCTGTTTAAATGAATTACAGAAAATGTTTAAAATTTGTATAATTAATAACTTATGTTTTATAAATAAGAAAAATGAGATGAAAGTATCAAAATGTTCATAAAAATGTAGCCTATCTGTATATGTCATTTACACACATGTTTGACATAGTTCAAAAATGAGCTTTTATTTAATGTTGTTTAATCATTTTAAAATGGAAAAATAAGTTTTTATTCAATAAAATTAGAAAATTAAAAGTTATATACCAAATTGCTCAAAATGACAAATGTAACCTAGTTATGATGTTTTCAAACCCATTTGAGCACTTTAACTTGTACTCACTTTCAGAATTGCCCGAAGTGCCCCTCCGGGGTCTATTTCGGGCTAATCTCAGTAAAATTGTATAAATGACATACGAACCCTAGCAACCCAACGAACCTGTTTAGGGCTTTATTTCAGTGCATTAACCTACTCATGCATACATATTGCGCATTGCATCGATGCCATGATTGATTGTTGTTCTTCTTTTCGGTGTTTGTTCCCCCTCGGTAGAACGTGACTCCGACGAGAAGGCCAGCAGTCCAATGGTGAATACTTGATATTAACCGACAAGTCAAGCACTTATTCCTGAAGTCTTTATCTGGTTTTCTTATAACCAAGGCAAGCATAACCTCTTATCTGCTCATATATGTTTTCGACATTTGATTCTCGTACTTTGAATTCGATTCCAAAGTACTTGATGTTGGTAGATATAGTTCACCTATATACCGCATCGCCTCAATATCCTGATCCACTGCTCCTAGCCGCCATAGATTTGCTTGTGCGCATCGCTAGAGCCTCATATCTGCTTCGCTTAGCTTTACATGCTTGTTTACCTCTGCTCCATCCGGTTGATGAATCAGAGCCGCGATAACCTAGTATGATATGATGACGTGGTGATATGAGCATTGTGTGGTTAACATGACTAAGGCTTGGATGGGAGGCCACTTGGGAAGTGGTTGTTGGTCCTATACTTGACAACCCTAGGATTAAGGTCTCGCCGCGGAAACCAAGACTGAGCGTGCAACCACACGCGGGGCTTAACAGACCGCGCTCGACTAACTAACTTGTTTGGTTCTATCCGTGAGTCACGTAGTTTGGGAGTTCCATCTGCATGTGAGTCAAAAACCTTTTGGAGGTGTTTAGGGCGTGACCGGGACAAGTGATGGACGTACACGGATCTTGATCCCGAGTCACAGAACAGGTGCCGTCAGGAGGTGGCCACCTCCCTGTTGACGGGGTGGCCCTGTTTGGGTTGACTCATGGATATGGCTCGATAAGGTAAAGGTCGTGGCCAGCCACCCTCTGCCGCGCTCCATGGACGAGCGTACATGTGGCGTTAAGAGTCGGATGGTACGTGTGGGTAAAGTGTACCACCCTGCAGGGATAAATCTTTCGGAAAGCCGTGTCCACGGTTATGGACGACTTGGTGAAAGTCACGAGGTCATAGATAACTTAAACGTGACGTAAAAGATGTTGACAAGGCATGGAGGCAATAGATGAAGGGTGCCTCCCCGGAGATGCCAGGAGGGGTGATCCTTGTAGCATGTGAGGTGCTGGAAAATGATGTTAGTGGATGAAAAGATGATGATTACACTAGTTGAGTTTCTCATCTGTTTTGAAAACATTCCTTGAGACGTGCTATTCTCCCTCGATTTGGAAAACAAAGATTGCTTTACGCTAAAAAGTCTTCATAAAACCCTTGCTGAAGATAGCAGATATATAATAGGTTAACTAAGTCTTGTTGAGTACCTCCCGTACTCATGTTTTCTTCAACTTGGTTCTGGTGGAGTTACTCATTTCGGTGGTGTTTCAACGTGGACATCGACGAGTAGTTTGGGGTTCCCAGGTAGCAGCCTGGAATCTATGGGCTGGGACGTCGCCTTATGTTGTTGCCTCTTAGGCCTTTTTGGTTTTTGTTGATTAGCAACATAATTTGCCTTCCGTTGTCTGATGTAATGTTGGGTCATGTGACCTCTGCTTGTAAAGCTATACTCTAGTAACACCTATTTAATACAACTTCAATGTCTAGAGTGTTGCTTTGATCGATTGTTGGTCTTGAGCCCGTTGTTATACAGTTTTGGCTATGCCTGCATAGTTGTCTCAGTCGAGGGGTTGTGGAGCCGATGATCCATGTCCGAGCCCGCCTGCCGAAGATATCCGGCCTGGGGCGAGGTAACCCTAGTAACCCTCGTTTGTTGTTGCACTTTCTGGACACATAGCAGCTCTGTATAACTTTGGTCCCGTTCCTTCAGTTTCATCCGACTCGTGGACACTTGGGTATACATATCTGGTTATGACTAGCATGGGCACAAGGAGTAGTAGACCGGGGATCCGGACTGCGTGCCGATGAATCCGGTCTGCCTGCCGTTGTTTGTTGTGGCCGGGGCTGGTAACCCTGAAGCCCTTGTGAGTCCATTGCTAGGAGCACATGACAGTTTGTATATCTCTGGGTCCGGGGTCCGACAAGAGTTGATATCAGAGCAGGACTGCCTGTAGGTAAACCTTACTGCTTGGTCGATGTTGAGTCTAGTGTTTGTGAAAACTATTTTGAAACTTCAAATGAATTGTGAAAACCCTTCTTAGGATTCTTTTTACTCCTTATCTGGTATCGCTCTAACTCTGGGTCATCTTTCCTGTTTTGATTTGAAAAGGTTTTGCTATCTCTTCTAGTCATTCAAAACCTAGGTGCCTTCTTAGGCAAGGACGTTCTTTTACCAAGTTGACCTAGTGTTAAGTTCTAGAGTCGTGTGTGTTCCTTACTCCGTTGTATCTCTTAAACTGGGAGACTTCCTTCCATTCATAATCTCTCAAAGTTGTATAGAATCCACATTCCTACATGTTTCAAAGTTCTAAATCCTAAACCTCGAGATCTGCTTTCCATCTTGAATGTATTTGTTATTCCCTACTCATATCCTTCCGGAGTTATGTTGTCTTTTGAAAGATACTTTGTGATTGCTATTCGTGGTGTCTTTCAAGACACTAAGATGTAATTACTCCTTCATTTGGGTTTTTAAGCCTTGGACTTGAACCGAAGGTCCCGGAATGTGCTGGATTGAAGTGTGTTGAATCATGTGGTTTCTTAACCATGTGATGTGTATGCTACCAGCACAAGATACTGACCTTTAACCCAAGTTCTGTTTCTTTGGATTCTAAGGAATATGTTCTATCTCAGGATGGCTAGGAAATTCCAACTCTCATAGCCATAGGTTTTCTCTTGAAATCAAAAAGGATCACGACAAGAGTGTTCTTTATGATTCTTATATCTTTGTTCTTGATTCATCTATACCAATCTACCTAGCATGGGTTCTACAAATGAGTATTACCCTGTGCATTCACCATGATCTCTGGAATTTCCGGAGCATGTTCTTAATCTTTAGATGCTTTCCTACCTTTGCCCATGGTTTGGACATCAAGTTGCATACGTGTGTTGGAGTCTTCCAGTGCATTTGCTCTTGTTTTCCGTCAGAACTGCCACCTTGGAATGTTAGGAGAAACAAACTCCAGTACCTCGTTCATCTCTTGGACCAGGTCAAAGTTTTGTAATCCGCGGATTGAAGAAGTTGTATTAGCTTCTGTTCCGTTCTACCTTCGAGTATCACACTCTTATATATCAAGAGGATGTGTTGTGTTTCATGGCCTTATCGATGATGATGCTCCTACACATTTTCACTCCCCCTTCCTCCAAGCTTGAATGCTAAAGAATGTTGGGTGTGCATTGATATGTGTATCAGTTATTCTTAGCAATTCTTATTGCTTTGAAAAATCTAAGAAAACATCTGTATCCTTCTTAGCACTATTGGTCACCCGGTCTCTACTTGATGTTGACCGTGTTACCAAATCCGTTCATTCCGGTGCACATCCTCGGTCAGAGAGTTAGGTTTATGCCAAAGCTCTTCAGACCATATCGGTTGCTTTGAAAAGCAAGATTCTTTTTGAACTCCAAGACATACCAGTGGGTTGTGATATTCTAGATGTCTTACTAGAAGTATCACCAGGTTGTTACCTGGCTGTGATGTCTAAACAAGGGGTAATTTGAACTACTCCTTTCTCCAAGAAACCCTGCTGGATATCCTGGACTAGTTGGTTGAGCTTAACCACTAACTTGGAGAGTTGAAAGGAAAAAGCTCCGCCCAACTTGATCCTTTGATAAGGGATGTCTAGTTTCCTTTGTGTTGAAGCAGGATAGTATCTCCGTAGTGGAAATGCTATCATCCCACCTTGATTGATTTGGGCTATCGTCAGATCAAGTCAAGATTCAAGGACTGTCTTGATGGTGTTTCCACTCATGGTGTTTTGCCCGAGTACACCTTCATGTTCTTTAGTAGGACCAATATTCATCCTTGTTCATATATCATATGAGTTCCTCTTCTTGGAGTGTTTTGATAAGTGTGTTGTTGAGCCCATCAATAACTTCCCCAAGTTGCAAGAGGTTCATTTTGAACAATTGGCACTAATGTTGGAAACTCTCGAGAACCATCTTTGTGTCATCGGGAAGTTGGGTTCTAGATGTTCGAAGTAACTTACTCTGGTTCATGTGCTTTTGGTGAAAGTTGTCCCCATGGATCCGAGTAGAGTTTCCTTGTTCCCTCGGTAATAATCCCTAGTTGGTCATGCACGTGTGGACTATTCTTGAGATGTTAGGTTCTTACCTCCATTTGTTTGAAGAAGTTTGCATCCACACCAAGCCACTGACTGATTGTCTCCTAAAGAGAAGAAGTCCTAAGAACTTCGTTATATTTGTATCGTCTTCCCAACAAGGACTCCGATGTGTTTCATTGCAAGTAAATCATGTAGGTGCAACCATCCCTGACAAGTTGCTAATACATGAGCTCCGCAATCTCGCTCATCTCTTGAGCTTGACATCATAGTCCATATCTTGAGAATCCAGTAATGTATCTCGTTGGTAACCGGTGCAACCTCTTTGATCAAACATGTTGAGTCTCAGTTATCAACCCACTAACCAGAGCTGAATCTCAAGCAGCAACGATGGTGTGTGTTCCCTCAAGGGTATTGAGCTAAGTCCATTTGAAAATCTGGCATGGTTGATGTTGTGGTTGGCACAATTAGCCAGAAGGCCTAATGTCATATCCCCTTGAATCCGTAAGAACAACCACTCTCCATGAGAATTCTTGTGACTCATTCTAAACAAGTTTTCCTCACCGTTCTTCCAAACCGGAGTTATACTTTCACTTGATGACCTATAGAAGGCTTGTCATGAGCCTGCTGTCGGTATCTAGAACATCTAGGAGAACCTGGAAGTTGTTCTTCCAATGCATTTTTGTCAACCCTCCAAACCTTTCTTCCAGTGGAAACAAGTTCATCATGAGAACCACCTCGTGGTATTTTGTAACCGCCCTTGATCAGTTCCCTTTCTCAAGTTGTTTGTACTTGAAGTTCTGTTCATCTCACACATTGTGTGAATTTGTCAGACACTCCAGCCGTGGGATCTTGACCATGTGGTAAACGTATTGCTACTTCAAGTTCACCATAGGAAAGAGATTCCCTATTCCTTCTGGTGTTTCAATCCTCGTTGGTTATTCGTCCTTATGGTGTGACCAAGGATTCTTCCTTTGTTACGGTGTTCCAAATTATTTTGGTTACTCCTCTTCTGCCGTGAAGTAACATCCCCATCTTTGACAAAGTTTTCGACAAACTTTAACGGAATGAAAGTTCCTTCATCTTTCGTGTCCACTCCGAAGAGTGAACATGATCCTGTATCAACTTTTCTCCGATGCATGATTCCAGTGTTTCCTCGTGTTTTGTTTTTCTCGTCTACGGATATTACTTTGTGGTATCCAAGACCAAACTTTCCATCTTGGTTTTCTGTTTGAAGAAACCTCGATGTCATAAGTTGTTCAACCTTTCTTTCCCAAAAGGATTTAAAGTCTTGTGAAAAGCTCATATTCTAAATCCTTTCAAGACCAGTCGTCCGCAAACTTGAAACCATCTTCTACTCTCTCCGTTATGTTGATGTGTTTCATTCCTGTTAACTTAAATGTTCTTTATGAACAATCCTGTCATGAGTTAGCCATGAGATACTCGATCTTCGTAAAGATCAATTCCTTAGAGATTTCCCTCTTATCTAAGGTGTAGCCGCTGGATATCTTCGCAAGTGCTACGAATCAACCTCTTCAAGAAGAGAACCGTAAGGTTTGAGAAGATCGTTCAAAACCGGTGTTCCTTCTTTCTTCTCCTTTGGGAATCTCGGGACGAGATTCTTGTAAGGGGGGTAGATTTGTAACAACCCAATTTTGCTACATTAGGGTGTGTGGTGTTGTGTCATCTCATACATGCATGGAAACAAAAATTGAAACCAATTTAAGTTGTGAATTTAATTGGTTTGAGAAAATCCCACAAATAGTACCTATTTTTGGTTCCCAAAATTTTGTGTTGGAAAATATTTCAAATACACCAAAGAAACACATGGTTCTGTTGAAAATTTTACAAGCTTTCTAAAAGTTATTTTGCCAAATTTTATCCTTTCAAAAAGGCCCGGAAAACATGTTTTTTGTTGAAGTGTTAAAGGACATAAGGGCTGTTTTATAATTTCCAAAACTCTCCAGGGGTGTTGTAAATAGTGGTCATCTTCAACCTCTGCCAGTAGGAGCAGCTGTGTGGCACCGCCGACCCCGCCGAATGCCACCTCCTACTTGTTCGCCTGCTTGCGTGGCCGAGAAGACCTCCGGGTCGATGCCGTGTCCCCTCCTCTTGCTCTCACTCGGCGTCACCCTCTCTTCCTCTCTCTGGCCTCAACCCGAACGAAACCCTAGCTGTCCCTCCGGCCGCCGCCTCGCGCCGCCAACTCCGGCCTTCCCTCGAAGATTTGAGGCCACCACGAGCTCCCCCATAGTCTCCTCTACCTCCTGGATTAGCTACACGAGCTGGGATGCCCTGGAGGAGCCGAATCGGGTCGTCTTCCCCGAGTCCGGCCGCCGGCTTCCCGTGCTCGCCACCGGCGACTCCGGTCGCCATTGCCTACCCCGACCCCTCCACTTGCTTCCCCTCGCCGTGGTGAGCTTCCCCATGCCCTTCCCTTAGCCTCCCGTGCACCGTAGCCCCTCGTCGCCGCTTCCCATGTCCGTCCGCCGCGATTCCGTCGACCATTTGGTCCATCCGCCGCCACCCCTAGGTTCCACTCGAGCTCCTCTCCGTTGTGGTACCGTTTGATCCGCGAATAGCGCGCGAGATCGCCGGATTCGAGTTCCTCTGTGAAGATCAGAGCAAGATGATGTCATCGCCACGTCACGCTTATGTCATAAACCAGTTTTTCTGTTTTGGAAATAATTAGAAACAATAGTTGACACGTGGACCCCTCTGTTTAAATGAATTACACAAAATGTTTAAAATTTGTATAATTAATAACTTCTGTTTTATAAATCGGAAAAATGAGATGAAAGTATCAAAATGCTCATAAAAATGTAGCCTATCTGTATATGTCATTTACACACATGTTTGACATAGTTCAAAAATGAGCTTTTATTTAATGTTGTTTAATCATTTTAAAATGGAAAAATAAGTTTTTATTCAATAAAATTAGAAAATTAAAAGTTATATACCAAATTGCTCAAAATGACAAATGCAACCTAGTTATGATGTTTTCAAACCCATTTGAGCACTTTAACTTGTACTCACTTTCAGAATTGCCCGAAGTGCCCCTCCGGGGTCTATTTCGGGCTAATCTCAGTAAAATTGTATAACTGACATACGAACCCTAGCAACCCAATGAACCTGTTTAGGGCTTTATTTCAGTCCATTAACCTACTCATGCATACATATTGCACATTGCATCGATGCCATGATTGATTGTTGTTCTTCTTTTCGGTGTTTGTTCCCCCTCGGTAGAACGTGACTCCGACGAGAAGGCCAGCAGTCCAATGGTGAATACTTGATATTAACCGACAAGTCAAGCACTTATTCCTGAAGTCTTTATCTGGTTTTCTTATAACCAAGGAAAGCATAACCTCTTATCTGCACATATATGTTTTCGACATTTGATTCTCGTACTTTGCATTCGATTCCAAAGTATTTGATGTTGGTAGATATAGTTCACCTATATACTGCATCGCCTCAATATCCTGATCCACTGCTCCTAGCCGCCATAGATTTGCTTGTGCGCATCGCCAGAGCCTCATATCTGCTTCGCTTAGCTTTACATGCTTGTTTACCTCTGCTCCATCCGGTTGATGAATCAGAGCCGCGATAACCTAGTATGATATGATGACGTGGTGAGATGAGCATTGTGTGGTTAACATGACTAAGGCTTGGATGGGAGGCCACTTGGGAAGTGGTTGTTAGTCCTATACTTGCCAACCCTAGGATTAAGGTCTCGCCGCGGAAACCAAGACTGAGCGTGCAACCACACGCGGGGCCTAACAGACCACGCTCGACTAACTAACTTGTTTGGTTCTATCCGTGAGTCACGTAGTTTGGGAGTCCCATCTGCGTGTGAGTCAAAAACGTTTTGGAGGTGTTTAGGGCGTGACCGGGACAAGCGATGGACGCACACGGATCTTGATCCCGACTCACAGAACAGGTGCCGTCAGGAGGTGGCCACCTCCCTGTTGACGGGGTGGCCCTGTTTGGGTTGACTCATGGATAGGGCTCGACAAGGTAAAGGTCGTGGCCAGCCACCCTCTGCCGCGCTCCATGGACGAGCGTACATGTGGCGTTAAGAGTCGGAGGTACGTGTGGGTAAAGTGTACCACACTGCAGGGATAAATCTTTCGGAAAGCCATGTCCACGGTTATGGATGACTTGGTGAAAGTCACGAGGTCATAGATAACTTAAACGTGACGTAAAAGATGTTGAGAAGGCATGGAGGCAATAGATGAAGGGTGCCTCCCCGGAGATGCCGGGAGGGGTGATCCTTGTAGCATGTGAGGTGCTGGAAAATGATGTTGGTGGATGAAAAGATGATGATTACACTAGTTGAGTTTCTCATCTGTTTTGAAAACATTCCTTGATACGTGCTATTCTCCCTCGATTTGGAAAACAAAGATTGCTTTACGCAAAACAGTCTTCATAAAACCCTTTCTGAAGATAGCAGATATATAATAGGTTAACTAAGTCTTGTTGAGTACCTCCCGTACTCATGTTTGCTTCAACTTGGTTCAGGTGGAGTTACTCATTTCGGTGGTGTTTCAACGTGGACATCGACGAGTAGTTTGGGGTTCCCAGGTAGCAGCCTGGAATCTATGGGCTGGGACGTCGCCTTATGTTGCGGCCTCTTAGGCCTTTTTGGTTATTGTTGATTAGCAACATAATCTGCCTTCCGTTGTCTGATGTAATGTTGGGTCATGTGACCTCTGCTTGTAAAGCTATACTCTAGTAACACCTGTTTAATACAACTTCAATGTCTAGAGTGTTGCTTTGATCGATTGTTGGTCTCGAGCCCGTTGTTATACAGTTTTGGCTATGCCTGCATAGTTGTCGCAGTCGAGGGGTTGTGGAGCCGATGATCCATGTCCGAGCCCGCCTGCCGAAGATATTCGGCCTGGGGCGAGGTAACCCCAGTAACCCTCGATTGTTGTTGCACTTTCTGGACACATAGCAGCTCTGTATAACTTTGGTCCTGTTCCTTCAGTTTCATCCGACTCGTGGACGCTTGGGTATACATATCTAGTTATGACTAGCATGGGCACAAGGAGTAGTAGACCGGGGATCCGGACTACGTGCCGATGAATCCGGTCTGCCTGCCGTTGTTTGTTGCGGCCGGGGCTGGTAACCCTGAAGCCCTTGTGAGTCCATTGCTAGGAGCACATGACAGTTTGTATATCTCTGGGTCCGGGGTCCGACAGCCCAGGTTGCAGTTATTGGCGCGTGGCCTGCCGTATCCCAGGTACCGAGGCGTCGGGGGCACATGGGTGTGACACGTGCCACGTAGCGACACAGAGAGGTGGATTCGCTCCGATTCAGCGGGAGTGAGTTGAAAATTTCACTAAGTCATTTTACTCGGCAGCTCAGGAGAGAAAAGGCTCTACTCAGCTACCCGGAAGGTGGTCCCATGGGCACAGTTGAAGAGATTCGAGAAGGAGTTTCTGGTTTAAATTGGAGTGCAACTTGGTGTTACTCATTCAAGAAGACATTTTGGTTTTTAAGCTGGCAGGGCCCAGTGAACAAGTTCGCAGGACTCTACCAACTTCGGGGACTAATGTCGGGGGGTTACCCCCTAGTAGGGGTAAGGCAAGTGCTAAAGGCAAGGTCAAAGGTGCTGTTTGACTGAGTAGCTGGCTACCCGGTACTTGCTACCCGGTAGGCTGCTATCCGCCCGTAACCACCAATGGCCAGGAGGAGAAATCAAGGAAGTTATGTTCCTCCGAGTAGAGAAGTTGGCCCGAGTAGAGGGAGTGGTTTCCTACTCGGGCCAGAAGTCAATGGAGCCGTTCTGACAAAGGATCCCGCGTATCCTGCGTCCGTACGGCGTGCGGTTCAACTTACGGAGCGCGTGATTATCCGCGCTATGGCGTGGCTACAGTGCGGTAGGCGCCTGTCAAGTCTTGTCACTGACAGAGGGGACAGGACTACGGATGGCAATGGGGCCCCGAAACCCGAAAACCCGACGGGTACCCGCCTTAAATGGGGAGGGTTTGGTAAAATGTTCGACCCGCCAGGTATGGTAAGAAATGAGACCCGACAAGTTAAATGGGGCAGGTATGGGGGGCGCCGACCCGGCCCCGAACCCGGTGGGTGCCATCCGGAGACAGGACAGGGCTAGGGGCCTACCCTATCTCACTGACAAGGTGGACAGGTCCCATCCCCGAACGGCGCGACGACTTCCCCCACCCGCGTCAGCGAGAAGCCGGAGGCGTGCTCTGTTTTGCAGTGTGCCTGTCCCATCAGTCGTACCTTATAGTCTTTTTCTATTCGGCTGGACACCAGTATATAAGGTGCCCTGCCTCCACCTGCGAGAGGTTTGCTGAGATCGCACACATCATTCAGATCTCAACCCTAGACGTTCACACAGAGAGAACTAGAGAGCTAGAGTGGCTACTCGGCTGAAGGCCTGATTTGTACTGTGGCTACTCGGTGAACACACATATAGAGAGAAAGGCAGGAGTAGGGGTGTTACCTCCAGACGAGGGCCCTGAACCTGGGTAAGATCTGTTGTTTGCAGTGTTTGTGACATCCTACACGCGGCTACTCGCCGTGTGATCCCTCCCTGATCACCTCCAGCGTCCATCGGCCCCAACCTTTAGCCATCCTATGGCATCTGCCGTGAAACCACCACGACAGGTGGTGGTGATGAATCCATCTCATCCTTGCCCTTCCAAGGTAAAGGTTCTGCATCCACAAATGATGTCCTGGTCTCCAACATCCTGAAACTAGCAACAGATCTTATACGTTTAAACTTGTTCTCATACTCACAGTTCTGGTTATGCATATCATAGAGTTCTGCTTGCAAATCATTGGTGGTCTTGGTGAGTGAGAAAATATCCTCCCAAAGATTCAAATTCTCCCTCTTGTATCCGCGATCTGTTCTGTCTTTATCCCGTGAATGATCTCAACTTCACACTCTTCCATCTTCTTGTACCTAAAGACTTCTCGCTCCAGTTCTTCCATCCTAGCTTCAAGACTGCCTTCTCCTTTAGGGATATGCACCTTCCCGTCCTTGAGCAGAAATTCCCTGGGATGCATCTTCAACTCGTTCATGTACGGGTTGACGACGTTCTCAAAGAAACTGTCTTTGGGAGATCCAGGATAGGAAATTGCGGCTCTAGATCTGAAGATGTAACCTGGAAGAAACAGCTCTAAACAAAAACACGACGAGAAAATGATATACGGACCCCGGGGGGTCCGGGGGATTATATAGCAAAAACTTTCATAACGAAAGGAAAGTCCAGGTCGAAAACGAGTCGGAAAGGGGCTCCGAGGCGCCCACACCATAGGCTAGCGCGGCCAAGGGTGGCCCCGCGCCACCCATGGTGTGGAGCCTCCGGGCTTCGTCTCTGCCTCGTTTTCGCTCATAATTTTTTATATTTTCCAAAAACAGTAAAACTAAAGGTTGTAAGATGTTTCGCGAACGTTTTTTTTACCAAAAACTGATACCTATTCGAAAACTGACTCTGCAGTTTCTGAAATATGCTTCTTAATGAATTCCTCCGGGATCATGGCTCGAATACAATCAACATTTTCATTATAAGGATCTCCGGAAATATAATGCTTGAGTCTTTGGCCATTCACCACTTGTGAAGTGTTGTCTTCAAGGGAATTTTTTTTAATTTCCCCCGAACGATATACCTCTTCGATAACAAAGGTCCTTCCCATCTCGAGAGTAATTTTCCTGCAAAAAATCTGAGACGAGACCTATACAATAGCACTTTCTCACCAAAATGATATTATCTTTTAATAATTCTCTTATCTCGCCACCTTTTAACTATCTCTTTAAAGATCTTAGCATTTTTATATGCTTCTGACGAAGATATGGATCCTGGACCCTGCGGGTAAGGACACCCCCTCTCAGGCCCAAGGCCAAGGCCCAAGAAGAGGCTCCCTTGGAATACTCTAGAAGGCCCACGTGAAGCCCACCCGCAATAACTTGCGGGTTAAGCTAGGAACTTGTAAACCGACCTATCTAGAGTTCGAGTCCTCTCCGGGTAGAACTCGAGACCTGGCCATCTATATAAGGCCAGGAGAGCCCCCTAGGAGAGGACCAAGCAATTACCGCACGACCCAAAAGCCTTGAACTCGAGACCTACTCTCGATTCGAGCACACCATTGTAACCGATCTAATCTTCAATACAGATCGACAAGAGGCAGGAGTAAGGGTTTTACCTCTACGAGGGCCCCGAACCTGGGTAAATCTCGCCCCCTGTCTAGCCGAAAATTCCACCAGCGCTCATGGGTTCTCCTAATCGAAACCCGATAGGTTCACCGAAGGGATTTGTTGAGTCAGGGATTCGACAATTGGCGCCGTCTGTGGGAAACGCGGGCGCTGGATCACCGGCATCTTCGGCTTCATCGATGTCCAACTCCCGTTGGAAACCATCGACTACGGCTCCAAGCAATCCTATACGGATCGGATCTGTCGTGGTCACACCTCACTCACCGGAATCACGCCCGGTATTCGAGGATCTGGAGAAGTGTGTCACCCTAACGTTCGGGAGCTTCAACTTCATGACGAACAGAGACGGAATCCTCCACTTCTCGGATGAATCTGAATCTGAATCTGGAGCCGTCAACTCGCGCTTTCCTATGGAGAAAAGTGGCGAGTCCATCCGTTTCAACACAATCGACTATCACGCCCTCTCGACAGAGGAACCATCTCGGGTATGGGAAGCTTTCCAATCTGCGCCTAGGACGCACGGGCCACGACTGGCCCAAGTCTGCATGGCAGGATCAGAACAGCCCCCGGAAATCGAATTCAGCGCAACCGAGCGCAATATAATCGGAGTCTCGCGGGAGGCCTGGAACAAGGCCAAGGAAGCCATGCGAAGAAGTCAGCCACCCGCGGCAGGAGCGACACAGGAGGACCTGACCGCCTACCACTATCACCTAGTGAGAGCCGCCTCAAACATCAAAGATGCCCGAGCAGATCTAGCCCGTCGCAGAAGAGCGGCGGACGAAACAAGCCTACGACGAGCCGAGCAGTCCCTTGCACCCTCAGTCGGTACCCGACCCGCGAGGAAGGGACACGCAGCATCGTCAAGGGACTACGAATCCATGGCTGGGACCAACAGGTCAACCACGTCTTCCTTCATGAGGGTCGACGACGACGGCAACGTTTACCCGCAAACCCCAGCTGCCGCGATCCTAGCCGCAGCAACTTACATGCAAATGAACCAACCGACGGAAAGCGACCCTCGGGTGGAACAGTAGAAGCAAATTCGTAAAGGACTAGGATTGGCAGCCGCAAGGCTCGCTTCTCACGATCGCAAGAAGACTAAAGAAAAATTGGAGAAGGAGCGACAGGAGAAGGACAAGGATAAAGAAACGCCCCGCAGGCACAGAAGCTCATCCCCGAGAAAAGACAAATCGCCACGACGTGGTCGAGGAAAAGAAGCCCGCCGCCGCGGCGATAGTCGAAGCAGCAGCGATGACAGCCCGAGAGACAAAAGCTCACGGCACCACAGCAGCCGCTCGCGAAAACGAAGCAAGGAACCACGGAAGGACGCTGATCGCGAGCAGCCCGGACGCGACCCACGATCGGACATCGCACATAACAAGGTGGACAGGGCGAGGGCATCAAGATATCGCGAACGATCGTCATCCGGCTCCTCGGATGATGAAACCTGCGGTGCACTCTGCTTCGCCCGCAGCATTCGTGAAGCACCCTTACCCAAAAGATTCAAGCTCAGCACAGAAGTGACAAAGTACGATGGCTCACTCGAGCCTTCTCAATGGTTAAGCGACTACCTCACGGCAGTAAAATGCCAACGTGGGAACTAGAACACGGCTATGCAATACCTCAATTTGCATCTAGTTGGAGCGGCCCGCAGTTGGCTGGAGAGG
Organism: Alopecurus myosuroides; assembly: GCA_028641055.1. Classification (NCBI taxonomy): domain Eukaryota; kingdom Viridiplantae; phylum Streptophyta; class Magnoliopsida; order Poales; family Poaceae; genus Alopecurus; species Alopecurus myosuroides. Next base: position 130,273,647 of record CM054058.1, read on the forward strand.
AGACCAAGATCTTGCTACGCATCATGGGATGACTTGCACCGTGATTTCTGCAAAAAATTCCAGTCGACCTACAAGAGGCCGGCTACAATCGAAGAACTACGAGCCTGTAAACAGAAAAGCGGCGAGTCTACCCGAGAATACATCCAGCGGTGGACCACACTCAGGAACACCGCAGGAACCATCTCGGAAGAAGTGACGATTGAGGCCTTCGCCAAAGGTGCGAGAAGAACTGCCTTTCGGGAAGAACTAGGCAGAGCAGCGCCCAAAACCATCGGGGAGTTAATGATCATAGCCGAAAAATGGGCTAATGGAGAAGACACAGTACGCAACGAAAGAGGGTCATCACCCGCACACGAAGACGACCGCCATGGGCGAAGAAAGAGAAGGAAATACTACGACCACGAGGATAGGGAGGAATTAGTGGCGGCAGAATTCACGCGAAGTCGCGACTCTGGTCGCCGCGGAAGTCACGAGTGGAAACCAAAAGCAGAAGAAAAATCCCCCGAGGAAGACCTTGACGCATACTGCTCGCTACATCTGTTCACAGATAAGCGCACGGGCAAAACTAAGGCAACACACCTTCTTAAGGATTGCCGAAAGTTTCATGACATCTCGGACGCACTCGCCAGAAAAAGATTTGCATCCACCCAAAACTACCCGCCACTACCAGGAGGAGGACAACAATTCCAGCCGCCACCACCTCCACCTCCACCAGCGAATCCAAACATGGCGTTAGCTGCACTACCTGCACCAACGCCACAAAACACTGGAGCCAATGCATACCCGAATCCGGCAGGACAACTCGCGATGCTACAGAAGGTATGCCCCTCTCGCAGAGCTCAAAAGACTAACACGAGGAAACTGTGCATGGCAGTGCAGACACCGCCAACAAAGACCGAGTACCTGAAAATGGCGGATCAGCCAATCACGTTCTCGAAGAAAGACCATCCGCCACAAGTCTATCGACCAGGACACGCCGCCCTCGTCATCCAGGCTCAAATTGGCAATTACGACCTGGCCCGCGTGTTCATGGACGGTGGCAGTGGCATCAACATTATCTACGCGGATACACTCCGTCGAATGAACAAGAACCTGGACGGCCTAACGGAATCAGAAACATCCTTCCACGGGATAGTTCCGGGCAAGGCAATCCGTCCACTCGGAACAATCAACCTAGAAGTTGTGCTGGGATCTCCAAGCAACTACAGAAGGGAATTCCTGGACTTCGAAGTCGTCGACTGGCCCTCACAGTACCACGCCATTCTTGGTCGAACAGCGTTCGCCAGATTCATGGCCGTACCACATTACGCGTACTTGAAACTCAAGCTACCCGGCGAATACGGTGTGATCACCATTGACGGAGACTTCCAGAAATCAGACAAGTGCGACATAGAATTTAATGAGATCGCGAAATCTTTCGGGATGCAAGAAGAACTTCAAGAGCTGGCAAAAACCACGGATCACTCCGTTATGCCCCTCACAAAGAAAAACGCGCCTGAACTGGAATTCAGCGCCAACAGCGACACCCGCAAGCATCAAGTGCACCCGACGGATTCTGCAAAGACCGCGATGGTTTCCACAACCCTCTCGCCAGCATAGGAAGGCGCGCTCGTCAAACTCCTCCGTGAGTACTAGGAAATTTTTGCCTGGCAGCCCTCAGATATGCCAGGAATACCCAGGGAGTTTGCCGAGCACTCACTTGAAGTCTTTCCTGACGCTAAACCCATCAAACAGACGACTCGACGATTCTCAGAACCCAAGCAGAAGGCGCTTGGAGAAGAAGTAAACAGATTGCTAGCTGCAAACTTTATTAGGGAGATCAAGATATCCACCTGGTTAGCAAACCCGGTGTTGGTCCCCAAGAAGAACACGGATATCCTTCGGGTGTGCATCGACTACACGTCGTTGAATAAACACTGCCCCAAGGACAATTTTCCTCTACCACGAATCGACCAGATCGTGGACTCTACGGCAGGCTGCCAACGCCTCTCCTTCCTGGACGCCTATTCGGGATATAATCAAATCCGAATGAAAAGGGAAGACGAAGAGAAGACGGCATTCATCACACCCCACGGTGTCTACTGCTACACGACAATGCCCTTCGGGCTGAAGAACGCAGGCGCAACATACCAGCGCTGCATGCAAAGATGCCTCGCCAATCTCATTGGCAAGAACGTACAGGTGTACGTTGACGACATCGTAATCAAGACTCGAGTAGAGGACACACTCCTCGAGGACATTCGAGAGACGTTCGACGCCCTTAATGCATATCGGATCAAGCTTAACCCGACCAAATGCGTTTTTGGCGTCCCTGCAGGAAAACTACTCGGGTACCTGGTATCCGCCAGAGGCATTGAAGCCAACCCGGAGAAAATACAAGCCATCCTGACTATGAAGGAGCCAACCAATCTACGCGGAGTCCAGCAGCTCGCAGGACGACTAGCCGCCCTAAGCAGGTTCATCGCACGATTGGGAGAGCAAGCGTTACCCTTCTACAAATTACTGAAGAAGACGGACAAATTCGAGTGGACACCCGAAGCTAAACAAGCGTTCGCAGACTTGAAGTGATCGTTGCAAAGCAGGCGCGTCCTTGCAACACCGCAAGAAAGGGAGCCACTTTTCCTATACTTAGCCGCTACAAATCAGGTCATCAGCACAGCAATCGTAGTCGAACGACATGAAGATGGCAAAGCATACGGAGTCCAACGACCAATATATTACATCAGCGAAGTGCTCGCGCCATGCAAGCAACGATACCCTCATTACCAGAAGCTCGCATATGGATTTGTTCTCACGGCTCGAAAGCTCAAACATTATTTCCAGGAACACGCCATCACAGTGGTTAATGATGCGTCACTCGGGACAATCATGAACAACCCTATGGCATCCGGAAGAATAGCAAAATGGAGCATCGAGTTGGGCGCCTGGGACATCAGCTATGCAGGACGCAACGCAGTCAAATCTCAAGTACTCGTGGAATTCATCAGCGAATGGACAGAGCTACAAACGCCCGGGCCGCCTGAGTACACGAGCAATTGGATAATGTACTTCGATTGATCCAAGAGAAACGAAGGAGCAGGAGCTGGAATCGTTCTTATTTCACCTCGTGGAGACAAGCTGCAATACTTCCTGCGACTGGACTTTCCACCAGATGATCCAGCATCGAACAACGACGCAGAATATGAAGCCCTGTTGCACGGGATGAAAATGGCAATCGCCTGTGGAGCTACCCGATTAATGATCTACGGCGATTCCAATCTCATAGTGCAGCAGACAATGAAAGAATGTGACGCCATTGCTGAAAACATGGTCGCATATCGCGACATGTACAATCTACTCGAAGGAAGCTTTCAAGGGTGCGAGCTGAGGCACATTGCAAGATCTAGCAACGAAGAAGCAGACAGACTGGCAAACATGGGTTCCACGAATACACCCATACCGCCAGGAATATACTTCGAACGGATGATCAAGCGATTGGTCAAAGTGAAGAAAACTGCAGAAACACCAGCAGCGCCAGAAACAGAGGTCAACCCGCATGTCGCGCTTATCGAGCTTATTCATAATATATCACGACAGGTCTTTCTGGTCGAGCCAATCTGGACGCAGAAATATCTCGACTACCTGCTCAATAGATAGCTCCCGGCCGATCCACGTGAGGCGTAGCAAGTCCTTTCGAGTGGTCAATGGAGAATTATACAAGCAAAGCATCTCGGGAATACTTCAGCGATGCATCGCACCCGAAGATGGTAAGGAACTGCTCCAGGACATACACCAAGAGGACGGCGGACAACATGCTAGCTGGAAAACAATAATGGGAAAAGCTTTTCGAGCAGGATTTTACTGGCTAACAGCAGCCAGCGATGCAAAAAGCCTGGTCGAACGATGCAACGCCTGCCAGCGATTCGCACCAAAACCACACGCACCTGCAACGGAATTGCACATGATACCAATAGCCTGGCCCTTTGCACAATGGGGGCTAGACATGGTTGGACCACTACGCAAGTCCACACCAGGTGGATACACACACTTGCTGCTCGCAGTCGACAAGTTTACCAAATGGACCGAGGCTATGCCAGTAACTTCGGCTAGCGCCCAACGCGCCGTCAAGTTCCTCGACTCCATCGTATGCAGATTCGGTGTGCCACATGACATCATTACAGACAATGGTACAAACTTCACAGCAAAGGAAACACAACAGTTCTGCGAGGAAAAAGGCATCTATTTCAAGTTTGCTTCAGTTGCCCACCCGCAAACGAACGGACAGGTCGAAAGATCCAACGGCTTAGTTTCGGCTGGCCTCAAGAAACGACTACTCGATCGCCTACATCCCGCTGCAGGACATTGGGCAGAAGAGCTACCCTCCGTACTCTGGAGCCTACGCACAAATCCAAACCGATCGACGAAATACACGCCATTAATTCTTCATGGTATACGGGGCAGAAGCAGTCCTTCCCGAGGACGTTCGATTCAGCGCCCCACGAGTTGTGGCCTACAGCGAAGAAACTTCCAACAAGGCACTTGCAGAAGATATGGACGCACTCGACGAAATGCGGGACATCGCGCTCGCAAGATCCGCAGTATATCAGCAATCCTTGTGCAACTATCATAGTCGCCGCATACGCCACAGAGCATTCGCGGTTGGAGACCTGGTGCTGCGGCTCAAACAGAAGGAAGGACACAAGCTCGAACCACCTTGGGAAGGACCCTTCATCATACACGAAGTCATCCCAGGTGGAGCCTACAGGCTAAAGAATCCAGAGACTGGAGGAATCTATTCCAATCCATGGAATATCGTACACCTCCGCAAATTCTATCCCTAGATTTACTTGTTATCACAACAAAATAAGGCTATACTAGCCAGTACTGTAGCCCGAATACATGGCTTCTCAGCCATTGCAATAAAGACATGATTTCTTCATCATATTCACTCGAAGCTTCTCGTTCTTTACATGCTAAAAGTTACAGGTACACACCCCATAAACACACGGGGGCTACACGTACAACTAAGCATTACAGAAAAACATAGTTCATACAAGGTTACACACCTTACAACAGTTTTTACAAACTATAAACAGATTACAGGATATTTACATCCAACAATCAATCAAAACGCTGAGCATTCTCAGTCGCTAAAACTCTATCTACTTCTTCAGAGGTCAATCGGATAATTTTCTCCGTTGCAGGGCGTACGGCATCATAGTACGGCGAGATATCCTCAATTGCATAATCTGGGCGCCGAGCTACGGAGTTAATGTCTATCTCAGGATGCCATATTCGGACAAAAGAAAGAGCTACAACCGCGCCGCACGTCATTTGATTGCGCACACACGCGCGAACTTCTCCTTCACGTCCAAACAACCTGAGAAGATAGCTCCAATCTTCGGGACCCCTTTCGAGTGGATAAAAAGCAGCATTCATCATAACCAAGACCTCATGAAAAGAACTCACGAGAATTCTCGCTTGGATTACTCGAAATTTCAAAGTGGCCATCACAAATCCTCGGCTGCGATCAGACCAGAAATTATTCGCATGAGGTTTTGAGCTACTAGCCTCTTGATGAATGTGGTTTTCTACCCACTGCTTTTCCTCCCTGTCATCCGGATTAACGACTGAAGAGCAAAAACATACTCAGTCAGCTAAGGAAACAAGGAAGAAAAAGGCACGAGGGCTGCACTACTTACAGAGCAAATCCCTTGCGACTGAAGCCAACTCATCCATCAGAAATTGTTCGCGTTCAGCCGCCAATTTCTGTTTGGATTTCGCCACATCGGCTACCCCGCGCAAAGCTTTTAGCTTGCGCTCTCCGTCCTGGACCTTATCACGAAGGCCCGCAAAAGTGCCAACAGCGGCGACAAGTGGATTTACTGGAATACCACGTCCACCCGAAGTTTCCGCGGCAAACCCAGTAGCCTGGAAGAATACAAGGAAAGAAGTAAGATGCCCTACTCGAGTTATTTCTAGTCGCACATTTGACAAGAGCTCGGGGGCTACTCCCATCGGGAGACAACACACAAACAAGGAGAATGAATTTCCAGACGAATACTTCAATTAAAGACAATAAAGGTGCGGGAATACATCCCAAGGTTCATTACAATCAAGGAGAAAGAAGAAAAACTATGAAGCTACATTGGTGCTCCCGCTAGCGGCAGTCGCCCCTCCTCGCAGTTGAGCAAAAATCTCAGACAGCTTCCGAGCAAGAATAGCGGCTTGCTCGCCAAAACGAGAGAGCTGTACCTTTTTGCCCGTGGAGGGGTCGACTGGAAGAGATGAATAGGCCTCCTCCAAACCTTCGACTCCGTGCGCCAACGCAAATTGAATGGCGGTCTTCGCACCAGCCTCCGATTGAGCGACCACGAAGGCATCCAGAAGATTGCCTTCTGAGAAGACCTTCAACAGATCATCTAACACGCGTGCAGGAGAGGCGTTGGCAACAAGGCGACCATGCAATTGCGCCAATACTTGAGTAGCATCGCTGATCAAGGAACCAACTCCTTCAGCGTGCCTCTTAAGTTGGGCAAGAGTGTCGGTTAGCAAGTCTACCCGCGGGAGCCCAGGGATCTCCAGAGGAACGTCCAGGAAACCTACAAGAGAAGAAAATAAAACTTAGCAAAGTTCAGCAAAATGAAGGATCAAAGTCGCAAGAAACCTAAACACTTACCCGCGAAGCGCTCAGCGATGGGACGGAGGACCGCGACTACGTCGTTATCGGCCTTACTGCCAGCTTCCTCTAAGTCCTTCAAGGCCTTCCGCGCTTCCGCAAGTTGTCGACCAAAATCTTCCGACTGCATGCGGGAAGCTTCCAGCTCTTGTCGGATGGCCGTCAGGTCAGCCTCCCGAGCAGTTACCTGCTCAGAGAGTTTGACCTTTTCGGACTCCGAGAGTTCAAGTCAAGCTGCAAAGAGATGCTTATCAAAAATCAAGAATGGACGAAGTACTGAAGACAAGAAGATGATAAAACTTACCCTTGAGAAGGTCGTTCTCAGTTTGAAGTCGGCTACGGTCCGATCGAAGGGACTCGCAATCCGATTCGGCTACAACGACGCGGCGACCAATCGCAGCAAGGGAATCTATGAGCGACTGCAAAAGCACAAAGATAGAAGAATTAAAAGGATTAAATTGGAGCCTGTACCCGATTATTTACAATCGACTATAGCCTCGGAGGCTACTCCCATCGGGAGCACTGCCGTGCACCCGATAAAAATGAAATCATGAAGGAGAATTAAACCAGACTTTGAGCCTGTAGCCGATCGCATGCGATCGACTACAGCCTCGGGGGCTACTCCCATCGGGAGCACTGTCGTGCACCCGATAAAAATTTGAAGACAGAAGACGAAGTTTACCTGGCCGGTGGCGCGAGAGAGCGGATCCGCAGAGTTGTCCGTCACTTCTTTAGAAGCTGAAGTCCTGGCGACAAGGCTGGGGGCTTCACGTTCCGCAGTCGCAGCTTTGGGGGCTGCTCTGGGAGAATTTTGGACGGTGCCCGCAGTGGGAGTTTCACCCGCATCCCTTGCCTTATTCCTCTTTTCGGGAGGAATGGAAGAAGCGTACCTGCGAGGACTAATAGTCTGCACTCTGCAGCAAAAGATAAAAAAAAACATCAGAATGGAAGCGCAAAGAATGTTCGACCAAGAACAAGGAAAAAAGACTTACTCGTCATCTTTGTCGTCATCCAGGTGGTCCGCGTTCCAAGCGGTGGTCATCACCGGAAACGAAGGCGAAGGGGCGAGTGAACGAAGTGGAGTCTCATGAATAGGGGCCTGACCGGGCGATGCTTCCAAGGAATTGTCCTTAGAAGTAGCCTCGGTATCATCCACCCGACGACGCTTGGGAGGGCCGCCATTCGAGTCTTCAGCGTCATCCGAAGAATCATGCGAAGAACTCGATGAGGCGTCAGCGACGCTGGTATCAGCCGCGCCATCCTGGTGACTCGCCAATAGCTCTGAGGCAGCCTCCCCCGCAGCTGGCGGGTAGCAGTCTGCCATAGCTAGGCTCTACGAAGACAGAAAGAAGACGAGGAAAAAACCTTATCGACTAGGACTCGGAACAAAAAGGAAGCAACTCAAAGACGATAAGGAAGAAACTAACCGTGGCTGGAGGAGGATTTGAAGCGGCAAAGGCTTCAACTAAACAATCGGGGAATTTCTCCCCCACCTTCAGTCGAGTGATAGCCGCGATTTTCTTCTCGAATTCCACATTCGAAAGTTCCTCGCGGCTCACTCGGCTAGGGTCTTCTGCGCCTTGATACTCCCACATAGTGGAAGGCCTTTGCTGTAGAGGTTGGATCCTGCGCTTCAAGAAGATACTCGCCAGATGCAGCCCGTTGAGCACGACTCCCGCAGTCTGATCCCGGAGAGCGGCTACTCTTGCGAGTAAGGGCGCAACGGTCTGACTCTCCTCGGCTGACATCCTGTGCCCCCAGGACTTTCGCCTCGTCAGAACAGCGAACGGGTGGAATTCTACGATCCCACCCGAGCTGTTGTCGATGACATAGAACCACTTCTTTCGCCAGCCTTGGGCGGAGTCGATGAAGTGCATGTTGAAGTAGCTGCTTTCTTGGCGAGCCTGGATCCCGAAGCCACCCGTGCGAAGCGGTTCGCCGGGCTCAGATTCCACCCGCGATTTCTCGCGGAAGATCCGGACTTTGAAGAGCGCCTTCCACAACGCCCAGTGTGGGCGAATGCCGAGAAAGCACTCGCAGAACATGATGAAGCACGATATGTGCTGCACCGCGTTTGGAGGAAGATCGTGAAGCTGTATGCCATAGACATACAACAACCCGAGGAAGAAAGGGTGGAGAGGAAAAGAAAGACCCCGAGACACGTGGTCTACAAAGACCACGCGCTCGTTCGATTGCGGGTTAGGTACCTCCTCCTTCTTTCCGAGGCGAACCCGCTTCTCCGTCTCTGCCGGCAGCAACCCTTCTCGCTGCATCTCCTTGATGCTTTTTGCAGTGGTGTTGGGGGAGCGCCAGTCGCCGGCGCGGGGCGCGGGTTGCGCGGAAGGTTCACCGGACGCAGAAGTGACAGCGCCGCGTCTTTTTCCGCCAGCCATTGCTTGCAGCACGAGCTCGAGCGCGAGGAAGAAGGAGATGGGCGCAAGGAAGAAGATGAAGGCGCGGAGCTGGGAAAATTTTACCGTAACGCTAAGACCCGTACTTATACACGGAGCGAGACGATCTCAGCCGTACGATGCGCTACGTGGCGCTTATCACAGCCACCACGTGTGAAGATGAAACGAAGGGGCGGCCAACGCTGTTCCGTGCCACGATTCTTAACAGAAGATCGTGCGCATTTACTGCGCGGTTCGCGTGAAAACCGGGAACGACGCCTCGTTTCCCGGTCAAAAAGCTGACCTGGTGGGCCATCCATCTGCTACCACTCCGTCACGTCCCATCGGGAGAAGAGGAGTGCGCCATGACGTCATGGCATACATCATTCAAAATCAAGATCTTTCGATTGGAAGTTCAAACGCGAAAATATCTTCGTACGAACAACAATTCCTTCGAATAAAAGCAACTTTTCTATGAACAATTCATGAAGCAAAACCTCTTCGAAACAAGAGAAAAATACCCTATACACGAAAACTCTTTCGTATGGGCACAGCGTTCCAAGCATGAAAACTCTTTCATATGGACTTAACTTTTCTTCCAGCATGAAACTTCTTTCGTGTGGAACTCAAACAAATCGATCGGGTAGGAAGAACCTACCTCTCCTACACATGATAATTTTACATCATAAGAACCTGGATTGTTCAGCCGACTAGGCACATCCGGATGCCATATTCTTCGAATATGAAGGTAAGACCCAAAAAGATCTCTCTTTTGGGCCTGGAATCGCACTCGAAAGTTGCGTCCTCCGGTATAATTCTGTGTCAACAACACGAAGAAAAATCCTAGCGGACGCGCCGGGTACCCCCACAGGTTAAGTTCGACTCGATAAGTCCACAACGGCCCAGTCGCAACAATCACCTCATCGGATTCGAGTCGGAGGTCTCGAATCTATGTAGGCCAGGAATGTTTTTGCCCTAGTCGCAATTAATTGGCCCTGATCTCTCGGGAGAGCCAAGCTACTGTGCCGCATCCTTCTGTGAAAAAAGCTGTAAAAACAGGCACTTGTATTGCTCGATACTCGAGCATGATAACTCATGATACAGGGAACACACCCTTTAAAACAATAACAGTTGAGCTGGTCCTCCAAAAGAAGATTAAGAAAGGTTTGACCGTCTACTCGACTGGAAAAATCCCAATCGAGCAGACGCTCGGGGGCTACTGACGAAGATATGGATCCTGGACCCTGCGGGTAAGGACACCCCCTCTCAGGCCCAAGGTCAAGGCCCAAGAAGAGGCGCCCTTGGAATACTCCAGAAGGCCCACGTGAAGCCCACCCGCACTAACTTGCGGGCTAAGTTAGGAAACTTGTAAACCGACCTAGCTAGAGTTCGAGTCCTCTCCGGGTAGAACTCGAGACCTGGCCATCTATATAAGGCCAGGAGAGCCCCCTAGGAGAGGACCAAGCAATTACCGCACGACCCAAAAGCCTTGAACTCGAGACCTACTCTCGATTCGAGCATACCTTTGTAACCGATCTAATCTTCAATACAGATCGACAAGAGGCAGGAGTAAGGGTTTTACCTCTACGAGGGCCCCGAACCTGGGTAAATCTCGCCCCCTGTCTAGCCGACGATTCCACCAGCGCTCATGGGTTCTCCTAATCGAAACCCGATAGGTTCACCGAAGGGATTTGTTGAGTCCAGGATTCGACAGCTTCACTCCTCCATTCATCTAGAGAAGTTAAGTCAAGCAACCTTTTCTGACCAGCAAGTTTAAAATCTCTATTTAGGTCTTTCACTGCCCAATAAGCTTTATGTTCTAATTCTAGGGGAAAGTGACAAGCTTTTCCACAAACCATTTTATAAGGAGACATGCCCATGGGATTTTTATAAGCAGTTCTATAAGCCCACAGAGTATCATTTAATTTCTTAGCCCAATTTTTTCAAGATTTGTTAACAGTCTTTTGCAAGATAGATTTGATTTATCTATTTGATAATTCTACTTGCCCACTAGTTTGAGGATGATAGGGTGCGTAAATTCTATGATTAACATCATATTTAGTAAGAGTCTTTCTAAAACCATCATGAATAAAATGAGAACCCCCATCAGTCATAAGATATCTAGGCACACCAAACCTAGGGAAAATAATGTCTTTAAGCATTTTTAATGAGATTTCACCATTAGCGCTTTTAGTAGGTATAGCTTCTACCCATTTAGTAACATAATCAATAGGAACAAGAATATGAGTGTAGCCTTGTGAAGGAGGGAAAGGACCCATAAAGTCAAAACCCCAACAATCAAATGGTTCAATAACAAGAAAATAATTCATAGGTGTTTCGTTATGTCTAGAAATATTTCCAACCCTTTGACATTGATCACAAAATAAAATAAACTTCCTAGCATCTTTAAAGAGAGTAGGCCAATAAAAACCTGATTGTAGAACCTTATGTGCATTTCTATATCCAGCGTGATGTCCTCCATAAGCACTACTATGCCATTTTCTCAATATCTCTCATTGTTCATTTTTCAGGAACACATCTTCGCATAATACCATCAACACCTTCTTTATATAAGTGTGGGTCATCCCAAAAATAATGCCTCAAATCATAGAAGAATTTTCTTCTTTGCTGAGTTGTAAAGGTAGGAGGAAAATACTTGGAAACAATAAAGTTAGCATAATCAGCATACCATGGACTCTCTTGAGAGCTCCCTTTTATTGTAGCTAACTGTTCGTTAGAAAAACTATCATTAACGGGAATAGGGTCATCAGAGATATTTTCTGATCTAGACAAATTATCAGCAACAGGATTTTCAGCACCCTTCCTATCCACAATATGTAAATCAAATTCTTGTAAAAGAAGAACCCATCTAATAAGCCTAGGCTTAGAATCTTTCTTTTCCATGAGGTACTTAATAGCAGCATGATCAGTATGAATAGTAACTTTAGAATCAACAATATACTGCCTAAATTTATCACAAGCAAACACTACATCTAGGAACTCTTTCTCAGTGGTAGCATAATTCTTTTGAGCCGCATCAAGAGTTTTACTAGCATAATGAATAACATTTAACTTCTTATCTATGCGCTGTCCAAGAACAGCACCTACAGCATAATCACTGGCATCACACATAATTTCAAACGGTAAATTCCGATCAGGTGGTTGAACAATAGGGGCAGATATTAAAGCCTTCTTTAAAATTTAAAAAGCTTCTTTACAATCTTCATCAAAAACAAAAGGTAGATCCTTTTGAAGAAGATAAGTAAGAGGCTTTGATATTTTTGAGAAATATTTAATAAACCTTCTATAGAAACCAGCATGACCAAGAATACTACGAATACCTTTGACATTCCTGGGATAGGGCATTTTCTCAACGGCTTCAACTTTAGCTCTATCAACTTCAATACCGCTTTCAAAAAAATTATGTCCAAAAACAATTCCTTCATTAACCATAAAATGGCATTTCTCCCAATTAAGAACAAGATTAGTCTCCTCACATCTCTGCAAAACTTTATCAAGATTCTGCAAACAACTATCAAAATAAGTTCCATGGACGGAGAAATCATCCATGAAGACGTCCACAATTTTTTCACAAAACCATGAAAGATAGCAGACATGCATCTTTGAAAAGTAGAAGGAGCATTACATAAACCAAAGGGCATACGTCTATAAGCATAGGTTCCATAAGGACAAGTGAAAATAGTTTTCTCTTGATCAAGCTTTCTAACAGCAATATTAGAGAACCCAAAATAACCATCAAGAAAGCAGAAATGAGTTTTCTTAGACAACCTTTCTAACATTTGATCAATAAAAGGCAAAGGATAATGATCTTTCTTAGTAACTTTGTTAACCTTCCTAAAATCAATGCACATCCTATAACCAACCACTACCCTTTGAGGAATAAGTTCATTATTTTCATTTGGCACAACAGTCATCCCTCCTTTTTAGGGACACAATGCACAGGACTAACCTCCCTTTTTAGGGACACAATGCACAGGACTAACCCATCTACTATCAGCAATTGGATAAATAATACCAGCATCAAGGATTTTCAATACCTCGTTGCTTACCGCATCCTTCATCTTAGGATTTAAACGACGTTTATGTTCAACAACTGGCTTTGCATCAGGTTCAATATTAATAGCATGCTGACATATAGGAGGAGAAATGCCCTTCAAATCATCAAGAGTACAACCAATACAACCTCTTTGTTTCGTCAATATTCCCAATAATCTCTCCTCTTCTTCACCAGAAAGTTTAGAACTAATAATAACAGGATATAATTTATTATCATCAATATCAGCATATTTAAGATTGTCAGGCAAAGGCTTTAAATCAAAAACAGAATCCTCCTTGGGTGTTAATGTGGTATCCAAGTCTTCCACCGGTAAATTATGTTTCAGCATCGCTGGCTGATGTAGGAAAATCTCGTCAATTTCATTCCTTTCTTCCATAAAGACATCACTTTCGTGGTCTTCCATGTATTGCTCCAAAGGATTGTTAGGAGCAAGAGCAATAGCAGCCAATTGTTCAACTCTATAATTCTAATTAGGTAATTCAGCTTCATACGGTGCTTTAGCAAATTTGGAGAAATTAATTTCATAAGACTCTCCATCAAACTTTGTAAGGATTTTCTCCTTTTTACAGTCTATAACAGCACCACAAGTGTTTAAGAAAGGTCTACCAGATATAATAGTATTAGTATCACTAGCAGAAGTGCCTAATACTAGAAAATCAGCAGGATATTTAGTTTTACCACATAAGACCTGCACATCTCTAACAATACCAATCGGAGAAATAGTTTCCCTATTAGCAAGTTGAATAATCACATCAATGTATTCAAGTTCATAAGAACCAGTTTCATGCATGATTTCTTTATAAAGCTCATAAGGAATATCACTAGAACTAGCACCAATATCACACAAACCATAATAGCAATGATCACCTATCCTAACAGATAGCACAGGAACACTAGGTTTCCTAGATTTACTAGGATGAGAGACAATATTAGAAGCATCTTCACAAAATATAATGTGTCCCTCTTCTACATTTTCAGAAACAAGGTCCTTTACTATTGCTACTGTAGGTTCTACAGTTATTTGTTCCTAGGGTTCTACAAGTTTCCTTGCACGTTTATTAACCACACTAGCTAGCATAGAATGTTCTTTCACCTTAGCAGGAAAAGGCATTTTCTCAATATAAGGTTCAGGCACAATAGAATCAACAGTATGAAATTCTATATCTCTAGCAGGAACACAATTAGCAGTATCTTTATAAGGTGCATGGTACTTATCCCATTCCTTTTAGGAATATCAATATAAGAAGCAAAAGCCTTATATAAGTTTGCAGCAACTTGAGAATCAAGACCATAAACAATACTAACATTATGAAAATCATCGGATGACATAAAAGTTCTAATGCATTCATAATAATAATTTATACCTGACTTTCTACCTTTGTCATTCTCCCATCCTTCAGTGTTTTCTTGAATACGGTCAAGAAGATCCCATTTAGATTCATCCTTCATACGTGTATATGATCCAAAACAAGAAGCATCCAATAAATCTTTGTCATGAAGAGGAAGCCTTGCATAGAAATTATTAATAACAATATTACTGGGGAGCTCATGAATGGGGAATTTGAGCATTAGTAACTTCAATCTCCGCCATGCTTGGGTAATACTCTCTCCGTCATGAGGCCAAAAATTGTATATATAATTCCGATCTCTATGAATTTCACTGGGAGGATAGAATTTAGAATAAAAGAGAGGTACAATTTCCTCCCATCCAATAGTCTGGCTATTTTTAAGAAGTTTGAACCATTCAGCGGCTAGGCCTGTCAATGATATAGAGAATAATTTCCTCTTCACTTGGTCCATTGTAATACCTGCACACTTGAACAACTCGCATAATTCATGTAAAAAGAGAAAATGATCACCAGGATGGACAATTCCATCACCTGAATAGCAGTTATTCCTAACATGTTTAACAGTCTTTATAGATATTTTATAAGGATCCAAATCATCAGGAGGTGGGTCACTTACTACCCTAGCAGTGGCAGCAGTGCCTGCAAATAAGGACTCAAAAGGAGATCCAAACATAGTGTAATAAGCAGTACACAGTAGTAAAAACAACACTTACAACAGAAGCTTCATTTATCAATTCCACTTCCCAATATCGCTTCACTCCCCGGAAACGGCGCCAGAAAATAGTCTTGATGACCCACAAGTATAGGGGATGTATCGTAGTACTTTCGATAAATAAGAGTGTCAAACCCAACGAGGAGCGGAAGGTGTTTACAAGCAGTTTCGTGAAAGAATAACTTTAATACTAAAAGATAAATTTGTAGGGGATTTTGATATTGCAGATAAATAAAGTGAGAATAAATAAAATGCAGTAGTAATAATTGCAGCAAGTGGCCCAATCCTTTCTTCAGCAAAGGACAAGCCGGTGGGTTTACTTATGATTAACAAATGTTCTCGAAGACACAAGGGAGGTTTATGTCAAGTGCTTTTGTTCCATGCCGCTGAATAATCTTAGGTGTTTTGATAAGTGATGTGTGGGTGAACCTATGCTAATGTACCGTCCCATCCAAGACTAATAAATACTTGTGATTATACCCCTTGCAAGCATCCGCAGAAAGTAAATAAGAAATAAATCTAACCACAGCTTTAAGCCATGGGATGCTACGCGCCCTCGTGTAATGGTTTCCTAGCGGGGGGGTTAGGTTTCTATAACTACGGCAACCCTACAATTAGTAGAGAAATACACTATGTATTCCCCTAGGCCCATAAATGGTGAAGTATCATGTAGTCCATGTTCACATGACACCACTAGAAGAATAACACCACAACTTAAATAGCAAACATTAAATATTACTCAACATTACTTCACTACTAACAACATGACTCCTCCCATGTCCTCAAAAATAACACGAACTAATCACAAGACATCATATGGATCATAATCAGAGGTGATATAATGGATGATAACAATCTGGTCATAAAGTGCAAACACCGATAAATCTCACAAGCATCAACTACTAACAAATAATCCACACCGGGAGAGAGATCTAATGTAAAACAACGATAGAGGCCTCTAATGGTTACAACGAGATGATGGTGGATGATGAGGGTGATGGTGCTGGTGGTGATGATGATGATGATGACGATCTTGATGATGCCCGGAGTGATGACGGTGATTTCCCCTCTCCGGAGACGAATTTCCCCGGCAGATTTCTCCCTGCCAGAGAGCTTTTCTCTCTCCGGTGTTTTCCGCCCCGAGGAGGCGGCGGAATAATTCTTTGACGATGGTATGAGTCTTATGGTTTCCTGGGGGCCAAGTACGCGAAAGATATACCCTAGAGGTGGGCGAGGGTGGCCACACCACCTGGTGGCGCGGCCAGGGACGCGCCACCTCATGGTTTGGGCCCTTGGGTGCCCCCTTATGGCTCTCCTTCTGGTTGGACTCCTCCTCTGAACTTCTAGGACACCCCCGGTGTCCCACTTCTTCTTCTGATCTTCTAAAATATGGTATCTCGGCGGTGTTTTTTCCATCAGATTCCTGGTCCCGGTGTTTATTCTCCAAAAATTATGAAAGATGTAAAATAAGATAAAAATAACATAAAGGATGCATCATAAAATTAAATATATCGATGAATAACAGAAAATTATGATATAAAATAGTGATGCAAAATGGTCGTATGAAAGACCCTACTTGAAAATATCAACATCGAGTATGCATCAATAGATGCGTATGTTTCATACGAGTTGTACCGCTAAATTAGAATCCTCAACTACGGACCGCGTCACCTAGTACCACCACCAGTGCCCCATGGGTCTCCTGCTTGGGGGATTCTAATTTGGAGGACGAGTAGTGTTTGCAATGGAGGACACTTCTATCTCTATTATTATGTACTGCTTGGGAGTCTCTTCTGATCCAAATGACTAGTGTTTGAAGTTTCATATGTGTATCTTCAATTATGCCGTACTTTATGTAATGGATATCTGAACTATTATTTCTATTAATTAATTATGTCCCTGTTTAAGTATGATGTGAGCAAGTTTTCTGAAGCATTATGATGTATGTGTTGAATTGTTAGTATCATGGCATTCAAATTTGTAACTACAATATCCTAACTTGTTGAGAAGCCCTTGACAAGTAGAATATATAGCGTGTAGCACTGTCTAATTTTACATTTGACCATTAAAATATGTGTACTCTCACACCTACTGTCCCAAATTAATTTTGAGCTCATTTAGAGTTATAATACCCATTGGAGTAATTTAACATATAGTAAATTCTATAAATAATTTTAGTATGTTTACTTTAGCAAAGTTGCTCCAAATGGCAACCTTTGAACATAGAGATAGGAGCCCAACTTGTTTACGTGTTTTTAGTTCATAAACGTGTGAAATTGAATTTAGAATCACTAGTTATGAATAAGTAATACTACCTTAATAATTAAATATAATAAATGCTCTCTTGTAAAAAATCGTGAACATTTTATAATCAGATATCAAACATAAAACTCTTAGGATAATTTAACATGGTTTGATTATTTGGTGCCAAAGTTTGTCATATTTCCCAGATAAACCCTAGTTTTGATACTTTTCCTCGGGCGGCCCTATAATTTTCCCCACTTAGTAAAGTCCTATACATGATGGAAAATATGGTATGGAAGTCATTTTTTGAAATTATCTCATTTTTATAATCGTTTTAGACATATTATTTTTCAGTTTTTGATTTACGGATTTATAGACATGAATATTCGATATTAAATGGAAAAGGCAAATATTATTTAAATTAAAGATTATTTGAATTCAAGATTATTATTACTTATTTATTTTTCTTTAACTAAATAATTGTTTGGATTCACAAAATAAAGATGTGTGACATTATACTTCAATGGTCAACATGATTGACAACACACTATTGTTAGTAAAACAATATTTGTTTCTCAAATGTTGAGAGAGAAGGAACTAAAAAGTTAAGCGTGCTAAGAGTGGAGTAGTTTGAGGATGGGTGACCGACCGGAAAGTGTCACTAGAATGAAAGGAGAATGATCTCTACTATATAATTTGTCTTACCGTGATGATGGTTCGTTGGTACGTCTCAGGAAACGGGGAGTCAAACCAAGTAAATCCCGGTCACGCAAAACAGTCCGAGCGGTACGTACGCAGCTGAATCCGCTAACAAAAATCAAATCCAGAAACCTAATAAGTTACGGTGACCATCGCTAAAAAAACAATGACACCACGTCTACAGAACGTGCACATGGGCCATAGCCTAATCGAATAGTACGTCACGTGCCCACAACGGCGGAGACACATAACCGAGCAGCCTAGCGTGCCTGGATGAGGAGTTATGCTAGGCGTTTAGCATGTTTCGCGCCACCGTCGCCAAGAGGACACCGTATTTCGCATGTCTCTACGACGAGCTGAGCTCCGCCGTTGCCAAGAGGACATCGCGTTCCGCGCCGCCATGCCCCTTCACCAGCACGTCGCCATCTGCCTCTGGCCACTCTCCAAGGTCTCCTGCCGCTTCGGCCTCGCCACGACGACACGTTCAACGACGTCCGCACCGGCCTCCATGGCTACCTGTCCGACGCCGAACTCAAGCGGTTAGCGCTGCACGCCCCTGCCATGCCGGGATGCTCCTGACCGGTGCCGGCTGGTCGGCGGCGCGAGCTAACCGCTACGGATAGGATGCTCGTGCTCTACGCGCACCAGAATCTACCGTGGGTGCAACACGCCTTCAACGAGCACGTGTCTGCCACACACACAGCAGCTGGGGCGCCCTAGAATCTAAGACGCTGTGGCGCTGCCTGTACTGTTTATACCTGCTGAGCAGTGCCATGCTGGAGACGGTGGTCGGTGGGCATAAAGAAGCGGAGGTAATGGGTGCGGCCATTGAGCAGCCTGCACCAGGATAGGAGGCAACGTCGACCTGCAGGAGCACCAGAAGAGGCCGCAGTGGCCAGTTCGTCTCGGAGTGCGGCCACTGCGAGTTCGCCGAATCCCACCGTCGTTGGTAGCATGAGCTTCACGGCAGCAGCATTCCACACGCTCGATGTATTGTATGCGGGGGGCGTTCGGCGTCGTGCCGCCATCGAGGTGCCAGCAGCCAGGTTGGTCGTCCCGGTGGTCAATTGATATTGGATAGAGGAAAAAAATAGAGTTATGATATTGAAAGGTGGGATCAATGTCCACTTCACCCAATAAAGTGTTAGTTACCGGTAAATTGCGCCATACAAGTGATAGTAAAATTCTATTTTTTTTAAATGCTATTCTCTACGTCCACACAAACCCCATGATCTCCGTGTTGTCGCCTAAACTGGACCCACACCGTCCAAGGGACCACGCGGCCCCGCGCCGACTGCGTCGGCTAGGTGCAGCGGCGGCTCGGTACCATGAGGACGACGGCAGCATGGCATTGTTGGATTCAGGAGTCGGCTGTCTCCTCCGCCGCCCCTGCTTCCTTCTCTATCTAGCGTTAGCGGCTTGTCGACCAATTATGAAGGGAGCCCGGCAGTGAAATGGGAGACATTGTGAAGCTTGACCTGCTAGACACCGTGCGACTATAGGTCATAGAACACCGCGCACATATCAAAACTTTGGACCATTTGACAAATATTGAATCAAAAATGTCGAAACCAAAACAAGAGTCACATGATAAATACATAAATTTGTTCTTGCAATCAAGATGCTTGGCTCCAAAAATATAATTACACATTTTGCTTTAGAATTATTGTGCACAAATTGATGCATGCGTTCCTGAACAAAATGTGTTCATTAGGTCTAATCAAAACCACCACACTCTAGGTTTCACCATCACATCAAGAGTCGTTTCATAACGTTGACAACAAAAATTAATCCGTAGCAACGCACGGGCATTTTGCTAGTTAGAGTTAAAAATAAAAGAGACTTAAGGAAAATCTAAAGCCCAAAATGGAAAAAATATGAAAAAAACAGAAAATATTAAGTCCCGGATCTTGTTACCACCCGGTACTAAAGGTCCTCCAGCTTGCAGCGCTGGGCATGGACACTGGAGGGCCTTTAGTTCTGGTTCGTGACCAACCGGGACAAATTGGGAGGGAGGGGGGTCTAGTCCCAATTGGCTAGTCCCGGATGGAAATCCGGGACTACATCCAGTTACGACCCGGGACTAGAGGCCCTTTTTCTACTAATGGTACTCCCTCCATCTTATATTAAGTGTAAAAAATGATGTATCTAAATGTATTTAAGTGCCTGATACATCCGTTTTGGCGATATTTAATATGAGGCAGGGGAGTACTAAATTCTCATTGGACACTTTGTAGGGAATCGACCACAACATGAAGATCTCATTAGCATGTACCTCAATGCCTATACAGAAACCAGCTTGTCATTATAAACAAACTTTTCCATACATTCTCACAGCAAAATAGATTAGCCCCTCTCATTTTTTTCGATAAATGTTCTCGAAACTCGGCCAAGAAAAAAATAATGATCGGTTTCTTAAGAAATAGTATGGGAAACTCTCATGTGTTCAAAACGAGCCTCAAATAGAAATTGCAATTGCTCTATGCAATCATGATTTAAAATTGGATTCACCGGCTGGGGGATTGTCCTAGACGTAGGGACCCTAAAAGAAAAGTCACCTTTCACCTTGAATTGCCTTGATGATCATTATAGATGGTGCACATCTACCATGGTTTTAACAAGATTTTTGGTATCATGGTCTATGTGCGTGATGGCTTCGGTGGTCTGAGACTCTACAATTGATTATCGCAAGACGCAGTCTATGTGCGGCCCGATGCATGGTCGATGTCTTTTGGGCGATGCATGGTGCCACCTGCTATGATTTCCACTCGTTCTACATAATTTATTCATAGTAGAAGTGAATTTTCCATTAGTATCTTCGATTGCACATGTGAATTTAACTCTGGTCGGCACCTCCATGGCCATTCTATTGTGAACCCACCCGCTCACAACATGCAAGAGGACCAATGAAGGTATGAATCCGAGAAGGGGACTAACACTGAGCTTGAAGCCGCACTCTTCTCTAGGCTGTCGAGACTTCTATCTGCCATGACCCTGCAATATATCCTTATCAGAAGCTAATTATATTGGACATACATAAAAGGATAATCTCTTGGACGACGTCCACACACCTAGTTGATCGTGTCCTCTTCTACATGATGCGAGGGATCTTAGGCTCCTCCTGCCCTTCATCCTTGATTGTTGGCATGATCACGCACTCGTTGGGAGAACCCCCAAGAGGAAGGCATGATGTAGTCTAGCGGCAAATTTCCCTCCGTTAAGGAACGACGTTGATCGATCCAGTAGGACTTCAAAGTATCTCAGTAGGTTGCTTGTTGTCGGGCGCTTCAACAAGCGTGGACTTGCACACAAACACAAACCCTCTCTTGCTCCCAACTTCCCGAGAAGGCTGTCAATCTTCCCGTCTTGCCAAAAACTAGAGAATTACTTCTATGAATGGTTGAAGAATATTAGATGAGAACGGAACAATGAGAAAATCATGATGAAAGCAAGTAAACACAATTGTAATCAATGAGGAAAATAGGAACGGGGCCATAGTTTCACTAGTGGTGTCTCTCCTAAGAACAATAAACATGTCGGGTGAACAAATTACAACTGGGCAATTGAAAAATAATGAGCGTATAACAATACTATTATGACGAAAATAGTTCAGGGGTTCTAACGTTGTAGGCATTACGTCAAGATTGAGTGCCATCCAACAATATCTATTACTGAAAGTCCACCTTGAGACAGAATTCCATCAAATTCCGCTGGTATTAAGTTGTAGCAACGAAGTGATTTCTTGTGTGCAACAGACAAATGCATTAAGAACAATACTTAATGTAAGAAATAATTCCCCTCCATAGACAAGAACACCGTTGTTTTCTCCCTAGTGTAAAAAACACATCCTCCATCCGTCATGTTTCTGTCACTCGAGCACATACGCAAAGGAGGCATGAACCCACTATCTAGCATATAAACCCTCTTTTAGAGGTTCACACAATAACTTGCCAAGACAATCATACACATTGGAGAGCATTGCAAGACAAGATAAAAACTCTCCAAAGATATAAGTGAAGCACTAAAAAATACATGAAAAAAGTAACCATAGTTTCATGGTTCGTCGGATCCCAACAAATACAACATGTAACAATTACATAATGCTGATCTTGATCAAGTAGGGAGGCTCATAAGATATAAATATTGTGGAACAAGGAGGATAGAACACCATCTAGCTACTGCTATGGACCCGTAGTCCCAGGATGAACTACTCACACATCTGTCTGGAGGCAATCATGGCGATGTAGAGGCCTCCGGTGACAATCCCCCTCTTCAACAAGGTGCTGGAGCAGGACTCCAAAAACCCTAAATTAGACTTTCGAGGTGACAACGCCTCTATATTTGTTTCGTGGAAATTTTCTTCATCCCCAAAGTTTTTAGGGTTAAAGCCAATTTATAGGCGAAGAGGCATCATGAGGCGGTGGCTAGGGCCACAGTATGACCCTACAGCCGTTCTAGGGGGGCATGCTTGGTGGGTGTTTCGTTCCCCTGGCTCCCCTCCGGATCTCCTTTGGACTCCGTCTTCGTTCTGGGTGAAAATGACTTATGTGGATTTTCAGAACTTTTGGGTTCTTCAGAACTTTTCTGAAACATAAAAAGAACAGAAAACAAATTCTGGCTCTTGGCATCTTGTTAATAGGTTAACCCATGAAATTATCTGGAATACAAAGTAAAACATGTAGAAAACATGCAAGCACATAAAGAAAACAAGCATGGATGCATAAAAAATTATAGATACATTTTGATATGTATCAGCATCCCCAAGCTTAACTCATGCTCTTCCTCGAGTAGGTAAGTGATAATAAAGTGATTTTTGAGGTGACATGCTACCCACACAATATTTATCAAGTAATATGTAAAGCATGTAAACTAGGATGAAATGAATAAGAGTTGAGCTTTATAGTTGTTCATCAAATGAATAATGTATAAAGCCATTAGGAAAACTAAAGTAAAACTTTCAGTGAATCAATACTAAAAGATCATAACCATGCAACAGTATATTAAAGATGATTTAAGGATCAAGCACAATAATATAATTATCCAAAGCATCAAACACCCACAATAATTTTTCAGGATCAAGTCAAGTGATAACAATATGTAGAAGATCATCTTGTTATTTGTGCAAAAAAAAACAAGTAAGAGTTCAACATTGGTTCCTGGCACCAGGATGTTATCACTAAAAAGAACATTATGGGGTTTGGATGGTCGATGGAAGAAAGTCTCACACAGCTGAAAGTGGTCATTAGACAAGAGGAAGTACTATAATCAAAGCTATGCAAGGAGTTGTGATTGCCACACAACAGATGCACATAGAGCTATAAGTTTATGAAAGATCTCTAATGGAACTAGCGGGGGTGCATCCAACTTTCTTGCTCACGAAGATCTAGAGAACTTTTGACGAGGCTCAGCATTGTAATATACAAGCCAAGTTATGTAATTTAAGGATGAAAAATCTCTCCAAACTGAAGTATAGACGCTAAACATAAGCATAAGTGTGGAATATAGGATATTAATTATGTCCCCTCTCTCTTTCTTTATAGCCTTCGTGGCTCTATTATATTATCTCTCATTTTTCCTCTTTGGTATCTTTCTGTTGTAGCCTCTTTGGGCTCTTTTGGTGGTCTTTTTGGACTCTTTTAAATCCTCACACGTAGGGGCAACATTCTACGCTATAATGAATCATCACAATTTTAGTACTCATAACTCATAATGAATTCTCTATGATGTATCAAAATAAATAAAACAATGAAGCAACTCATCAAGTAACAAAATGTAGATGGTTGTTCCATGGAAATATATCTCGAAACGGCTATGGAAATTTCATGGTACGTACGTATGGTGGTTGTTTTGAGGAAGATATATGGGTTTATGTGTAGGTGAACATGATGAAGTCATTCCATAGGGGTTGGATGTAATGGCTAAGTATGCTACTACTCTCAATTGGATAAATGGAAATACACAACACCGAAGAGGCTAGCAAATATGGTTAGTGGAAGTGCGAGAAAACCACAACTTAACTTGAATAAAAAATAATTCACAAGTTTAAAGATTCCAACTAGCATATGATCTTGCAAGACGTAATGAATATCACTCCAAGAGGGTCCGTGGCAATGAAAATTCGGTGTTAGCTACCCCGACAATAACGTTAAGAAAAAACTAGCATCGTTTCTATCCACAATGAAAGTCATATAAGATCATGCTATCAACTAATTATTCAAGTGTGCCACAGTTTCAAACTTTTTTAACATCCATTAATTGTTTTTACTTTACTAAACCGGTAAGTTTACCCATTAAGCATATTAATATCTCAAAACTGGAACAATGATTCAAGTGAAACAATTTAATGATTTACAAGATTATGTAGTTTCTTCTCATACCACTACCACATGTATGACAATTTTCGTCCAATCACTCACCAAGAAACTTGAAAAAACTTCCTAAGAAAAAATTCAATAAATACCATAGAGCTAGTCAAATCTAAATATAAAAAACAAGCTCTAAACAAAATTAGCAAGGAAAACAAGAGCTTAAAACATTAGTAACAAAAACTGAACACTCACAAAGCAATAAGAGTATAAACTAGACTTTGTAAACAATAATAACAAGTGTGTTTCTCTCCAAAAAGAAAGCTAGGATCCAACCAATTATGACCAGAAAGCAAATAAAATAAAATTGAAATAAAAATAAAAATACGCTCTAAGAATAACACATAGTATGTGAAGTAATAAAAATATAGTGCCTTGAGAGATGACGTGATAATTTTGTTGATGAAGAAGGGGATGCCTTGGGAATCCTCAAGATTTTACACTTGTACTTCTTGAATATTTATTGGGGTGACATTGGCATCGCCAAGCTTGAGCGTTTGTCCATCCTTCATCGTCTCATATCATCCTCCTCTCCTTACACTTGAAAACTTCCTCACACGAAACTTCTCACAATCTTCATTAGCGGGGTTAGTACATCAAACAAATAAATCAACTTGGTTAAGTTTAAACACAAGACAAACACTCAATTTTAAAATTAGGTACAGTCACAACTTCTTTTAAAGATCTCCCGGACAAGAGAACAAAAAAATAAAAAAGAGGCAAATGCAAACAAAGGCATAAATCTGTCAAAAACAGAACAAATTGTAAAGATGAATTTTTTCGAGGCCCTTCCGTAGCTCAAATCAACAGGTGGTATACTGATGAAAGTTATATAAAAATCTAGGGGCATATTGATTGATTTTTTTCATAAATTTATCGCACTTTGAATGAGAGAAAAGAATTTTTGGCGAGGAGCAAAAATCTGGACATAAAACAAAAAATTGCACTTCCTTTTAAATAGAGATTACTCTTGGTATGAAAAACATATAAAAATGATAAAGAGCGGTGTTTACAGATATAACTTCAAAGAGAAAAGGGAAAATTGGAAGCAAAAATAAAATGGGTTGCCTCCTAAGAGCGCTTTTCTTTAATGCCTTTTAACCAGGCAAAGTAATTTCCAAAGGATGCTCACACAGGAATAAGAACTAAAGCAAAAGAGAGAATCAAGAATAAAATATGGAACAGATTTAAGTCTAAACCAATTCCTATGCATGGGAATCTTGTAAATAAATAAATCAAAGAAACACATAGAAACAAGCATAAGAAGGTAAAACAAGAGCTACTTCAGAACTTTCAATAAAAAGAGAGGTGTTTTAGTAACATGAAAATTCCTACAAGCATATTCTCCTCTCCCATATTTATTGTTAGTATCGTCATGAACAAACTCAATGACATAACTATCACGCGAAGCATGTTTTCATTATCTACAAGCACATAATTCATATCAAGTTCCTGAATAGCGGGATCCAAATTTAAAACCATGACCTCTTCCAACCCACTTTTAGCAATATTATAACAAGATGATTATTCACACTCCAAAGGTATGGGAATCCTTCTAGCTAAATTCAATACCTCTCCAATCCCACTTTTAGTATAATTATAATTTATATCATCAAGAAACATAAGAGTATCATTTGGAGCATTATCATATCAATTTTCTAAGCAAACTTCCTCACTATCATGCATATCAATAGTAGGAATAAATAAAGGATTATCATAATGTTTATCAAAGTAGCATGTATTATCATAAATAACAATAGCAAAATCAAGTTCACAAGCATCATCCATAGGGGAATCATGGTCACAAGTATAGCAAGCATCAATTTCATCAAAAAGGTATATTTCTAAAGAATCAATAGGATCATCACATTCATCAATATGAAACTCATCCTCCTTTGATAAGCATGGAGGGCAATCAAGTAATGCATGAGTTAAATAGTTACTCTCATTAGAAGGTAGGCATGGGTAGCTACTTGATATGTCCAATACGTATGTACTTTTACGAACAGTTTTGTTGTTGTCTTCCTCCAAATTTGTGAGTACTTTTCCGAATCATGTTTTCATTATCTTTGAGTAGTTTATTTTCTGGTGATATTAATAAATGCAGTTACTTTGTTGCTTAAATTTTTCCTTTCTCGATGAAAGATGAAGCTAAAACTTGGTTTTATAATTTTTCACCTGGATCTAGATAGTCCTATTGGTTTGGTCAATGCTTTCTTTCAGAAATATTTTCTAGCTAGTGCTCAACATGTTGCTTTGTAGAGAATCTTTAACTTTAAGCGAATTGAAGGAGAGAAAATGCCTGAATTTTGGGCAAGATTTTGTTCTTTACTTAGAGTTAGGCCTAGACATCAATTAGCTAAAAATGAACTCCTAGATATATTTTATAATGGACTAACTTTTGAATCTAGGACATACCTGGATAGTTGCGTTGGTTGTGTTTTTAGGAAAATAACTCCTGAAGAAACCGAGGAATTGTTTGCTAAAAGAAAAAAAATTCATGATGATTGGACTATACTGGAACCAACCCCAACACCAACACCAAAGAAGAGGAGAATGATTGAATTAAATAATGAAGTGACGAGGGAAGCCAAGAAATATCTTAAAGAGATGGGTATTAAATCTGAAGATGTGAAGAATCTAACACCTATAAAATAATTATGTAATCCAATTCCTCACCCATCCACAATTGAGGTACACTCTATCTAATATTTTGATAATAGAGATATTCCCTATTCTAAACCACCTGATCAATGCTTTGATGAACTTGATAATTGTGTTGTTAGGCAAGATAACTTTAATATGAGAGTGCAGAATCATCTAATGGTAAATTCTAGGGCTATTGATAATTTGCATGGTATTCTTGGGAGAAAATCTAATGATGTTAAAATTCTTGTTAAACATTTCCATATGGTTCAAACTCAAATTGATCACCTCACTAAGGTGCAAAAAGATTTGCTAGTTAATGCTTCTAGAGAAAAACATGTTTATGAAATAAGCACTAGAAGTGGTGTTTCTACTCAGGATCCTTTGTATCCCGAGGGAGATCCTAAAAGAATTGAACAAGATTCTCAACAATCTAAAAACAATAGTACTCCTTCTAACAAAAAAAGAAGAAACATAAAACTGTTGTAGAATCTCCTAAACCTGCTAAAGATCGTAATGGTATATCTGTCTCTGATGAAACTGAAAGTGGTAATGATAAGAGTGATGCTTCTGGTAAAGAATAAATTGTAGTTGAACGACCGGAAAAGCAAACTAAAAATGCAAAGTACACTAAGGAGGATTTCACTGCTAATAAACATGGTGATGAGAGAGAATCTTGGGTACAAAAATCAATGCCATTTCCTAATAAGAAACATAAATCAAAGGAAGAAGAACATTATAACAAGTTTTTTGATTGGATCACACCTTTGTTTTTTCAAATTCCTTTAACTGATCCCATTAAATTGCCTCCTTATTCAAAATATATGAAAGATATTGTCTCTAACAAAAGAAAGATTCCTAATGAGGAAATCTCCGCTATGATGGCTAATTACTCTTTTTATGGTATGGTTCCAAAGAAGCTTGGAGATCCTGGTATACCCACTATTTCATGCTCCACTAAAAATAATTATGTTAAAACTGCTTTATGTGACTTAGGAGCATGAGTTAGTGTTATGCCTTTATCTCTTTATAATATACTTTTCTTGGAAAAATTGATACCAACTAATATATCTTTGCAAATGGCTGACAAATCTACTCCTATTTTTGTTGGTATATGTGAGAATGTTCATGTTCAAGTGGCTACTAATTGTTTGATATTAACAGACTTTGTTGTGTTAGAAATGCATGAAGATGATAATATGTCTATTATTCTTGGGAGACTTTTTCTTAACACTGTAGGTGCTGTTATTGACTGCAACCAAGGAAAAGTAACTTTTAATGTTAATGACAAAGAACACACAGTTTATTTTCCCAAGAAGATTGATAGGAAATATGGTCTAAATTCAATTGAAAATATTGAGACCATCAATATTGGAGAATTCTATTGTCCTATTCCAATGCCACATAAAGAATATGAAATTGTCATGATTGGGACTAAGTCTATCAAAGTTGAGGTAACATAATCATTTAGTGAAAAGCAAAGTTTTGATTCATGTAAAATTGTTTTGGTAACAAGACTTGATCAACCTTGTTAACAAAGTGATTTTGAATGAATAAAACAGTGTTTTCACTATGTTTTCACCTTGTTCACTTTTGTTTTCACCATGATTACTTTTGTTACTCATGTTTTCACCATCCCCAATCATGTTTTCACCTTGTTTTCCTATGTTTCCAATGGTTATCTACACATAAGAGTGTATTAGAACTTCTGTAGAATTGGTTTTGGTTTTGTTTTCCATCATTCCATAATTATTTTCCTGGATTATGATCATTTATAAAATTCTGAAAATTCCTCGAAAATAAAGTTTCTCGAAAAAATCCAGAAAAAATATATTAAATTTTTACGTCAAAAATGGGGCAGAGAGGCACCTGGGGAAACCCAGGGGGGCCCACCATGCCTCCACACCACCTGGTGGCGCGGGTACCCCCAGAGCACGGCAGCACATGGTGTGGGACCCCCTGGCCCTCCACTTACTCTCCTTCCTGCCAAACATCTCTCTCTTCAGTAAATCCACACCATTGCTCAAACCCGTATTCTTGTTGTTCTTCCTCGCGAATTTTTGATCTCCTTTCTCAGACCATCTTTGTTTCTGAAATTTGGAGCACTTGTTCTCCGGTATGTGACTCCTCCAATTATCCAAATAGAATTTTGTTTAGTGGAGTATTTCTTGAGTATTTTGGTATTGTAGGTGATAGGTTATGTGAGTTTTCATGCTTGTTTTATGTGAAAATAAATTAGTTTTGATGCATGTATAGCCCTCTTACAAGTCTCTATAGTAGTTTTTTTTTCATATAGTTGCTTAAAAATCAATTTTTGTGATGCTTGTTAAAAATTTCAGAAAAGGAAGATGCATAACTACACTTATGGAGATTTTTTTTAGAGTGATGCACCTTGGAGGGAAAGGCCTTTGAGATCAACCACTCGGTGAGTCCATCCAACAATGAAAATATTATTGCATCGAGTATTGATAATGAGGGGGGTGATGGAGATGCACATCAATCTACTTTCCGTTGTTTTAACTTCTTAAGTGATGCATGATCATTGATGATTTCTTGCTTCTTGTTGGTAGGGTTGGTTTAACTAAATATATGAATGACGAAAGCGCTCAATATGTTATTCTTGCCAAAACTTTTGTTGAGAGCTTTACTTTTGATAACTCCTCTTATAATGCATCTATTTCATTTACAATCTATTATAGGCCTTTTACCATGCCCTTGGAATGATTTTGCAGTATCATGGGTATTAATACGACTGGGACAGCGAGGAGGTTTCAAGGAAGACTAGCTGATTTGCTGGAGCTCTACCGAGGAGTGACAAATGATGATGCAGCACAACTCAGTGTGGCAAGATAAGGAATATTCAGCTCCCAACTATTAGATACTTTGCTTATTATCTTGCTACTATTATTCTTGGTAGGGAAAACACTAGTAATATTTCAAATTACAATTTAGCTTTTCTAGAAGCTACACTTAAAAATAACAATAAGTACAATCTTGGTTCTCTCATTTCTCGCAATCTAGCTGCTAGAGGACCCATTTATCGGGGTATTATTGTTGCGTGTATTATAACTTTCCTAGGCCTTTCTATTGCTCCTAATGATGAGTTGTTAGCCCCACAAAGACTTGATCTTGCTGCCATGAAATATCATCATTTTGTCACTTCTAACTCTAGTGCTGGAAATCTAGTCTATGGAGTTTTATTTACTGATGGAGATGAAAGGGAAGTTCCTTTGCCACATCATGGTTTGTTCAGTATTCGCATGATGTCGTGGTCACACTTAAAGGAGGAGCTGGAAGAGTAGCTGCGTTTACTTGGTTTCTATGTGCAGCACGACCCCGAGTATCAAGCGGGGCAGGACGCGCCCTTTGAGGACTACATCATGCATTACACCAGGGCGTCCTCGAGTTCATATCATGAGGATGACCCTGATACGTCATAAATGTATCCTTCATTTCTGATGTTCCATTGTTCATGTTTTCCCACATGTTTTCCTTAGACTTTATGTCATTTCTATCAATTTTCCGGGACTAACCTATTATCAATATGCCGCAGAGACAGTTCCCTGTTTTTGCTATTTTTAGTTTCAGAAAAACTGTTCTAGAAATATTCTCGGAATCAGGAAAATTCGAAAGCCAGAAGTCTTAGAAGTCCTGGATGCTTCGAGAAGTCCCGAAGAGCCCCACAGGGTGGCCACACCATGGGGTGGCGCGGGTCCCTCTGGCCGCGCCACCTAGTGGTGTGGGCCCCCTGACCACCCCGGCATCGCCCTTTCGCCTATATATTCTCCCCCGAGGGAAAACCCAAAAATTAATCGACCTTTTCCGGAAAATACATCCGTAGCTCGCCGCCGCCACCGACAAGTTTCGGGGGACATATCTCTATTCTGGAACCCTGCCGGGACAGGGAAGTGCCTCCGTAACCATCTCCATCGACTCCACCACCATATCCATCGCCGTTGCTATCTCCTACGATGAGTAGGGAGTAGTTCTTCCCCAAGGCTGAGGGCTCTACCAGTAGCTATGTGGTTCATCTCTCTCTCCCATGGTGTGATCTATATGTGATCATGAGCTTTGTAATCTATTTGAATTCGGAGATGTTACTCTTCATCTTTTGCTACTCAAGTGCTTTATCAATATGAACTTTGGAGTCACCTTGTGAAGGTGACAGTGTGCACATCGTGTGCGTCTCCTCTATGAATTGTGGTGTATGTTTAGTACTAATTTAGGGTGTTCATAGTGACAGCGTGGGGTTCCCTAGAGAGGGAATATAGACTTTAAGGAATGATTTTTGCAGACCCAATGATTAGTGTTCATTATCTGTTATGAGATCTCCGTAAACGCCTTGATCACGGTGTAAAGGTGACAGTGTGTGCACCGTGTGGTTTAGCATTATATTTATACTTTGTGTTGGATAACCCTATGAAATTGTGGTGTTTGCGTGGAACCATCTGGGTCCCATGGTGATAGCATGGGGGTTACTTGGTTGGGAAAGTTCTTACTCTGAGGAGTGTTGTTAAAGCCCTACGCATGGATTGGTGTTATTATTCGACCGGAGAGTGGTTAAGAGTAGCATAGTGAAGATAGGAAGATATCTAGTTATTCATTTATGTGATCATCGTTGAGAGTGTCCTCTAGTGAAAGTCGGAGCCCTAGGCCTTGATTCCAAGCATTGAAACACCGTTTTCCGCATGTTATACTACATGTTTGCTTGCTGCCATTTTTTCAGATTGCTTTTATCACTTATTATCATCCATATTACTCGCATTTCACTATCTCTTCGGTGAACTAGTGCACCTATATACCTGACAAATATATTGGGTGTGTTGGGGACACAAGAGACTTCTTGTATCTTGATTGCAGGGTTGCTTGAGAGGGATATCTTTGACCTCTACCTCCCCGAGTTCGATAAACCTTCGGTGATCCACTTAAGGGAAACTTGCTGCTGTTCTACAAACATCTGGACTTGGAGGCCCAACACTGTCATGATTAGAAGTGTGCGTAGACATCAAGCTCTTTTCTGGCGCTGTTGTCGGGGGGTAAGGTAAAAGGTACTCACATCATCTATGAGTGCTCGAAGTTATTTCCTTTAGATTCTGCAATTATATCTTTTGTTTCTTGTTTTCACTAGTTAGGCTTATTTTTACTTGTTCCTTGTTTTTATTTTTACTATTTAGGCTTAATGGAAAACAAATAAAATATGAGAGAGCTTTATAATCTTTATCTTGAGTTAGGACATGAAGTGTTTGAAGAGAAAATTAAAAAACCTATGGAGATTTATTTGCATGCTAGTAGCAATGATATTAGTATGAATTATTTGAACACCAGTATTTCTAATGCTATGGAAAAGTCTAAGCTTGGGGAAGCTAGTATGGATGAATATGATATATTTGGTCCCCCAAGCATGGAGGAACAAATTTACTTCGATGATACTTTTCCTCCAATATATGATGATTATAATGATTGTGGTATTCTAGTTCCACCTGTTTACAATGATGAAAATGATATTTTCAGTCCACCTACAATAGAGGAAAATATTAATTATGATTACAATATGACACCTATATTTAATGACTATGGTGATGAGAATAATAATGACATCTATTTTGATGAATTTTCTCCCAGTACTATTAATAAGAATGACTATGCTTATGTGGAGAGTATTAATTCTTTTATGGATGTGGCTCATGATAAGAATGTTTCTTGTGATAGTTATATTGTTAATTTCATTCATGATGCTACTAAAATTTATTATTAGAGAGGGAAACATGGTCCTATGCATATAAACAATATCAAGTTTCCCCTCTTTATGTTGAAATTTCTGAAGTTGCACTTGTTTTGCTTTCCTATGCTTGTTGCTTTGTGTTTTCATGACTAGTTTTTCTACAAGATTATTTTTCATAGGAAGTGGGTAAGACTTAAAATTGGTTTAAATTTTCTTCTTGATGCTCTATTTTGCTTCAATTCATATTTCTCATGTAAGCATCTTCTCAAATTATCATGCCTCGCTAAAAGGCTTTAAAGAAAAGCACTTCTTGGGAGATAACCCATGTTTTTTATTTTTTGCATTGTTTTTCTCTGTTTTATTTGATTCAAGGGGTTGTATACTTCTGTAGAAACTCCTTTGTATCTTTATTTCCATGTTTTAGTAGTGCCAAGTAAAGTTTCTGACGAAAGTTGGAGTTGGTTTTCGGATTACTGCGTAGAAAACATATTTCTGCTGTCCACCGTAAAACATCGTATAAAATCCTGGAAGATCAGAATGATCTGAACTTTTTTGTGCTTATTACTAAGCTAATTCCTCAACTTTTCTTAGTTTACCACGTTTTTATTTGAGCAACATAAGATTTTCTAAAAAAATCATCTTTACTTTCTGTCCTGTTTTGACATATTTCTGCCAATAATTGCATTTGCATCTTAATCTCTTTCTTTTCGCGTTCTTTTGAGAAAAAGAGTTTTAAAATAATTTGTGAAAGTAGAAATTGTGTTTATGAGTGTTATTATTGTGTTTAAACTGAACCATGTAAATTTATTATTTTGATTGCACTAACGTTGCTAATGAAGATTGTGAGAAGTTTGGTGTGAAGGAAGTTTTCAAGGGTCAAGAGAAGAGAATGATATGATGTGATCAAGAAGAGCGAAGAGCCCAAGCTTGGGATACCCTGGAGGTACATCCCAGAAAATTCCAAGAATACTCAATAATCTAAGCTTGGGGATACCCAAGGCATCCCCTTCTTCATGAACAATTTATCAGGTCACTTCTAGTGAAACTATATTTTTATTCAGTCACATCTTATGTGCTTTACTTGGAACGTATTTTATTTTTTTCTTTCTATTTGTTTGGTTTTATTTGTTGTAATGAATAGTTGGACCTATCATACTTGTGTGGGAGATAGACACGCTCCGTTTTCATAGCTTAGAACACTCTACTTTTCATTCTTACTGTTATGTGAGTGTTCACTTTTTGCTAGTACTGCGTTTAGCCTTTGTCTTCATGCATCTATTATTTAGAGCTGTTAGTTTTAGTAGTGTGATATGAGTACTCTCATGTTTTATTTATGTATCTTAAAGAGTATTTTTGTTAAAACATATCTTTTATGGTGCTTGTTGGGAAAAGAAAATGCTGCTTGATGTAGAATCTATAACAGTGTAAGTAGAAGCTTGTAGAGACTGTGGCTAGAACTTTTTCATGCCATGCTAAATGTTATTTTAGTTTTAAATCCTTTTGTTTATTGAGTATCATGAATAGCCTCAAATAGTTGCGAGTGTTTAATATGTCTTGAAATATTCATGAGTTGTTATTGTCAAGTAAAGCATCAATATATGATATTCTCTTTCGAATGTTTTATTTGGTTGACTTGGCGCATGCTCACACCATGTTTATGACTACAAACCAGTCACGAATAGCCTCCATGATCACTTAGTTTTTGAACTTGTGATACCGCTTATGCTTTAATTAATGATGCTTATGTCGCTATGCATGATTGTGGCTCCTATGCTCTCTTGGTTTGTCGCTCCCTGTCTATTGCTAGCCTCCACCTGTAGTGAGTATGGAATTCTACTCGTGCATCCAAATTCCTTTAAACCAAAGTCTTTCCCATTGTGTACACCATACCTACCTACATGTGGTATTTCACTGCCACTCCAAGTAAATTGTTCATGTGTTACCTTTAAAACTTTCAAAATTACTCTTGTTTTGTGATCTTGCTTTTGCTCATGAGGATGTAAATAGAGAATCTTTATATCACTTGTTGATTGGATTTCACACCCTGGACTAGTGGCTTCATCCGCTTATCCAAATGATATAAGAGCTGGTAGCGGGGTGCCCAGCCCCAAATTAATGCAAACAAATTCTGTTCACTATTTTTTGCCCCTGATTTACCAGTCAAAGCATAATTGTGTAAACAGAAGAGAATGAGGGATGACCTTCTACACTAGTTGTGTCCTTCACCATGGGAGCCGCTCTTGTGAATCCAGTTGGCTTGTGACGTACTGTATTGTCTGTTTACCATTCGTTGACATAAGCATACACCTCTCCTAAAAAATAGACACTCCTCCACGGTGTCAAACTTCTAATACCTCTGTTTAATACAATAAAAAACTCTAGCACATGAGTGATCCATGCTTCCCTCTCCTAAGGGCCTTTCTTTTACTTTTATGTTGAGTCTCCATCTTCTAACTTTATGCACAGTTGAGAGAGCATTTTTTCCATTCTGAGTTCTATGTGCATTTGTGCCATAAACATCAATAATAACTTCATGATGTGATATCATTTGTTCTTAAATTATTTGTTCTAGTCTTCCTCATAAAATTTGAAAGTGTCTTGCATTTATGTTTTGTCCCACTCTTAATGACTAGCAAAATACCACTTTGCCATGCTTTCTCTATACCTGAAACAAATGTTTATCTTTCTTTGCATTATAATTAGTGATCCTTTATTTAAGATACTATTCATGATGCAAAGTGATTGCTATGCTTTATTATTAAAGTTCTATTATCATGTTTGTGTTTGAAGTTCTATGATCTCAGCGTATTTGCTTTTATAATATAATGATCAAGTTTATGATAAGTAGCATGTCACCTCAGAAATTATTTTGTTTTATCGTTTACCTACTCGAGGACGAGTAGGAACTAAGCTTGGGGATGCTTGATACGTCCTAAACGTATCCTTAATTTCTGATGTTCCATGTAGTTTTCATGTTGTTTCCCACATGTTTTGCTTACACTTTATGTCATTTTTATCGATTTTCTGGGACTAACCTATTAACAAGATGCCACAGAGCCAGTTCCTTGTTTTCTGTTGTTTTTATTTTCAAAAAACTTGTTCTAGAAATATTCTCGGAATTGGAAAATTTGAAAGCCAGAAGTCCTAGAAGTCACGGATGCTTCCAAAAGTCCCGAAGAGACCTGGAGGGGGGCCACACCATGGGGTGTTGCGGATCCCCCTGGCCACGCCACCTAGGGGTGTGGGCCCCCTGGCCATACCCAAGCATCGCCCTTTCGCCTATATATTCTCCCCCAAGGGAAAACCCTAAAAACATTGACCTTTTTCCTCAAAATACATCTGTAGCTCGGCCGCCATCACCGACAAGTTTCGGGGGACAGATCTCTATTCTAGCATCCTACCGGGACGGGGAAGTGCCCCCAGAACCATCTCCGTCGACTCCACCGCCGTTGTTGTCTCCTACGATGAGGAGGGAGTAGTTCTCGCCCGAGGTTGAGGGCTCTACCGGTAGCTATGTGGTTCATCTCTCTCTCATGGTGTGATATGTATGTGATCATGATCTTTGTAATCTATTTGAATTTGTAGATGTTAATCTTGATCTTTTGCTACTCAAGTGCTTTATTAATATGAACTTTGGAGTCACCTTGTATCGCGGTGTGAAGGTGATAGTGTGCACATCGTTTGTGTCTCCTCTATGAATTGTGGTGTTTGTTTAGTACTAATTTAGGGCGCTCATAGTGACAGCGTGGGGTGCCCTAGAGATGGAATATAGACTTTAAGGAATGCTTTTTGCAGCCCTACGCAATGATTAGTGTTCATTATCTGTTATGAGATCTCCTAAACGCTTTGATCATGGTGTAAAAGTGACAGTATATTTATATTTTGTGTTGGATAACCCTATGAAATTGTGGTGTTTGCGTGGAACCATCTAGGTCCCATGGTTATAGAATTGGGTTTACGTGGTTCGGAAATTGCTTACTCTGAGGAGTGTTGTTAAAGCCCTACGCATGGATTGGTGTTGTTATTCGACCGGAGAGTGGTTAAGAGTAGCATAGTGAAGAGAAGAAGATATCTAGTTATTCATTTATGTGATCATTGTTGAGAGTGTCCTCTAGTGAAACTAGGATCCCTAGGCCTTGTTTCCAAGCATGGAAACACCGTTTTCCGCCTGTTCTGCTACATGTTTGCTTGCTGCCATTTTTTCAGATTGCTACTATCACTTATTATCATCCATATTACTCGCATTTCACTATCTCTTTGCCGAACTACTGCACCTATATACCTGAAAAGTATATTGAGTGTGTTGGGGACACAAGAGACTTCTTGTATCTTGATTGCAGGGTTGCTTGAGAGAGATATCTTTGACCTCTACCTCCCTGAGTTCGATAAACCTTGGGTGAGCCACTTAAGGGAAACTTGCTGATGTTCTACAAACCTCTGCACTTGGAGGCCCAACACTATCTACAAGAATAGAAGCGTGCGTAGACATCAGATCCTTCCTCGTCGCACTATGGGGGCGCCACTTCTTGGCCATCTTGGGATTTATCTCCACTAGGGCCAAAAGCCTAAGCTTGGGGCGGGGGGGGGGGGGGTATGCCGACATCACACTCATTTACATATCATGTTTCTGTCAGTTCTTTGTATATCCATGTTTCTGTTTCTTTCGCTTTTTTTTCTTGTTTTGTATCTGCTTTCCAAAATGAAAAAGACCAAAAAATATTTCTGTTGTTTCTCTTTATTTGTTTATTTAGTTTCTCTTATTAGTTTGCTTAACCTTCTAGTTTCAGTTTAATATTCAAAAATACATAAATATTTTTCTTTGTTTGCTTGTTTCCTTCTAGTCTTGTTCTAAATTCAAAAATCCAAAAATATTTGTTGTTCTTCTTTGGTTTTGTAAAGTTTGTTGTAGATTTCAATAGTCTCTTGTGACTCCATTGGAGCTTGGTTATCATTTTATATCATTCAATCCACACAAGTGAAGAGCAATAATGATGATTTACGACAATTCAAGTTGTGGTGAGAGGATGGTATGAACTCTATTTGTTTTCATTTTTGTACATATACTCATCCATGTGGACATGCTTAGTTTGTTTGTTTAAGGTGTATGTTATTTAATGGATGCTTAGTAGTTCGTGCTCTCTCATGGTCAGTTCCAATTTACTAATAGTAGATAGCACGTCGTATAAATGTTTGCTTGCATTGTTCTATTCATAGAAGGGTATGACATTGTGGTATCTTCCTCTGAATGTTTCACTTGAGTTGACTCAGCACATGCTCACGCATGCATAAGACCGGAAAAAAAACTCAATTAAGCCTTGATGATTTATTTGGCCACAGAGTATTTGTATCACTTTTATGCCCCCGTTAAATTTGTTTTGTTGCAAGCATGACTATGATAGTTGTTGCTCTCTTGATTGTCACTCCTAGTCTTTTGCTAGCCTTCACTTGTACTGAGTATGAGCTCTACTCATGCATCCAACTCCCAAAAACCAAAGTTTTCCAAATGTGTCCACCATACCTACCTATATGTGGTATTTCACCGCCACTCCAAGTAAATTTTCATGTGCGCCTTTAAAACCTTCAAAATTCTTCTCATTTTGTGACACTGTTTTAGCTCATGAGGAAGTAGTAGTTGGGTTTGTTATATTCCATACTAACTAAGTATCCTCGACTTGCAGGATTGATTGTGCAGGAGTGCACTCGTTGGGAGACCCCAAGAGGAAGGTATGAAGAGCAGAATAGTAAGTTTTCTCTCAGGAAGAAACTAAGGCTTAATCGACCAGTAGGAGAAAGAAATCACTTCTGAAGGTTGAATACAAATGATGTTTGAAGAGCGCACTACCAGGCTCAGCAGCAACGTGGAATCTACATAACACAATCAAAATACTTTGCCCCAACGAAATAATGAGGTTGTGAATCTCACCGGTTTTGCTAACACAAAGGATTAGATGTATAGTGTGGAAAATAGTACTTGTTTGGAGTAAATTAAAAGAGAACGGTGATGGCAGTGAATGAGAGGAAAACAGTAATTGCAGTAAAGAAACAGTGTTTCCAGTGGTTGTATTATCAGTGTAAAAGAATGGACCGGGGTCCACAGTTCACTAGTGGTGTCTCTCCAAAAAATATAGATAACATGTTGGGTAAACAAATTACAGCTTGACAGATATAAAATCCGCACCGTAGTGCATATGCATGACATGATTATTACTATGTGATTCATGCGGGCATTACAAGAAGATTCATAGACCGTTATCCAACTGCATCTATGACTAACAATCCACCGTCGGACCATCATCCAATCAAACCTCGGGTATTAAGTTGCAAGCGACATAACATTTCCTTAAGTAAAGTGTGTAATGTAAACAATGTAAACATCATTGTTTTCTCCCTAATTGGAACATCACATCCTCCATCTGTTACATTTCCGTCACTCGAGCGTGAATGAAAGGGAGGCATGCACCCACTATCGAGCATAAATACTCCCTCTTGGAGTTAAAAGTATCAACTTAGCCAAAGAATCTACTAGTAACAGAGAGCATGCAAGATCATAAATAACATAAATATGATAGATTGATAATCATTGGACACAGCATTCAATATTCATCATATCCCAGCAAACACAACATGTAGCAT
This sequence comes from Alopecurus myosuroides, assembly GCA_028641055.1. Classification (NCBI taxonomy): domain Eukaryota; kingdom Viridiplantae; phylum Streptophyta; class Magnoliopsida; order Poales; family Poaceae; genus Alopecurus; species Alopecurus myosuroides. The sequence goes on from CM054058.1 coordinate 130,313,143, forward strand.
TACAATAAGATGATTCTTGATCATGTTAGGCAGCTCACAAGATCTAAACTTGAGGCATAAATAGGAGAAGACAACCATCTAGCTACTGCTATGGACCCGTACTCCAAGGATGAACTACTCACACATCACTCCGGAGGCAGGCATGTTGATGAAGAGCCCTCCGGTGATGATTCGCTCTCCCGGCAGGGTGCCGACGAGAGCTTTAGAACCCTCCCGAACTAGGTTTGACGATGATGGAGGCTACAAAACTTTTCGTGGATGGAGGCTAGGGTATTTAGGGTTAACCTGAGGAGGAGCTTAAATAGGAGAAAGGAAAACGTCAGTGGGTGATGACCCACAAGTATAGGGGGTGTATCGTAGTACTTCCGATAAATAAGAGTGTCGAAACCAACGAGGAGCAGAAGGTGTTGACAAGCAAGCTAGATAGAGGATTCACTGTAAACACTAGCAAACTGGGTTTTGCTGGTTTTTTATATAGCATATAAATAAAGTGTGAGTAAAAAAAAGACAGTAAATATAATTGCAGCCAGTGGCCAAAACCTTTTAAGAGCAAAGGACAAGCCAGTTGTTCCACTTATGATTACCAAACGTTCTCGAGGACACATGGGAACTTCGTCAAGCGCTTTCGTTTCGTATAGTTGATTAATATTTATTGTTTTCATAGGTGTTGTGTGAGTGAACCCATGCTAATGCACCTCCCAGCTAGTACTAATACATACTTGTGATTAAACCCCTTGCAAGCATCCGTAAATAAAAGAAAATAATAAAGATAAATCTAACCACAGCCTTAAACTTTGGGATCCTACACTCCCTCGTGCATCGGTTTCCTAGTGGGGGTTTAGGTTTCTATCACTCCGGCAACCCCACAATTTGTAGCCAAATACACAATGCATCCTCCTAGGCCCATAAAGGTTAAGTGTCATGTAGTCTACGTTCACATGACACCACTAGAAGAATAACACCACAACTTATATATTAAACCACTAGATATTACTTCAACATAATTCCACCACTAACTTCTTGACTTATCCCTTGTCCTTAGGAACTAAACAAACTACTCACAAGACATCATATGGATCATAATCATAGGTGATATAATGATCAATAACAATCTGGTCATAAAGTGCAAACACAGATAAATCTCACAAGCATCAACTACTAACAAGTAATCCACACCAAGAGAGAGATCTAGTGAAGAACAAAGATATAGAACCCTAATCGTTACAGCGGGATGGAGATGGATGGTGAGGGTGATTGTGCTGGTGATGATTATGATGACGATCTTGATGATGCTCGGAGCGATGACGGTGACGATGGAGATGATTTCCCCTATCCGGGGAGGAATTTACCTGGAAGATTTCTCCCTGCCGGAGAGCTTTTCTATCTGTGTTGTTTTCCTCCCCGAGGGGGTGGGGGAATATTTCCTCGATGGTTCCCTGAGGCTTAAGGTTACCGGGGGTCAAGTACGAGAACGGAGGCGGCCAGAGGTGGGACAGGGTGGCCACACCACCACCCCAGGCGCTGCCAAGGGGGAGGGGCGCTCCCCATAGTGGTGTGGGCCCCTGGTGGCCCCCCTCCGGGTCTCCCTGTGGCTGGCTCCCTCTTCTCGACTTCTAATACTTCTCTGATGCCCCCTTCTTCTTCTTCTGATCTTCTGAAATAGGGTATCTTGACGGTGCTTTTTCCATCAGATTTTTTGTCACGGTGTTTATTCTCCAATAATTATTAAACATGCAAAATAAAATGAAATAACAGAAGTAATGCATCATAATATAAAATATATCAATGAATAACACAAAATTACAATATAAATAGTGAAACAAAATGGATGTATCAATCCCCCCCCCCCCCAAGCTTAGACCTCGTGTGTTCCCAAGCGAAACCGAACTCAGTAAACATGAGCACAGGGTTATGGAGTGAGGTGCTGATAAATAATATACGGACAAGAAGCATCAGAACTATCAATACACAAGTCATTTTTGAAATCAACTTCCTCTCATATAATTTAACTTGAAACAAGTATAGGGAATCACAATAAAGGCGCAAAAAGGAAATAATAATTGGTGACGGCAAACTTCGTTCTTGGTCATAGAACAATTAACAGATTGTACTCATCTTTCGACCAGAGTCTTCATATTAGAGCTTATAATGAAGAGTTTATCATGCTCAATCATAAAATTCACTTTGCATTCATTGATAACTTTCAAAGTGGTATTCATTCAGAGAAGAACAGTTGTACTAAACAAGGAAGGATAGAGTACATGATTGAGTAAATCAACATATAGATGGATGAATCACAACAACTCAAATGCTTGCTTAACACATAAAAGGGTAGGTTTACTGACTCAACAATAAGGTAAAAGATAGGACCTTCACAAAGGGAAGCAGGTATTAACTAATGTGCTAGAGATTTTCATTTTACAAACATATAGAGAGCATAAAATATTTGACACTCCTCCCAACATTTCTTACGCAAACCATGGCTAGCCTAATCCTTGGGTTCCTGCCAACAATCACATACGATGGAGGAGTGTCTAAGTTTTTAGGGGTAGGTGTGTATGTCTAAGTCAACGAATGGAAAACAGAAAATGTACTACGTCACAAGCAAACTAGACGTCACAAGAGTGTCTCCCATTGAAGGATGCAACTGGTATAGAAGGTCATCCCTCTTTCTCTTTTGTTTACACAATTATGCTTTGACTGATAAATCGGGGGGGGGGGGGGATAGTGAAGAGAATTTGTAGTAATTAAGTTTGGGCTGGGCACCCCGCTGCTAGTTCTTCTATCATTTGGATAAGAAGATGAAGCCACTAGCCCAGGTGTGTAAAGTCCAATCAACAAGTGATATAAAGATTCTCTACGTGCGTCCTCATGATCTAAAACACGGGCACAACAATGTGTAATTTTGAAGGTTTAAAGGTAGCACACAAGCAATTTACTTGGAGTGGCGGTTAAATACCACATATAGGTAGGTCTGCTGGACACAAATGGCGTGGTTTTGGGCTCAAGGTTTGGATGCACAAGAAGCATTCCCTTTTAGTACAGGTTTTTGGCTAGCAAGGCTAGGTAGCAAGCATAAGAGTTGAGGGAAAATAAACAAATATACATATGATGGAACCAATCATGCAATCTCCCTTGGAAGTACAAAAAATATTACTTGAGAATACTGAGCTTATGAGCCAACAAGTAAAAAAGATCATGGATTAATATATATACATGCAACTCCATCTTTTCTACTTAAGCCTCAAAATATTGTTGCTACTGACCAATGTTAAGTTTGCCAAAACCAACTAAATTAACTTGATGCTCCAATATTGATACCAATACTAATAACAAGATGAACCATATAACAAAATTTGCAAACTAAAAATAAAGTGTAGAAAGTAAATGATGAAACTTCTCATCAATAATCCATTACGGCAACTCAAACCAAGGGATACATCGATAACCAACTAAAGGAGAGATACTTCCATACTGCAAACCATCCTATATGATAACTTCTCTTCTCATGATATGACTCTAATAAAAGGTAAAAAGGTGAAAGATAAAGGTGTGATACCACGGCACTCCCCCAAGCTTGGAACAAGCCAAGGGGATGCCAATACCAATGACGAACTAATTCTCCGGTGGTGGTGATGAACTATTCTCAATCAAGGCATGGAAAAGCTCCAGCATCTCGTGAAATCTATCATTCTCCGCTTGAAATATCTCTACGTGTCGAGACATCGTAGTAGTTTTCATAGACGGGGGTGCCATGAGACTACGGTAGAGACGTGGGGTAACGGGATAGCGTAGTAACACAGAACACGGGATTTTACCCAGGTTTGGTACGTCGCGACAGTACGGCGTACCTACTCCTGCACTTCTCACTAATTGGGACTAAAGCCCGTATAACAGGGTTACAATGTGAGGGAATAGATCTAGCTACTCGACGAGGATGAACTTCTCGGCGAGTTGCGTAGAGCTTGAACTTGTGTCTAACTTGTGCTTGTTTAATCTATCTCCCGTCCGGCTTTATATAATAGCCGGATTAGGGCTTACAGAACAGGAAACCTAGAAGACTACGTTTAGCTTGTAACTTGGAAAGTAAGGAATCCGTCTTCTCCTCCAAGCCGGATCACGCGGGTCGTGATCCGGGTTCTTCTAGAATCCGGCTTCTACGCGTCGGACTACTGGGCCGCCCAATGGACCTAAGCCCATTACCACGTAGGCCACCCTGGTAGTCCGGCTCTTTGTCTACGATCTTCTATACCCCTATTCAGTATATATCCGACAGTAGCCCCCAGGAAGGATCAAAACTCTGATTCTCCGTCTTTCGTCAAATACATTTTATCCGGGAAATCTTGATTCAGCAGTCTTGATTCTTTCTACTTTCCTTTTGAAAGAGATGGTAACATAAAACTCGGAACTATGAAAGTCCGGCTTTTCTTCTCGCAATCCTTCGCGGAAAAGGAACTTCTAACGTCAGCGCTTTAATCATGCTGACGCAGGCGACGCTTGGTTTCACGCGGGAAACCCTGCAACGTATCTCTGACAGATTCTCACGGGAAACGAGGAGATAGCCATCATTTCCCTGTCGTTATATTTCCCGTAGTTTCCGGCGAACGACACGCGTCGAACATCCAACGGTCGAAAGAGCCGTTGGCACGTATCTAAACGGATTCCTGGCTATAAATAGCCGTCATCGTCCTCCTCCGAAACTTTCCTCACTCCCTCACTGCCTACGCCATTGCCACGCACGCGAGCTCGAGAGCAAGTCCTTGTCCCAGGCACGCTTAGCATCAAACGCACCGAAACGCAAAGCACCACCAAAAGATGGCCTCTTCGCCGCCGTCACCGACCCGCTCCGCCATTGACGAGCTCGTCAGCGACCTGGATCCGCAAACAGGATCGCCTAAGCACGCCGGCGGCAAGCCGGAGAAGACTGCTGCTTCCGCGGCGGGTGGAGGAAACACTTCCACCGCCGCGGACATTGCGGGATCGAGCGCCGCGACAACCCCGCCGTTTGCACCTGAAACGGCGGAGGAAAAGATCGAGCTCCTCGGCGACGAACTCGCCGCCGCAGAGGCCGCCGCCGCCGCCGGAGCGGACGAGGAAGCGGAATCTGCAGGCAACTGGAGTGCCTGCAGTATTCCCCCGGCTCTCCTTCCAAACTTGGAAAAGGAGGGCCTGGTTCTCAAGAAGAAATGGCGGCTGCCAGAAGAAGAAACCGAACCCGCGCCACGAGATGGCGAAAGGGTACTCCTTTCTTCCCACCTTTTGCGAGGTATGGGACTTCCACCATCTTCTTTCTTCCTCCAGGTTCTCTCTCACTACAACATCCAGCCCCATAATCTTCCCCCCAATTCCATTCTGTACATGGCCGGCTTTCAGGCCTTGTTCGAAGGCTACTTAGGGCTAGAACCTAGGTTAGATTTCTGGATGTACTGTTTTGGAGTTAAGCGAAACTCTTCGGAGGGCGCACTCCCAACTTGCGGAACTATATCCTTCCCTCTTCGGAGATTCCGAGAGGATTGGTTCCCCAAGATCAAAACTTCAGAATCCGTCAAATTTTGGACGAGTTCTTTCTTCTATCATCCCGACGTGCCATTTCCTAAAAAGGCCGTCGGGGTTCCACCTTTTGTGAACTCCGCCGCCGTTCCCCAGGATAACTGGGGAACAGAAGCCGTCCAAGTTCTGCCGCCAGATCTGCTAAAGATCAAGCGGCGCATCGCCAAGCTCACCTCCATGGATCCGCCTCTAACCGGCATGGACACGGTTCTATGCTGGCTGATTAGGCGGATCCAGCCACTAGCCAACCACAGCGGCCGTTTCCTGTGTGAATACACGGGAGTCAACGATCCGATGCGGACATCCGCCAAGGAATGGCCCGCAAAGGAACTTAGGCGGCGCATCAACCAGTTGGTCGCATCGCGCGACCAATACACAGAGAGTCGGCCAATGTACACGGCCGAAAATCCGGTTCCCAAGGTAATTTTTCAGTCATTTGGGTACAGTTCTATTTTATCTCGGATTTCCTAGCTCCTGATTTTGATCTTATTTGTTCGACAGTTCGAGGATCTTTCAGACTCGGACTTGGTGTCTGAGGCTGAGCTGGACGCGCTGCGCACCGCCGCTACAGGTGGACGCAAGCGCAAGAAGATAACTTCCTCGGACGAAATTATCGATCTTGACGGAATCCCCGTCGCCACCTCTAGGTTCTTTCTTCTGGACTTTTCTTTTATGGGAACTTTTTCCATCCATCTTCGGTGTTTTGACCTTTTCCGGGTTTTTATGTTTTTAGCCTGCCACCTTCCACCCTAAGGCCGAAGAAGCTGAAGAAACACAAGGTTTCTTCCAGCCGAGGCAGCCAACCTTCTCCCGCCGTCGCCCCGGACACGCCAAGCACGATGGCGGAAGAGCCTACTGCAGCCCCCACCACCAAGCCCCCAGAGCCCAGCCAGCCCATTGTGTCCGACCCGGACACGAGGGAAAGGGCGGCCCCAGTGGTGGAAAAATTAACTCGGACTTTCGACGAGGAAATTCCCACCTTTGACAAGGATTTCAAAGCTATCAATGACGGCTTGGACTCAGCCGGGACTCTCTTCGCGGAATATGCGAAAGAGTTCAAAGAAAACTTGGCAGGTTTGCAGCGCATGAGCCAGGTATATAACTCTAGCCCCCAAGCATTAATTAAAATGCGTGCTTTTGCTTTGATGCTTTTTGTACTCATTCTTCTCCTTGCTATGTTTCAGCAAACCTCCGAAGCCATCAACAGGGAAGTTTTCAGGAAGCTTACCATCAAGAATAAAGAAGTTAGAAGTCTTCTCTCTATTCTTGAAGAAAGGGAAGCAGAGCTGGAATCAGCTAAGCTCGCATTGTCGGAAACACAAGGTAAACATTTTCCTCCTGGAATTTCCGATTCAATTGTTTGCCTAAGTTTTTTCCGAGGAGCTGGCTAACTCGGATTTTTCCCTTGCTTTTCAGCTGCATTAGCTGAGGCTAAACAAGCAGCAGAAGATTCTGGCAATGCCGAAATTCTCCGCAAGGAGAATGTTGAGCTTCACAAGAACCTTGTGAAAGCACAACAAGACTTGGAAGCCAGTAATCTGGCCCTTGGAGTTTCTAATTCCATGGCTTCCGAGCAGGCAGAGAAGTACAAATCCACCATTCGGGATTTGACCGACGCTCTGAACCTTCGCCTGGAGGAAGTTTCCGAGATCGACAAGCTCATCGGTAAATCTATTTTTCATTTGTCATCTTTCCAAGTTTTACTTGCTCTGTTTTTCCACCTAACTTTTTTAGGTATTTTACTGGAAAAACAGGCGATACCCCAGATGGCACTCGGATTGCAGGCATCCGAGCTTTCGGGGAGACATGGAATTTGATCAAGGCTGCTGCAACGCAGCTAGTGGACAAGTTTCTTCCCGAAAAATCTGGGGAGTGCTCGGAGGTTGAAAAACTTCCGGGTGCCATCATGGAGGTGGCGGAGTCTAAGGAATCTCTCCTTCGCTCCGCTGCACGGGGTGGTGCGCGCATGGCTCTTGGCCTCATGCGCATGCACTACCCTAGTGCTAAATCCTGGCGCGTGGCGTCCGGTGTCCCTCAAGGATACATGGATACGCAGCGAAACACCATCTTTGGTGAAGTCAAAGGCCACGCCACCCAGATTGCCTCCATGGTAAATATCTCCGTCAACTATCCAGAAGCGGAGATTCCTCCAATCCCCGAAGACGAAAGCAGCGAGGAGGAGTCAGATGCTTGAAGGGTTACCTGGAACCTGGATAGAAAAAATAGACAATAGGAGCATTACTGTTCTTTTAATGTAATCCAAAATGTAATGCTTCTTTTGTATGAATGAAACTTCCGTCTGTTGCAGTTTTTAAATTATGAAATTCTTTGCAAGTTTTTTGGGTTTTGATCATTCCTTTATCTTCTAAGTTCTCTGGTGTGTATGTTTTAACTGTCCTTAGTGTTTGAAATGGCTCAAATAGCAATATGAATCTTCATGCCGAGTAACTGGGGACGAACCAAGCAGTTTTGAAACTCGGAAACATGGATCATGCTAAAGGCATTTTTACTAACTAGTTCCAGTAACCCAACACACACACAATCAGATAAGACTTTAGAGAATTCAAGGAAAGTTTTAAGTGAAACTTGGGCACACAGGCAATTCAAGTTTCCCTTAGCCGTTAAAAGGCTGAAAAATCATTCAGTTTTGTAACGCCGAGTACGCAAGCACAATTCGGGTTAACGTTGAGCAATTTGTAAGATCATTGGGAAATAGATGAGGCGGAAACACTTTACACTTATAAAGAATATGGATGACAGCATTCCGACAACTTTATTTCATGATCTCAAAAGATGTTTACATAGAATTGAACTTAGTACGGAAAGGTACATAACTTTCTAGACGTTCCCAGGCTTCCGCAATCCACTTGACTTTGTCGAATTTTTTCAGCAACTTGTAGAGTGGTAAGGTTTTAGCCCCCAGCCAACTGATAAATCTGCTGACGGCTGCAGCGGAACCCGTCAATCTTTGGACATCTTTTACATATGTAGGTTTTGAGATGTTCAAGATTGCCTTGATCTTTTCCGGGTTAACTTCTATTCCTCTGTGGGAAACAATGAAACCCAGAAGTTTTCCTGAGGGAACCCCGAATACGCACTTAGATGGATTCAACTTCATCTTGTAAGTGCGCAAGTTTTCGAAAGTTTCTCGCAAATCCTCAAGGAGTGTATCTTTTTCCTTGGTTACGACGGCAATATCGTCCACGTAAACATGGACGTTTCTGCCAATTTGACTATGCAAACAACGTTGCATGCAACGCTGGTAGGTTGCACCTGCGTTCTTCAGGCCAAAAGGCATGGTTATGTAATAGTACGTCCCATACGGGGTTATAAAAGAAGTCTTGATTTGATCTTCCTTTTTCATGCGTATTTGGTGGTACCCGGAGTATGCATCCAAAAAGCATAAAAGCTCGGAGCCTGCAGTGGCATCTATTATTTGATCGATTCGCGGTAACGCGAACCTATCTTTCGGACACAACTTGTTCAGTCCTGTGTAATCTATACACATTCTAAGAGCAGTGGTGTCTTTCTTCGGCACTAATACCGGATTTGCGGACCAATCAGTATGGATTACTTCCTTGATGAAATCCGCTGCTAAAAGCCGGATAATTTCCTTGCCAATAGCCTTCCGTCTTCTTCCGTCAAATCGACGGAGACCTTGTTTGACGGGTTTTGATCCGGGAATAACCTTGAGTTGGTGCTCAGCAAGTTCCCTGGGCACGCCTGGCATGTCAGCTGGACACCAGGCAAAAATATCCCAGTTCTCACGGAGGAACTTGATGAGCTCGCCTTCCTATTTGTCAGTAATCCCAGTCCCTACGACGACGAATTTTGTAGGATCTTTGGGATCTAGGATTACCTGTCTTGTATTCTCGGACGCCTTGAAGCTATCTGTTGGCTTCCGAGTTTCTTTTCCTGCCGGCATTTCTTTCGGCGATACCTCCTTGGCTAATTCCTTCAGTTCCTCCTTTGCTATAACTCTCTGAGCGCAAAGGGCGTTTTCTTTCTCCAACTCGTTTGCCAGCTTGAAATCACCGGCAACGGTGATTACTCCTCCTTTGGGTCCTGGCATCTTCAGCTTGTTGTAGATATAGCAAGATCTTGCCATAAATTTGGCGAAAGCCGGACGTCCGAGTATTGCGTGATACACGCTCTCGAACGGCACTACTTCGAAGGATACTTTTTCCTGCCGGAAGTGATCTTTATCTCCGAAGGTGACATCTAGGGAAATTTCTCCTAGGGATCGTGCTTGCCTGCCAGGAACAATGCCATGGAAGCGTATATTGCTGTAGTTGAGCTGGGACTCGGAGATCTTCAAGTGCTTCAGCGTATCCAGATACATTATATTGATGCTGGATCCTCCATCCATCAGCACTCTTCTTAGCCTAGTGTTTTGAACAATAGGGCTTACAACGAGAGCTTGTGTGCCGGGTTCAGGGATATTTCCGGGATGATCAGACTGATCCCAGATTATTGGTGTGTTGGAGTACTTCAAGAATTTCGGGGTCGCAGGAACAACTGCGTTTATCTCCCGAAGTGTTCTTTTGGCCACCTTTGCTGACGGGGTTGCTAAGAAGGTTAACATTGCTTCTCCGTCAACTCTCGAAAATTTGGGTTCGCCTTTTCGCTGTTGTTCCTGGATTTTGTCATCAGTGTCCGATTCACTGTCTTCTTTTTCAGCTTCTGGCTTTTGTTTGGCAGGTTTCCTTTTGGAACCCTTCCCCTTATTTCCGGATCCTGCATTGCCTTTCATATGCTTGTTTAGCCGGCATTGCGCGTTTGTGTGGGTTGGTTTCCCAAATTGCGAGTGGTGGACACAGGGTTCCGACTTAATTCTTTCCCATTCTTCGGGAGTGTAATTGATTGGATCTGGACTGCGGCCTTTCCACTTGTTCACCTTTTCTCCTCCAAAGGCTATGTTGACCTCCTTGGGCTTTGTTGTTGACTCCGGAGTTCCTTTTTTATCAGAACGAGGGGTTTTCTTGGCCAGTATCAGTGACTCAATATTGCCTCCTCTTGCTCTGATATCATCTTCGGCTGCAGCATGCTCATTAGCGGTTGTAAGCATAGATCCGAGATCTTTGTGCTTTTTAGAACCAACCATGAACGGTACAAGTCCGGGTTTTAGGCCATTGACGAAAGCATGCATTGCTTGTACGTCAGTTACTCCAGAGCAACTATTCTTCATTGCAGTCCATCTGGAGATGAAATCCACGTATGGTTCGTCTTCAAATTGGGTGCAACGGTTCAGCTGGTTGATGCTATTTGGGCGTTTGTATGTTCCCCGAAAATGCTGAGTAAATACTCTCGCCATATCATCCCAACTGTCGACAGTTCTTGATGGTAAACCATTGATCCAATCTCTGGCTCCGTCTAGCAACATTAGGGGAAGAAACTTGACAGCTTCCAGGTCTGTCCCATTGTTGATTTGGACGGCTGTGTAATAATCTGAGAGCCAGGTATCCGGGTTTGTACTGCCGGTGTACTTTTGGTAGGTTGGACCAACTTTGGCGAAGCCAGAATGCAGGGTTATCCTTCGGATCCTATCAGTAAAACACTTAGGACCAAAGTATAGATCATCCTTTTCTGCTCTATCAATATGTGCAGAATATCTCCCGGCTGAATGGACAGAAGGGGATCTGCTCCTTTCTTTTCCATTGTTGCGCGGACGCGCTTTTCCGAGGTTATCTCTATCTCTTCCGTTGTCACGCCCCCTGGGATTAGGTGGAGTCCTGCTCCTGTACCTTTCCTTATCCTTAGGTGGTGTCCGAGATCTTTCACGTCTGTGAGGTATATCGTATCTTCCAGCTTTTTCAGCTGGGTTTCTCGGAGGTGGCATTATTTTGCCGTCATTCCGGTGTTTGTCTTCCCGATCGTGTGGTTTATATCCATCTTTCGGGAGATGAGGTCCGGTTCTAGACGATGTGTCCCGGTTGTCGGGGTTTTTCTTGTCTTTTCTCGGATCCTCTTTTTTGTCCGAATCTCCGGGTTCTTCCGGTCCAGGTGCTCCAGCAGCGCAAGTAACTGTTTTGCAGAGGGCGGAATTATCATGCAACCTCCCTGATCGCTCTTGGCCTCGCTGCTGCTGCTGTAATGCTTTTCCTAGGAATGCATACACCCCTTGGAGTTTTTCCCCGTTGGAGTACAGATCATTGTTTAGGATGGCGAACGCTGCCTCCGCGTTTTCTGCTGCGGTTTTGTATATTGGCTCGCCCTTGGCATCTTTGCCGTTTAACTGCTTTTGCCAAGATGGGTTATAAAACCTTTCTTTTGGCGGCAGCTCTTCCGGTTTTGCGATTCCGGGTAACCTAGTAGGTTTTAAGGCAGATCTATGCTTTCTCTCGTACTCCTCTATTTCTTCCTTCATGACTTTGATGTCATTATGGGTTTGTTGGAGATGTTGCCGAGATCTAAGCAGATGTTGCTGTTGCCGTTGGAAAGCTTGTCTCCTGGCTTCCAGCATCTCAGGGGGTTCATCTGGTCCCACTGGTGTTTGTAATAGCTCTTGCTCTTCCAGTTCTGTCATTGGCGGAGCAGTGATTTCCTTAGATTTCTGTTCCGCGGGCTTTGTGCCGCTAATATCTCCAACTTCCAGGTTTTCATCAGCGAGATCGGCTGATTTTTTCTTCCGGAGTTTGTATTGGAGTTTTTTAGAAGCACGGTGCTTTTTCTTGGAAGAAGGAGGTTTTTTGACAGGCTCATCTTCTGTCATCTCCTTAACATTGGGGAATATCGGAGAAGTTTCTCCGTCTTCTCTCTCTTCCACTGGCGGAGGGGTTTTAGGGCTTTCCTGGCTGTCGGCTCTCGTTGTATCAGCTGGTTTTGCCATTAGCACTTCATGGAATCCCTCTTGAAAGGACTTAACTTTTCTTACGAAGGCATCCTCGTCTTCGTCTTCGGAGTCGAAGTTATCCGATCCGGTTTCCGACTCCAATCTCGCCTCAATGGCGGCAAGCACGGACTCTGCTTCCGAGTTCATCGTCTGGTTGACGGATGTCGGATCTTCCGTCTCTGTGACGGGTATTTGTTCTTCCGTCTCTACGACGGGTAGGTTGTTATCTGCCTCTTGCACGGGATTTCCGTCATCCGTGTTTTCAGCGATTTCGGATTGCACCATGCCGATAAAGTGTGTATCACTGTTTTGTCGGCGATCTGAGCAGAATCCGAGATCGTAGTCGTCTTCGACTGGGTATAGGGCGGGTGGGATAAATTTACTTCCACCGCAAAACCCCATTGCTTCTGCAGTTAGTCCGATAAAGATGTTAGCAGATCCAATCGGTAACACGCAGGCACTTACCAGGTGGTTTTGCGCTGGTATGTAGGATCCGTTGTCGAGGAAGCGCCCGACGTCGTCGTCGAATTCCAAGCTTCCGACAGTGATCGATCTTCCAATTCCACCGAGTATCCCAGATCGGAATTTCACGCCTGACGTCGTTTGCCCCACGGTGGGCGCCAACTGTCGAGACATCGTAGTAGTTTTCATAGACGGGGGTGCCATGAGACTACGGTAGAGACGTGGGGTAACGGGATAGCGTAGTAACACAGAACACGGGATTTTACCCAGGTTCGGTACGTCGCGACAGTACGGCGTACCTACTCCTGCACTTCTCACTAATTGGGACTAAAGCCCGTATAACAGGGTTACAATGTGAGGGAATAGATCTAGCTACTCGACGAGGATGAACTTCTCGGCGAGTTGCGTAGAGCTTGAACTTGTGTCTAACTTGTGCTTGTTTAATCTATCTCCCGTCCGGCTTTATATAATAGCCGGATTAGGGCTTACAGAACAGGAAACCTAGAAGACTACGTTTAGCTTGTAACTTGGAAAGTAAGGAATCCGTCTTCTCCTCCAAGCCGGATCACGCGGGTCGTGATCCGGGTTTTTCTAGAATCCGGCTTCTACGCGTCGGACTACTGGGCCGCCCAATGGACCTAAGCCCATTACCACGTAGGCCACCCTGGTAGTCCGGCTCTTTGTCTACCATCTTCTATACCCCTATTCAGTATATATCCGACAGTACGTCTGTACTTAGAGCTTGATAGTGATCGCAGAAATCATATGCCACTCAAAGAGCGTCCTCTACTCCGGGGATGGGGCTGAGACCTGGAACCGATTGTCCTGGTCTCTACATATTACAAGAAGAAACACTTCTAGTGTTACTCGATGACATCCTCTTTGCTTCCCTCTTGACGCCCTGGTCCATGTTCTTGCGCTTGGGAACTTGGAAATCATCTTCCGTAGGCTCCTTCCCCTTGTTATTGGTGGCGGAGGCCATGGTGCCTCTAAAACTAAAAACAGATCCTTGCAGAAACAGGTCGAAACATAAACACGACGATAAAACAATATACGGACCTCGGGGGGTCAGGGGGGTTATATATTAGAAATATACGTAACAAAAGGAAGGTGCAGTGTGAGAACTGGTCGGAGAGAGGCTCCAGGACGCCCACACCATAGGCAGGCGCGCCTAGGGGTGGGCCCATGCCCCCAGGTGATATGAGTACTCTCATGTTTTCTTTCTGTATCTTAAAGAGTAATTTTGTTAAAACATATCTTGTATGGTGCTTGTTGGGAAAAGAAACTGCTGCTTGATGTAGAATATATAATAGTGTAAGTAGAAGCTTGCATAGACTGTGGCAAGAACTTTTTCATGCCATGCCAAATGTTATTTTAGTTTTAAATCCTTGTGGAGAAGACAGATGCCATGGGATGTCTAAAGTTTGGGGCCGATGGACGCTGTAGGTATCCGGGGAGGGATCGCACGGCGAGTAGCCGCGCTCAAGAACACTGCAAACACCACAATCTACCCAGGTTCGGGGCCCTCGTGTTGAGGTAACACCCCTACTCCTGCCTATCTCGCGCGAGAAGTCGCCGCGCCGTACGGCTAACAAGACTTGTCCACCCTGTCAGCCTAACAGTGTAGGCCCCCATCCTGACCTGTCCCCTCTGTCGATGACAAGACAAGACAGGTGCCCAACTCTCCGTATCCACGCCGCGTCACTGATGATCACATACCTAGTAAGTTGAACCGCACGCCTGTACGGCTGCGGGATACGCGGGATCTCCGTCAGAACGACTCCATTGACTTCGGGCTTGAGTAGGATTGTTGTCCCTCTACTCGGACCATAACTTCTCTATTCGGACGAGTACGATCTTCCTTAATATCTTCTCTTGGACTTCAGTGAGTGTCACCGGATATAATGTACCGGGTAGTGGGTACCCAGGTAGCCGTCTACCCGGTCAACATCACTTTGGCCTCCTCTTTACCACTTGCCTTACCCCTACTCGGGTGTAACCCCCCGACATTAGTCCCCGAAGCTGGTAGAGTCCAGTGAACTTGTTCGTTGGGCCCTGCCAGCTTAAACCAAATTTGTCTTCCCGAAGGAGAAAGGCCGAGTTGCACCTCAACTCAGACCCATAACCTCGTATCCGAACCACTCCAACTGTGGTTATTGGAAGAATCTCTTCGAAGCCGAGTAGAACACGCTCTGCAGGGTGAGGCCGAGTATCTTCACTTAGCCAAATTTCTAGCGTGCTCCCGCTCAATCTCGATGAAATCCATCTTCTCGTGTCACTGCGGAGCACGTGTCATGCACCAGTGACTCCGACGCCTCGATGCTGCCGCAGGCCACGCGCCAGCAACTGCGCCTAGGGCCCACAACCCGTTAGGTCACTTCGAACGGGTACTCGAGAGCCCACGATCTAGGACGTGGGATTAACTGCGGCCGTTACGCGCGCATATTGCGCTGTGTGTGTTTCTAATCGGCAGTTAATCCACGCCGCACGATCTCAGGCCACGATTGATCCAGTAGTAACTGCAGCTCGCGGAGTAATAAATACCGTCGCGCCACCCACTTCTTCTCTTTCCTGCTCACTTTCCATCTCTGCTCCCTCACTGCCCTCACCTCCGTCGCATGAGCACCGCGCCGCCGCACCGCAACGCACCACCGCCCCGCGCACTCAGAGAGAGTGAGAGAGAGCCGCATATCCGCCTTCTCCGTTAGCCTCATCCTCAACGAGCACTTCGTTGTTCCTTCCTCTTCCGCGCCGCCATGGATCTCGACCACGCCGCCGCGGCCGAGCACGAGAACGAGGTGGCCGCCGCCCGAGCCGGTTGGGAGGGCTCGGATGTCACCGCCGCTGACTGTTAGTGGCTGATGAACACCCACAAAGTCCCTCCAGCGTGATCTGCAGGGCTCCCGGCGATGAGCTCGTCCCCGCATCGGAGGCAGATGAGTACGTCGTTTTCCTCTCGCATTTCAAACGCGGCTTTGGCCTTCCAATCTCCAAATTCTTTGCCGACTTCCTCCGCCACTTTGGCTTCCAGCCACACCATCTCCCACCAAACGCCATCGTCATGCTATCCGCCCATGTCACCCCGTGTGAAGCTTTTCTGGGCGTCTACCCGATGGTCCAGACATGGGAAAAATACTTCTTCCTCTGCAAGCAGAGTGTTCCCAACCCTGGCAACACTGAAGCCCCTCGCGTGATGACCCAGATGGGTAGCGCGATGATGCTGCAGCGCAAGGTCAGGCACCATCCGCGGGTGCTTGGACTGGACACCGTGCGCAAGTCGCAGCGCGGTTTCCTCTACGTGAAGAACGTGCCTGCCAAAGAGGGGAAGCAGGTGGTAGACCGAATAGGGCTTCCCTAATTTCAGAATGCGCTGCCCACCGGGCAGAATTGGGGGTACAACCCGAAGAACACTGTGCCAGATGTCGTTTCGGTCGAGAAGCGCCTAGTGCAGCTTGTGAATGAAGGACTTCTGGAGGATGAACCAATTGCCTGTTGGATGTCTCGCCGAGTGCTCCCGCTCCAGGAGCGAGTACACAAGATGTGCTATATGGGAGGCCCTCGGGACTGCACTCGGACTACAACCTTCGAGCTCAGCAAAGCAGAGGTGGCCATCTGGGCCAGATCCATTATGAGTACGACGCTGACTGATAACTGGGCATACGGCTTCATGCCGTATAGCCGCACCAAACATATCCCCCAGGTTAGTTCTCTACCGCGTATGCTTTGCGTTTGCATTTTGATACCGAATAGGTAGCTTCTTAGCTTTGTATGCTTAATGTTTGCATGCTGCACCGAGCAGATCTTCATACCTATCACTTAGCCTGATATGCTTTGTGTTTGCATGCTAAATCGAGTAGTGCCACTTAGCGTGATATGCTTTGTGTTTGCATGCTGAACCGAGTAGTACCACTTAGTTTGATATGCTTTGTGTTTGCATGCTAATCTGAGTAGTACCACTTAGCTTTGATATGCTTTGTGTTTGCATGCTAAACCGAGTAGTACCACTTAGCTTGATATGCTTTGTGTTTGCATGCTAATCCGAGTAGTGCCACTTAGCTTGATATGTTTTGTGTTTGCATGCTAAACCGAGTAGTATGCCTACTCTGCTGGAATTCAACTCACTGTGCCTTATGCATGTATCTGCAGCATATCCCCCGTCAGAGGACTGAGGACAGTGAGATCTTCGAGGCCAATTGGAAACCTGATAGGAAAGAGGATGATATCAAAGCTTACGACATCCAGGACACCCTCTGCATCCCGCGCGCCGGCCAGGGAGGTAAGGCCCGTGTAGATGCCTCTATTCGGGATTGGTCCGAAGATGAAGAAGGTGACTGAGTTCACCTCTCAGCTTGCTAGAAGTAATATTTGATTCCTTTTCCTTGCTTGTTCTAAATCCTTTCTTCTTCTATCCACAGAGGAGCCCGAGCTGGATGATGGGGAGGAACCTCTGAATGTGGATCCGCTGTCCATGGCTGCTCCCTCTACCCGGAAGAGGGCTGGTAGTGATGCACAGGCACCTCCTGGCAAGAGGACCAAGAAGAAGCCAGCAAATAAAGCCGTTGCTTCCCGCAAGAGGAAGGCCCCCACCATCGACGGGTAAGTGTTCTCCGAGTAAACCTTGACTCATTGCCGTTTTCTTTGGTTTCCTTCTCTGATTTCTTTCTGATCTTGTGCTCTCTTCTCTTGTTTTTCTCCAGCGACACACTCGATGCTGACGCCACCACTGCGCCAATTCCTCAGAAGCGGACAGCCCCGCCCTGAGAGCAGCCCGTGGAGCTCTCGGACGATGATGAAGGCCAAGGGACGCGTGACAGGGCGCGTGCTCCCTCCCCAGTTATAGAATTGCAATACTATAACGCCGAGAACGTTGGCGCAGGGAATGAAGCAGACCTTGACTCCGAGCAGCCGCAGCCTGATGCGCAGCATGATGCCCAGACCACCAACAATTCCGAGAGATCGCCAACTCCTCTGGCTGCATCAGCCGAGGAGAACACTGAACGCGCTGCCGAGCAGCAGCAAGATTGTAACACCCGGAGGATTTTCCCCCAAAGTAGAATTGTTTGCTCTCCTTTTGCATGGCATTGCATCATGGCATTGCACTTGGTTTCAAAACCAATTAAAATTTTCGAAACACTTTCAAAAATTCAAACAATGCACATCTGTTTTCAAATCAAATTGTTTTCAATACACTTGAAGTGTAAACATAATATTTGTTCGGTTAAGTAACACACCTCTTACTAAAACCCCAATTTGAATTTCAAATTAAAATTTCAAACACCACCAACAATTTGAAATTTTCAAAACTATATATCATGCAACTGGGCATTTGCAATAATGAAACCATAAAAATTAACCCCATAATTTTTGGAACCCCAAAACCCTTCTATCTCTCTCTTATTCATTTTCTACAAAAAAGAAAGAAAGAAAAGAAAACAAAGGGGGAGGCAGGCTAGCCCACCTACAACCCCACCAAACAAGCCCAGCCAGCCCGCACCCCCTCCTTCCCCCACCTTCGTACGAACTCTGTCGTTTTCTTCTGAAGAAAAGCAGGCAGCACCGCACCCACCTCCTCTCACCTGCCCCGCTCCTCCTCTTCTTTCCCCTCCTCCACGCCTCCCTCATCCTCAACCACTCCACCCCTTCTCGAACCCTAGATCTCAAGCCATCCTTCCCCTCGATCTCCTTGCTTCTCTGTGCCCCCTCCTCTGAATTTCAGAAGAACGGCAGAGGTGCCTCCATGGCCGGAGTTTGGTGGTCGAGGCGCCGTCGTCTCGGTCGTCTTCAGCTTGTGCTAGCCGCGGGAATGGAACCCCGATGGGTTCCTCTCCGTCCTTGACTCCTTGCTGGGGAAGGAGGTGCCCTGGAGCACCGGAGGCATCGCCGATTTCCGTCCGGCGTCCCCGCCACCGTCGTCTCCGTCAGGCCGCACCCCCCCCCCACGCCGTCTTCTCCACGTCCACGATCCCTCCTCGAGCCCTCGGTGAGCACGACTCTCTTCCCCTCCCTTCCTTCCCCCTGCTCTGTGAAGCTCGCCATCGAGCGCTGCCTTGTTTGCCCTCCGTCGTGCCCTGTTCGTCGTCGCTGTAACGTGCAGATGCGTTTCGTGAAGTTTCGTCAGATTACACGTCGCCGTTGTTATCTCTTAAGCCCCCAGCTCTGTCCCTGTACAACCAACGCAGCAGTAGCCTAGTGGCTAGAACCCTCCTGTGCGCAGCGCAGGTCCAGGGTTCGAATCCCCCCCCCCCCCCCCCGAGGCGCAAAGCCACCCCTTTTTCCTCCTTTTTCTTTTATGTCTCGAACTCCAGAAAAACAGATCTGAATCTCTATTTGTAAAATCCATAACAAATTGAAAGTTGCTCCAATTTCAATGATTCAAGTTTCTGTGGATTCAGAATCGTGTGCTCTTTCTATTAGTCACAAAGTTGCAACATGTTTCTGTAATAATTTTTGCACTAAATAATTAAATACAGAAATGGCTATTAAAATTTGAAACTTTGGGAATTCATAACTTGAGTTCTATTCATCCAAATTGAGCAAACTTGGGCTCTAAAAATTTATCTTAACAAACTATACACATTGGTATTTTATTTGGTCACAATTTAATTAAATTTTAACATGTTTCCTTCTGTTTACTAAAAGGGGCAGAATAAAAATGCTTATGGAAAAATGCATAATAAATTCAATAATGATCCAAAAATTATGTTTAATAGCTCAAAATGTTCAGTGAAACATTTTCTACATGTTTTCAACCTTTTCAATACAATTTGTTTACTGTTTTCCTAATTAAAAGTGGTGCAATAATTCAATGTTTTAATTAAACCTTTTAAATTGCAAAAATTCATAATTAAATATTTAAAATTCCAAATTTGGCAAATGAGGTATCAAATTGAAGCTAATGTTGTTTACCTTCTGTTTTCATCAATTATGTTGCATTTAATCCACTTTAACTCAATGTTTATTTGTAGTTCAATTAATCAACTATTAATGCATATGGGATTTTCCAAATGCAATTCAAATTGCATATGGGCCCATTAAAATTGTTCCTTGTGTCCTCTAGTTTATTTTGATGCACCCTTTAACTTGTCATGCATATAAAATAGGATCATGCTGGATATTTTGCCGTAGTAGTAATTGTTGCATCCGGTATTTGTTCTAGTTCGTTGCTTCTTCGCGGATAGGACGCTGAGATGATGTGAGCAACGACAAGTTCTACAGATGTACCTCTACTTGCTGGATCTCAGGCAAGTATACTCACTTGCTACCTATGTTGCCTTTCCTCACTGTTACCGATTCTTTCCGTTGTCTTTATGCTAGCCTAGTATTTTCGATGCTTGTGTTCCGATCCCATCACATGTTTACCCTGCTGCCACGATATTGCCTTACCTCCACACCTATAACCCTGTTGTTTGTTGGCCTGTGTCGTACTAGCATGCTTAGTGTTGTTTGAGCTCGAGTCTTGTTGCCCTTTTTCATATCACCTGTTTAGTTGATAGTTGGAATTCAATTTAATCAACAACATGTTAATGTTTGGGGTAATAATAATTTGATGATAAGGCACCGGTAGGAGCCCCGGCGTGGTTTTGGAGCCTGCTAGTGTCAAACTTAGGAAAAGAGTCTTGTCCTTTGATCCATGATGAGCGCGCTAACCGCATCCGGGAGGTAGTATGGGACCCCCCTCGACTTAGACCTGATTTGCAGCTTGTCCGAAGAGCCACACTTAGTCCGGGCGTTCCATTTGCGCATATGCATAATGGGAGGCGCCCCCATGGTTGATGATGATTATGATGGTTATGATGATGATGATGCATATAGGGCGAGGCCTGTGGTGCCGGGGGGTGTGGTTTTCACCCTTGCGCTTAGGTTAGGTCAGATTGGCCGGGACCTTATAGCTCCGTGGCTCCTAGGATGGGTTGTAGAGACGGTTTGGGTCGTGTCGAGCCAACCTGAGTTTTAGTTGGTGGCTTGAGTGTGTACGGGTACTGTAGCGCACCCTGCAGGGTTGAATCTTCTCGAGAAGCCGTGTTGTCCGCGGTTATGTGACGACTTGGTGAAAGTACTGGCTAACAAGTACTCAGACAACTTACATCTAATTAATAATAATTTGACTAGTAATAGGAATATTTTCACAATAACCTGAACTTCACCTTAATCAACAGTGTGAGTTTCCTTGGGTTGCTTCCTTAGTAGGGGGTAACACTGGATGGGTATTCTTTGGTGAGTAGTTGTAGTTGGTTTTGTCGTGCTATCTTATCCCTTTCTATTAGCCGGAAGTTGTAGTGCGTCTCTGTAGTTAGTTAGTGCAGCCCGCTGCCGCTTTCTTGCAATAATCCCTTCTTTCTGTTCTACCCAAAGTATTTCTACCTTGTGATGATTGGTTACGCTGGTATCTTGTGAGTATCCACTTGCCAGTACTTAACAGTACTGACCCACGAATTCATTTTCGTGGCTGCATATTCCACATTGCAGTCAACAGGTTTGAAGTCTGACGACGTTAGCTTGGGAATCCCTCCGTCTTGGCCTGGGCAGGGATTTGGACGCCATCGGTTGTCTACAGGACTCTTAGTCCAATTTGTATCTTGTCCGTAGTCGGACACTATGTTGTTTCTTCCGCTGTCATTTGGATCTTTGTATTGTATCAGTTGTATCCTTGACTCGTTTGAGTCGTCTTGTATATATCTCTTCTGTTGTTGTTGTGGATTATTCGTGAACTGTTGTAATGTTATCACAAGTGGCAACCTGGAATCGGTTATTATGCGGATTTGGGTGGAAATGCCGAAATCTGCATAGTGCCCGATCTCGGGGCGTCACAAATGGTATCAGAGCATGGTTTCCGATTCCCGATATTGTTTCGATACGAATGGTTATCGAAGCAACGGGTCCGCAAAGCCTGTAGGATAACCTCGCTAACGGTCGTTGTTTCTAGAGTGTCAAAAACTATTTCCGCTAAACTATTTTGGTAACATCTCAATGGGATTCTTGTTTTCTCCTTATCTCTATTCTATTTCTCCTCCTACCTTATTTGTTTTGGAGTCTCTTCCCTTATCTATCTTTCAGAGTTTTAGGATCCTACGTGGGTGGACATTTTCTGAGCCTTTAACCCAATAGATTCGATCATCGGAAGATTCCTGGTGGAAGAAGATCGTCATCAACCCGAGCAAGAAGCCCTTGCTAGTGGTGTCGAGGAGATCAACTGGAAGCATGAAGAATCGATAGTCGAACTTCTTTCCCCTCCCGGGTTAGTGGGTGGATTGCGAGGGCGCAATCCCTTGTTAGTGGTGTCGTCTGTAACACCCGGGGGATTTTCCCCCAAAGTAGAATTGTTTGCTCTCCTTTTGCATGGCATTGCATCATGACATTGCACTTGGTTTCAAAACCAATTAAAGTTTTCGAAACACTTTCAAAAATTCAAACAATGCACATCTGTTTTCAAATCAAATTGTTTTCAATACACTTGAAGTGTAAACATAATATTTGTTGGGTTAAATAACACACCTCTTACTAAAACCCCAATTTGAATTTCAAATTCAAATTTCAAACACCACTAACAACTTGAAATTTTCAAAACTTTATATCATGCAATTGGGCATTTGCAATAATGAAACCATAAAAATTAACCCCATAATTTTTGGAACCCCAAAACCCTTCTATCTCTCTCTTATTCATTTTCTACAAAAAAAAATAAAAGAAAGAAAAGAAAACAAAGGGGGAGGCAGGCTAGCCCAAATGGGCCAGCCCACCTACAACCCCACCAAACCAGCCCAGCCTGCCCGCACCCCCTCCTTCCCCCACCTCCGTACGAACTCTGTCGTTTTCTTCTGAAGAAAAGCAGGCAGCACCGCACCCACCTCCTCTCACCTGCCCCGCTCCTCCTCTTCTTTCCCCTCCTCCACGCCTCCCTCATCCTCAACCACTCCACCCCTTCTCGAACCCTAGATCTCAAGCCATCCTTCCCCTCGATCTCCTTGCTTCTCTGTGCCCCCTCCTCTGAATTTCGGAAGAACAGCAGAGGTGCCTCCATGGCCGGAGTTTGGTGGTCGAGGCGCCGTCGTCTCGGTCGTCTTCAGCTTGTGCTAGCCGCGGGAATGGAACCCCGGTGGGTTCCTCTCCGTCCTCGACTCCTTGCTGGGGAAAGAGGTGCCCTGGAGCACCGGCGGCATCGCCGATTTCCGGCCGGTGTCCCCACCACCGTCGTCTCCGTCAGGCCGCACCCCCCCCCCACGCCGTCTTCTCCACGTCCACGATCCCTCCTCTATCGGCCCTCCTCGAGCCCTCGGTGAGCACGACTCTCTTCCCCTCCCTTCCTTCCCCCTGCTCTGTGAAGCTCGCCATCGAGCGCTGCCTTGTTTGCCCGCCATCGTGCCCTGTTCGTCGTCGCTGTAACGTGCAGATGCGTTTCGTGCAGTTTCGTCAGATTACACGTCCCCGTTGTTATCTCTTAAGCCCCCAGCTCTGTCCCTGTACAGCCAACGCAGCAGTAGCCCAGTGGCTAGAACCCTCCTGTGCGCAGCGCAGGTCCAGGGTTCGAATCCCCCCCCCCACCCCCGAGGCGCAAAGCCACCCCTTTTTCCTCTTTTTTCTTTTATGTCTCGAACTCCAGAAAAACAGATCTGAATCTCTATTTGTAAAATCCATAACAAATTGAAAATTGCTCCAATTTCAATGATTCAAGTTTCTGTGGATTCAGAATCGTGTGCTCTTTCTATTAGTCACAAAGTTGCAACATGTTTCTGTAATAATTTTTGCACTAAATAATTAAATACAGAAATGGCTATTAAAATTTGAAACTTTGCGAATTCATAACTTGAGTTCTATTCATCCAAATTGAGCAAACTTGGGCTCTAAAATTTTTTCTTAACAAACTCTACACATTGGTATTTTATTTGGTCACAATTGAATTAAATTTGAACATGTTTCCTTCTGTTTACTAAAAGGGGCAGAATAAAAATGCTTATGGAAAAATGCATAATAAATTCAATAATGATCCAAAAATTATGTTTAATAGCTCAAAATGTTCAGTGAAACATTTGCTACATGTTTTCAACCTTTTCAATACAATTTGTTTACTGTTTTCCTAATTAAAAGTGGTGCAATAATTCAATGTTTTAATTAAACCTTTTAAATTGCAAAAATTCATAATTAAATATTTAAAATTCCAAATTTGGCAAATGAGGTATCAAATTGAAGCTAATGTTGTTTACCTTCTGTTTTCATCAATTATGTTGCATTTAATCCACTTTAACTCAATGTTTATTTGTAGTTCAATTAATCAACTATTAATGCATATGGGATTTTCCAAATGCAATTCAAATTGCATATGGGCCCATTTAAATTGTTCCTTGTGTCCTCTAGTTTATTTTGATGCACCCTTTAACTTGTCATGCATATAAAATAGGATCATGCTGGATCTTTTGCCGTAGTAGTAATTGTTGCGTCCGGTATTTGTTCTAGTTCGTTGCTTCTTCGCGGATAGGACGCTGAGATGATGTGAGCAACGACAAGTTCTACGGATGTACCTCTACTTGCTGGATCTCAGGAAAGTATACTCACTTGGTACCTATGTTTCCTTTCCTCACTTGTTACCGATTCTTTCCGTTGTCTTTATGCTAGCCTAGTATTTTCGATGCTTGTGTTCCGATCCCATCACATGTTTACCCTGCTTCCACGATATTGCCTTACCTCCACACCTATAACCCTGTTGTTTGTTGGCCTGTGTCGTACTAGCTTGCTTAGTGTTGTTTGCGCTCGAGTCTTGTTGCCCTTTTTCATATCACCTGTTTAGTTGATAGTTGGATTTCAATTTAATCAACAACATGTTAATGTTTGGGGTAATAATAATTTGATGATAAGGCACCGGCAGGAGGCCCGGCGTGGTTTTGGAGCCTGCTAGTGTCGAACTTAGGAAAAGAGTCTTGTCCATTGACCCATGATGAGCGCGCTAACCGCATCCGGGAGGTAGTATGGGACCCCCCTCGACTTAGACCTGATTTGCAGCTTGTCCGAAGAGCCACACTTAGTTCGGGCGTTCCATTTGCGCATATGCATAATGGGAGGCGCCCCCATGGTTGATGATGATTATGATGGTTATGATGATGATGATGCATATAGGGCGAGGCCTGTGGTGCAGGGGGGTGTGGTTTTCACCCTTGGGCTTAGGATAGGTCGGACTGGCCGGTACCTTATAGCTCCGTGGCTCCTAGGATGGGTTGTAGAGACGGTTTGGGTCGTGTCGAGCCAACCTGAGTTTTAGTTGGTGGCTTGAGTGTGTACGGGTACTGTAGCGCACCCTGCAGGGATGAATCTTCTCGAGAAGCCGTGTTGTCCGCGGTTATGTGACGACTTGGTGAAAGTGCTGGCTAACATGTACTCAGACAACTTACATCTAATTAATAATAATTTGACTAGTAATAGGAATATTGTCACAATAACCTGAACTTCACCTTAATCAACATTGTGAGTTTCCTTGGGTTGCTTCCTTAGTAGGGGGTAACACTGGATGGGTATTGTTTGGTGAGTAGTTGTAGTTGGTTTTGTCGCGCTATCTTATCCCTTTCTATTAGCCGGAAGTTGTAGTGCGTCTCTGTAGTTAGTTAGTGCAGCCCGCTGCCGCTTTCTTGCAATAATCCCTTCTTTCCGTTCTACCCAAAGTATTTCTACCTTGTGATGATTGGTTACGCTGGTACCTTGTGAGTATCCACTTGCCAGTACTTAACAGTACTGACCCACGAATTCATTTTCGTGGCTGCTTATTCCACATTGCAGTCAACAGGTTTGAAGTCTGACGACGTTAGCTTGGGAATCCCTCCGGCTTGGCCTGGGCAGGGATTTGGACGCCATCGGTTATCTACAGGACTCTTAGTCCAATTTGTATCTTGTCCGTAGTCGGACACTATGTTGTTTCTTCCGCTGTCATTTGGATCTTTGTATTGTATCAGTTGTATCCTTGACTCGTTTGAGTCGTCTTGTATATATCTCTTCTGTTGTTGTTGTGGATTATTCGTGAACTGTTGTAATGTTATCACAAGTGGCAACCTGGAATCGGTTATTATGCGGATTTGGGTGGAAATGCCGAAATCTGCATAGTGCCCGATCTCGGGGCGTCACAAAGATGACACTGCCGAGCAGCACGACCCCGCGGCCGAGCCGCGGGTAGAAGACAATGTCACCGCAAGGCCTAATCCCGCTGTCAAGCAACGGGTAGCGAGTTCAGACGTGGAGCCGCCGTGCCAAGTCCAAGCGCAACCCAACGTTGCACCGACTAGCTGGCCACTTGTGCCGCCTACTCCGCAGGTGACTCCACCCACCAAGCAAGTGGCGCCACCACCTCGACAACCACCTGCACCAGTTCGCCAACCGCCTCCTTCTTCTCCGCAAGTAGTCCCGTCCAACGCCAAGAAATCCACCAAACTAGGCCCTGAGCCGTCCCAGCTGCAGCCCGCACGCGCTGCCGCACAGACACGCAGTGGATGCCGCTCTCCAAGCCGAAAGGCGGACAGCCCGAGAAGTAGGTCAAAAGCACCCAGCTAACGCTTACTCACAATAGAGCGCCGCCTATCCCGAGCACCAGTCTGGTTCCTTCCTGGGGTCACCTTTGGCCCCGCCGAGAAGTTGAGTGCTGGCGCTGGCGGCAGCATGCAGCGCAAGTACCCTGAGTACTGGACAGATCTGCAGCAACGCCATCAGATCCAGCTATCCAAGGAGGAGGAGCGGCTAGCCGCTCTCAAAGAGCGCAAAGCCGCGGGAGTCTCCAAGTCCAAGGGAAAGAAGGATTCCTTGGTCATCAAAGAACTCTCTTCCCGCGGCGAGGACGACGAAGCGCTTCCCGAAGAAGGCCTCGCAGCCATCTTGGACCGGGTAGGCCACGTCGAGAAGGTCTGGGACAGCAGGCGCACGACAATAACGCCTGGGATGGGGCCGAGTTGGGCAAGCTCTACCATTACCGGATAGATTGGCACAAGGGCGATATTGGTCCTGTTGGCATGTCCGTGGCTAGCCCTTGCAGCACCTTGGCCGGAAAGTTGTTTTTCCTGCGCAAGAACATCGAGGACATTGAGCAAAGCTATGTGGTAAGTGTTTCTGACTCAACCTAGGTCCTGTTGATTTAGATATCTTCCCTGAACTCCGGGTTGCTGGCGTGCCGGCGGTGGACAAGGCAAGACAGGCCAGAGCAGCTGCAGGCTTGAATGCTGATGAATCTTCCAGCATCTCTGACCATCTCTCAACCTCAAGGCTCAAATACGCTCCCTCAGAGGCCTGGGCACCTCCATGGTGTCCATAGCAGTGAACTTGCACAAGTTATTCTGGCCCGGGAGGGATGTCCCGGAAACATTCCGCGGAATCGCAGAGCATCTGGATGAAGCTAAAGTGGAGCTCAAGAAATGGCGTGCTTCCACAGCTCGGGAAGGAGCTGACGAGCTACTGCACTTCATCTTATCCTGGTACGCGAACCTGGACCTCAACAGGATCAGCACCCGCCGCAATGAATCCAAGTGGACCAAGGATCCCGATTGCGTGGCACGCCGAAAAGAGGTGGCTTACGAGATTGCCTCCTATGCCGAAACGAGCACCTATATTGAAGGCCTCCCCGAGCCTGACACGGATGTTGGCGAAGAGGATGATGAAGAGGATGACGACCTGGACGATGAAGACCTGGCCGAGTTCGAGGAGGGTGCTGAGGAGGAGGGATCCGAGCAGGAGGAGGCCGAAAAGACGGAGGAGACCGAGCAGCGAGGCGTAGCAGAGGACTCCGGG
Organism: Alopecurus myosuroides; assembly: GCA_028641055.1. Lineage (NCBI taxonomy): Eukaryota > Viridiplantae > Streptophyta > Magnoliopsida > Poales > Poaceae > Alopecurus > Alopecurus myosuroides. Next base: position 130,340,735 of record CM054058.1, read on the forward strand.
TTGGGAGCCAACCCAGAGGCCGAGCAGCCGCAGCCCGCCGCGCAGGAGGCCACCATCACCACTGAGATGGTGATCCAAGACCTAGCTCCTGAGTTGGGCGCGACTGGAGCTGCGCCATCCGGTCTCTATCCCCTGCCCAGTACCCAAGCCAGTCCAGCCTCCAACACTGCAGCGGAGCCAATCTCCACCGCTCCAACCTCTACAGCTACTGCTTCTGATCCCGCTGCGCCTATCAACACCGACGCTGATGCCACTGCTTCTGCTGTCGTGTAATTCCTGCATGTCTTATCTCCAAACATCTATCAGATCCCCGCGATGCCGGGTGCAAATGTAATCGATACAATTATGCCCTTTGCTACTCAGTTTTCATTTTAGTTAATGTTTAGCAACTCTAGCTCAATGTCGGGTTGCGTTTCTATGCAAGTCCCCGAGTTGCATTTTTTATCCACTCATTATTTTTGTTTTAGCCTCTTACCTGACACTTGTGGCTTTTTTGGTAGTCGAGTCACAAGATTTCAAAGTTTGAGTTTCAAATGCTTAGCCACTTAGAAATACGCATGGTAACGCTACCCACCACTTAGCCGAAAAGAGAGGAAACAGTAAAGAACACCCTACTCGGTTGCTGCACCTTTCTTTTCCTTAGCAATTTTTCGTGTGTTCATTGACCTTTGGCTTGTTCTCTTGCTTGCCATGAAGCCTGGATTGCGGACAGCAGCAGAGTCGAAGAGTTGTCCCTTGGGTTTAAACACATTATTATATATGCTTATGAAACTCTAAGTGAAACAACCGATTAGACAAAGTAAAACAGAGTAGAAAGACATGGAGCAATTTGGACAAGGGCAGTCCCCAAGTTTTAATTCGGAGTGCCGACTAGAATTTTAACTCGGAAGATAAAATACATACAATGTTTGTTCATGAATGGAAACGGCGGAGTAGAGCTACATTCCAGGGACGCTTAGATTCCTCTCCTGCTCTATCCGGTCTGTTCTTCTGGGGTGCCTGTGCGTCAACTAAGTAATAGGCATCATTGTGCAAAGCCTTGCTCACAATGAAGGGCCCTTCCCACGGAGGGGATAGCTTGTGCATCCCGGTTGTGCGTTGCACGAGCCTAAGGACCAAGTCTCCTTCTCGGAAAACCCTTGGGTTCACTTTCCGGCTGTGATAACACCTCACGATTTACTGATAAATGGCGGAACGTGACATAGTTAACTCTCTTGCTTCTTCTACGAGGTCAACGTCATTTTCTCGAGCATCTTGGGCCTCTTTTTCAGTATAGAGTGTTACCCTTGGTGAGTCATGCTCTAGGTCAGTGGGCAACACGGCCTCATCTCCATATACCAGGAAAAATGGTGTGTATCGGGTTGATCGGTTAGAAGTAGTCCTTAGACTCCACAACACGCCGGCAACTCGTCCAGCCAACAACCAGGGGTTCGCTATAATGGCTCAATCAACCTTGGCTTTATTCCAGATAGAACCATGCCATTTTCTCTCTCAACTTGCCCATTAGAGGCTGGATGCGCAACTGATGCAACATCTAGTCGGATGCGCTTCTCCTTGCAAAATCTTGCAAAGGCCCCCTCAGCAAAGTTGGTGCCATTATCAGTGATGATGCTGTGCGGGTAGCCGTATCTCAGGATAACATCCTTTAGGAAGCTCACAGTTGTAGCTCCATCACAATTCTGAATAGACTTGACCTCAATCCACTTGGTGAATTTATCAACCATGACCAAGATGTGAGTCATGTTGCCTCTAGCCGGTTTGAATGGGCCTACCATGTCCAAGCACCAAACAGCAAATGGCCAAGTGATGGGGATGGTCTTCAACTCGGAAGCTGGCATGTGAATCTTGCTTGCAAACCTTTGACACCCATTGCACTCTCTCACTATGTCTTCAGCTTGCCTCAAGCCAGGGAGCCAAAACAAACCATGCTGAAAAGCCTTCTTGACTAGAGCCCGAGAAGAGGCATGATGCCCGCATTCTCCTTGATGTATCTCTCTGAGAATTTCTTCCCCTTCTTCTGGCTCCACACAGCGTTGTAGTACGCCGGTTGGACTCCTTTTGTGTAGCTCTTTGTTGATGATTGTGTAACCCTTGGATCTTCTCTGTATCTGGCGGGCCGTGACCTCGTCACTCAGCAGAGTGCCATCCATCAGAAAAGATAAGATGGGCACAACCCAACCCGGCGTGGGCCGAACAGGGAACACTAGTTCATCTATCTGCATTGGATCTGTCACCATTACTTGCTCCGAGTTGAGGGAGAGGCCCCGAGTCCCCGAGTACTCGGAAATGACCCCCTCGATGAATGCAACAGTCCCCGAGTCAGGAGGGACAGTCCCCGAGTTTCAGGCGCCAGTCCCCGGGTTGGAGACGGCAGTCCCCGGGTTCTATTTTGCAGCCTCCCTATCTATCTCCATGGGAACAGCTTCTGAATCCGACAGTGATGGAATGAAGATGGACTCCGAGTTGGGGGATGGCTTTCTCAAATGCTCCAAGGCAATCCCAGGCGAGATAAACTGCCGAGAAGATCCCAATTTGGACAGAGTATCCGCTGCACCATTATCAGCTCGGTGTATGTGATGAAACTCACAACCATCGAAGAAGCCAGTCATGGTTTGCACCAGAAACCGATAGGACGCCATGTTGGCATGCATGGCATCCCAAGTGCCGGATACTTTCTGCACCACCAAATCCGAGTCGCCATAGCAGACGATACGCTGCACCCCAACTTCCTTGGCTACTCTCACGCCGTGCACCACTGCCTCATACTCGGCCACATTGTTAGATGCCTTGAAATGTATCTGCAACACATACTTGAGTTGATCACGCTTCGGTGATGTGAGCACCACGCCAGCACCAAGCCCTTCTTTCACCTTGGAGCCATCAAAGGGCATCTTCCAGAAATTGGTTTCCGGCAAGGGAGGCTCATACTGCACCTCAGCCCAATCCACCAGAAAATCGGTCAGGATTTGTGACTTGATAGCTTCTCTTCTCGCGTACAGGGGAGCGTACATGGCTAGCTCGATTGCCCACTTGGCTACTGTGCCACTCGCATCCTTGTTGCCCATGATGTCCGAGATGGGAGCGGAACTCACAACTGTGATGGGATGCTCTTGAAAATAGTGCTTCAGCTTCTTGGCACCCATGTACACACCGTATGTCATCTTATGGTAGTGCGGGTAGTTTTTCTTGGAGCTGGATAGCACCTCGCTGAGATAGTACACTGGCCCGCTGCACAGTCTTGCCTTCCTCTTCTCTCTCCACCACGATCACCACACCGACTACCAGGTTGGTAGCCGCAATGTAGAGCAACATTGGCTCTTTGGGTAGCGGGCTAGCGAAGATGGGAGCGCTACCCAACATGGTTTTCAGCTCCTTGAACGCTACATCAGCTTGTGGTGTCCATACAAACTTGTCACTCTTTTTCATCAGCTGATAGAGAGGCAAGGCCTTCCCACCCATTCTTCCCAGGGAGCGGCTCAGAGAAGCCAAGCACCCGGTAAAATTTTGCACATCCTTAAGTGATCTCGGCAAAGACATGCTCTCTATAGCTTTTATGTTTGAAGGATTAGCCTCAATGCCCCGGCTAGACACCAAGAAACCGAGTAGCTTGCCAGCCGAGACGCCAAAGGTGCATTTAGCCGGATTTAACTTCATCCGATACTTGCGCAAGTTGGCAAAAGTTTCCTCAATGTCACCAAGCATAGTATGTGTTTTATTCGTTTTGATGACAATGTCATCTACGTACACCTGCACATTCTTGCCAATTTGATCATGCAATCATTTCTGCATGCATCTCTGATAGGTAGCCCCAGCATTCCGCAACCCAAAGCACATAACACGACAGCAATAATCCCCGTACGGGGTAATAAAGGCAGTTTTTATTTGATCATCCAAGGTTAAGAGGAATCTGATGAAAACCAGAGTAGGCATCAATGAAAGACAAAAGCTCGCAACCGGCAGTGAAATCGATCACCTGATCTATGCGGGGTAGCGGAAATGGATCCTTGGGGCAGGCCTTGTTCAGGTCGGTGTAGTCCACGCACATGTGCCACGCAATCTCGGCCTTGGGGTCCTCCTTCTTCTTCTCAACCATGACCGGATTGGCCAGCCAATCCAGATGCAGCACCTCCATGATAAATCCGCTTATAAGCAACTTGGTGATCTGATCACCGATAGCCTTCCTTCGCTCTGCCGCAAAGCGGCGCATCGCCTGCTTAATCGGCTTGGCGTTTGGGCGTACGTGTAGCGAGTGCTCAACCAACTCCCTCGGGACACCCGACAGATCCTCATTGGACCATGAAAGACATCCCGATTCTCACGGAGGAAGTGGATGAGCTCGCTTTCCTATTTCTCGCCCAACCAGGCGCCAATGATGGCTACACGGTCTGGGAACTCAGGATCAACCTGGACCTTCTTTGTCTCCTGGGACGCCTCGAAAGCAGTTCCGTACTAGGAAATCCGCATTCCAGGTGCCCCAACTTGCGCTGCTTGAGCCATAGCCACTACTTCATGTATCTTCTTCTTCTCGGCAGCAATGACCAGTGACTCCGCTAGCAGAGATCCAGCAGAGGCACACTCCAGAGAACGCTTGGAATCACCCGAGATGGTGATGACACCATTGGGACCAGGTAGCTTCATCTTCAGGTAGGCAGCATGGGTTGAGGCCATGAACTTGGTGAGGGCAGGCCTATCGAGTAGAGTGTGGTAGGGGCTCTGAAGATCAACCACTTCAAACTGCAGGCACTCGGTGCGGCAGTTCTCCCTGGTGCCGACTAGCACATCTATCCAGATGTGGCCGATTAGAGCACAAGATACTCCCGGCACAATGCCATGGAAAGTAGTTCTGCTGGGCAGCAGCATGTTCTCGGCGAGGCCGAGCTTCTCCATGTGTCTCTGTACATGATTTTGATGTTGCTGCCGTTGTCTATCAGCACTTTGCTGAACTTGACACTCTTCTTGGTGCCCAGGAAGGTAGGGTCCACCACCAAAGCATAGGTACAGGGATTGGGCATCACCCTTGGATGATCATCCTTGGACCAGGTAACCTCTTGGTCATACCAGTGCATGTAGTGAGGTACTGCCAGGATCACGGCGTTTACCTCCATCGCGCGCCTGCGCTGCGAATGCTTGTCGTCTGGCTCGGTGGTGAATACCATGTAGCTCTCATGGTGCTCCTGGTACTGGTTGCGGTCTAGGCCACCATCATTGCCATTGTTGTTGTTGCCTTGGTTGTTGTTGTCGTTGTTCCTGTTGTTGTTGCGGGTGTAAAAGTTGCGGTTGTTGTTGCGGTTGTTGTAGTTGCAGTTGGCTCCATGGGCCACTTGGTTCACATTCTCCCTTCTCGGATTCTCGGCCGGCCTGGGAGCTGCTGCCCAGATAGGATGCACATTGGATCCAGAAAGCTGCACAGGAGGAGGAGGGGGCAGCTGACCAAAACCTTTGCTCTTGATGCGGTCCCACCAGCTGCACTGCCGGGTAGTGTGGTTGGCTGGCCTACTCAGATGCCGAGTATGGAAGCTACACGGCCCATCCTTCATGGTCTCAAAGATAAATCTCGCCGCATCTGGGTTGCTGGTAACCTGCTGAGGGGCTGGGTATTGCTTTTTGAAGCCTTGGCCCTGGTTCTGGTTCTGCCCGTATTGGGCTCCAGCAGTTTTTTGCCTTTGGCTACTCCGAGCAGCCGTGGTGCCATGGTTCACTGCATTCACTTGCTCAGGGCCATACCGAGTATCCGGTCGGTCATCTCTGCGCTTGTTGCGGAAATCTTGTCGTTCCTGGCGCCTGCCGCCATCTTGATTTCTTCTTCTTGGCTCAGGAGAATCGAGCAGAGGTTGAGTAGGGTCTCCGAGTGCATACATATCTGCAATCCTGATCGTCTCGGCGAGCGTACTCGGCATCTCTCGCTGTAACTTCTGCCATAGCATACTGCCGTGCCTGCAGCCCTGAGCAAACCAGGTAATAGCCTAGGACTCATTCACACCCTCGCAGGTGCTCCTTAGAGTGCTCCACCGAGTAAGGTACTCTCGGTCTGTCTCCTCTTCCCGCTGCTTGCAAGCCGAGAGCTGTTGCGGCCTATTCGGCCTCTTGTACGTGCTGGTGAAATTGCTGATGAAGGCCTCCGAAAAGTCCAGCCAGCAGTTGATGTTGTCTCTGGGCAAGTTGTTGAGCCAAGTCCGAGCAGGGCCCTCCAGCATCTGCGGGACATACCGCACATCCCATCTCCTGTTGCCCCTGCAATGTGCACGGCGGTAACATAGTCACTCAGCCAGTCTTCCGGCTTGGTGCTGCCATCGTAGCACTTGGTCCCTCTGGCCAGCTGAAACTTGTTCACGGAGGGCTCCTCCATGATGCGGCGACCAAAGCAATCTGGGTCGGGTGGCCCCTTCGTCTCGAGCTGCGCAGACCGATTAATCCGGTCCAGCCTGTATCTTGCATTTGTGGGCTCCAGCATCCGATCAGCGAGGCGATCATTGATGTCCCTTGGGTCAGTGTACCCGGCTTGCTCCATCGCCGAGTACCCGTCATGATAGCGGTCTTACTGCACAGGTGTGGGTTGCACAACCGGGTTGGCAGCCACCACCATTGCTTGCGGCTGCACAGCTGCCTGCGGCTGCACCCTCTGCTAAACTGGTTGGGCAGCATGACGCCGAGATGCGCCCTCTCGGCTCCCTCCTGGCCTCCTGCTGTGAGTTGTAGTGGCTTGATAGCCTGCTCCTGCAGAGTTGTGTTTCTGGCCGGGCTGCCGCTCTACAGCGTGCTATTTTGCCGCGACAGCCGGGTAGTACACCTGCATCTGTTTATGTCTCCTAGAGGTCACGCTCTGGGCCCTATCACCGCCGGCAAGTGGCGATGATGCCTGATCCATAGATCTCATCCCATGCGAATGAACAACATGGGAAGCGCCAGCACCCGGATTAGCTTTCCGGAACTCCTCATTCTGCCTACCAGCTTCTAGCACTGGCTCATTGAGCCTATCCTGCTGCCTAGCGCGAGCATCACCAGTGAGATGCGGCAACTCAGCAGCAACTGCCTCTGCAGCCCTAAGCGTTTTGGTAGGAGAACTGTATTTTGGCCTAGTAGCTGTGTTCAAACTAGCAGATTGGCTAACAGCCCTACCATCTCTGGCTAACTCATCGCCTAAGTTGCGACGAATAACACCTAGCTTGCTAGGCAGCCTAGAAACTAGAGTAAAACCATGCGCTCAGTTGTACTCATTTTGGTCTAGGTTAAGCTCAAGCCTAACCTTTTCCAGCTCCTGGGACTCGACGAGTAGCGCCCGACGCTGCTGCTCGAGTTGCGCCCTCAAAGCGGCGAGTTCCGCCTCAGTGGGCTGCGGCATGCCCAGCTGCACGGTGGCGCCTCCGCGAGCAGCTGGTATAGCCGTAGACGTGGAAGGATCCACGTAACCCGGAATATTCTGGGGCATGTCGTAGGGCTTGTGGACTGTAGCACCCAGCTCGACAACTTCAGCCGCAGTGTCCGCGCCCTTCCCGGCATCGATAGCCGGGCCCGTCATCATCACCTCCATGCTGTCCGTAGAGCAGCCAGTTGGCTTCCCGCGGGCAGCGAGTACAGCAGGAGGATCATCCACAACGAGGAGCCCCTCGGGAACTCGCAGATGACGGTGGTGGCGACGTAGACCAGATGCGCGCCGAAGGAAAGCACCGAGCCGCCTGCAGTCACGGGCCTGCCGCCGAAATCGCCAGCGTTTTCGGTGAAGAAATCGAAAGAGCCGAATCTGTGGACAAGGCCACAGACCACGCGCTCTCCTGAATTAAAAATCGGTCCCGTCCGAATATGAACCCCAGCCAGCGCCGTTGCTGGTCCCACGGTGGGCGCCAAGTGTCGTGGTGTGGAGAAGACAGATGCCATGGGATGGCTAAAGTTTGGGGCCGATGGACGTTGTAGGTATCCGGGGAGGGATCGCACGGCGAGTAGCCGCGCTCAAGAACACTGCAAACACCACAATCTACCCAGGTTCGAGGCCCTCGTGTGGAGGTAACACCTCTACTCCTTCCTATCTCTCTGTATGTATAATATCCGAGTATCCACACTACAACTTTGCCTCTCAGCCGAGTAGCCACTCAGCTGCTCTCTCTAGCTCTAGTGCTGGCTCTTGCAATAAATGTGATCTGGCCAATGTCCCTCGCGCAGGAGGGGGCAGGGCACCTTATACTGGTGCCCAGCCGAGTAAACAACTAATAAAAGGTACATCGGATGGGATTTCACCACTGTGACGTAGAGCACGCTTCCGGGTTCTCACGCTGACGCTCGCGCGAGAAGTCCGCGCCGTACAGCTAACAAGACTTGTCCACCCTGTCAGCCTCACAGTGTAGGCCCCCATCCTGACTTGTCCCCTCTGTCGATGACAAGACAAGACAGGTGCCCAACTCTCCGTATCCACGCCGCGTCACTGATGATCACATACCTAGTAAGTTGAACCGCACGCCTGTATGGCTGCGGGATACGCGGGATCTTCGTCAGAACGGCTCCATTGACTTCGGGCCAGAGTAGGATTGATGTCCCTCTACTCGGACCATAACTTCTCTATTCGGACGAGTACGATCTTCCTTAATATCTTCTCTGGGACTTCAGTGAGTTTCACCGGATAGAATGTACCGGGTAGTGGGTACCCAGGTAGCCGTCTACCCGGTCAACAACACTTTGGCCTCCGCTTTACCAGTTGCCTTACCCCTACTCGGGGGTAACCCCCGACAATGGGGGTTACTTGGTTGGGAAAGTGCTTACTCTGAGGAGTGCTGTTAAAGCCCTACGCATGAATTGGTGTTACTATTCGACCAGAGAGTGGTTAAGAGTAGCATAGTGAAGATAAGAAGATATCTAGTTATTCATTTATGTGATCATCATTGAGAGTGTCCTCTAGTGAAAGTAGGAGCTCTAGGCTTTGATTCCAAGCATTGAAACACCGTTTTCCGCATGTTATACTACATGTTTGCTTGCTGCCATTTTTTCAGATTGCTTTTATCACTTATTATCATCCATATTACTCGCATTTCACTATCTCTTCGGTGAACTAGTGCAACTATATACCTGACAAGTATATTGGGTGTGTTGGAGACACAAGAGACTTCTTGTATCTTGATTGCAGGGTTGCTTGAGATGGATATCTTTGACCTCTACCTCCCCGAGTTCGATAAACCTTGGGTGATCCACTTAAGGGAAACTTGCTGCTGTTCTACAAACATCTGCACTTGGAGGCCCAACACTGTCAGGAATAGAAGCGTGCGTAGACATCCATCTCTTTTCTGGCGCCGTTGTCGGGGGGTAAGGTAAAAGGTACTCACATCATCTATGAGTTCTCGAAGTTATTTCATTCTGCAATTATATCTTTTGTTTCTTGTTTTCACTAGTTAGGCTTATTTTTACTTATTCCTTGTTTTTATTTTTACTAGTTTGGCTTAATGGGAAACAACAAAAATATGAGAGAGCTTTATAATCCTTATCTTGAGTTAGGACATGAAGTGTTTGAAGAGAAAATTAAAAAACCTATGGAGATTTATTTGCATGCTAGTAGCAATCATATTAGTATGATTTCTTTGAACACCATTGTTGCTAATGCTATGGAAAAGTCTAAGCTTGGGGAAGCTATTTTGGATGAATATGATATATTTGGTCCCCCAAGCATTGAGGACCAAATTTACTTTGATGATACTTTTCCTCCAATATATGATGATTATAATGATTGTGGTATTCTAGTTCCACCTGTTTACAATGATGAATATGATATTTTCAGTCCACCTACAATAGAGGAAAATATTAATTATGATTACAATATGCCACCTATATTTAATGATTATGATGATGAGAATAATAATGATAGCTATTTTGTTGAATTTGCTCCCACTACTATTAATAAGAATGACTATGCTTATGTGGAGAGTATTAATTCTTTTATGGATGTGGCTCATGATAAGAATGTTTCTTGTGATATTTATATTGTTAATTTCATTCATGATGCTACTGAAATTTATTATTAGAGAGGGAAACATGGTCCTATGCATATAAACAATATCAAGTTTCCCCTCTTTATGTTGAAATTTCTGAAGTTGCACTTGTTTTGCTTTCCTGTGCTTGTTGCTTTGTGTTTTCATGACTAGTTTTTCTACAAGATTATTTTTCATAGGAAGTGGGTAAGACTTAAAATTGTTTTAAATTTTCTTCTTGATGCTCTATTTTGCTTCAATTCATATTTCTCATGTAAGCATCTTCTCAAATTATCATGCCTAGATAAAAGGCTTTAAAGAAAAGCACTTCTTGGGAGATAACCCATGTTTTTTATTTTTTGCATTGTTTTTCTCTGTTTTATTTGAGTCAAGGGGTTGTATACTTCTGTAGAAACTCCTTTGTATCTTTATTTCCATGTTTTAGTAGTGCCAAGTAAAGTTTCTGACAAAAGTTGGAGTTGGTTTTCGGATTGCACTAACGTTGCTAATGAAGATTGTGAGAAGTTTGGTGTGAAGGAAGTTTTCAAGGGTCAAGAGAAGAGAATGATATGATGTGATCAAGAAGAGCGAAGAGCCCAAGCTTGGGATACCCCGGAGGTACATTCCAGAAAATTCCAAGAATACTCAATAATCTAAGCTTGGGGATACCCAAGGCATCCCCTTCTTCATCAACAATTTATCAGGTCACTTCTAGTGAAACTATATTTTTATTCAGTCACATCTTATGTGCTTTACTTGGAACATATTTTATTTTTTGCTTTATGTTTGTTTGGTTTTCTTTGTTGTAATGAATAGTTGGACCTATCTTGTGTGGGAGAGAGACGCGCTCCGTTTTCATAGCTTAGAACGCTCTACTTTTCATTCTTACTGTTATGTGAGTGTTCACTTTTTGCTAGTACTGCGTTTAGCTTTTGTCTTCATGCATCTATTATTTAGAGTTGTTAGTTTTAGTACTGTGATACGAGTACTCTCATGTTTTATTTTTGTATCTTAAAGATTATTTTTGTTAAAACATATCTTTTATTGTGCTTGTTGGGAAAAGAAACTGCTGCTTGATGTAGAATCTATAACAGTGTAAGTAGAAGCTTGTATAGACTGTGGCTAGAACTTTTTCATGCCATGCTAAATGTTATTTTAGTTTTAAATCCTTTTTTTATTGAGTATCATGAATAGCCTCAAATAGCTGCGAGTGTTTAATATGTCTTGAAAGATTCATGAGTTGTTCTTGTCACAGTAAAGCATCAATATATGATATTCTCTTTCGAATGTTTTATTTGGTTGACTTGGCGCATGCTCACACCATGTTTATGACTACGAACCAGTCACGAATAACCTCCACGATCACTTAGTTTTTGAACTTGTGATACCGCTTATGCTTTAATTAATGATGCTTATGTCGCTATGCATGATTGTGGCTCCTATGCTCTCTTGGTTTGTCGCTCCCTGTCTATTGCTAGCCTCCACCTGTACTGAGTATGGAATTCTACTCGTGCATCCAAATTCCTTTAAACCAAAGTTTTTCCCATTGTGTACACCATACCTACCTACATGTGATATTTCACTGCCACTCCAAGTAAATTGTTCATGTGTTACCTTTAAAACTTTCAAAATTACTCTTGTTTTGTGTTCTTGCTTTTGCTCATGAGGATGTCAATAGAGAATCTTTATATCACTTGTTGATTGGATTTCACACCCTGGACTAGTGGCTTCATCCTTTTATCCAAATGATAGAAGAGCTGGTAGCAGGGTGCCCAGCCCCAAATTAATGCAAACAAATTCTCTTCACTATTTTTTTGCCCCTGATTTACCAGTCAAAGCATAATTGTGTAAACAGAAGACAAAGAGGGGTGACCTTCTACACTAGTTGTGTCCTTCACCATGGGAGCCGCTCTTGTGAATCCAGTTGGCTTGTGACGTATTGTATTGTCTGTTTACCATTCATTGACATAAGCATACACCTCTCCTAAAAAATAGACACTCCTCCACGGTGTCAAACTTTTAATACCTCTGTTTAATACAATAAAAAGCTCTAGCACATGAGTGATCCATGCTTCCCTCTCCGAAGGGCATTTCTTTTACTTTTATGTTGAGTCTCCATCTTCTAACTTTATGCATAGTTGACAGAGCATTTTTTCCATTCCGAGTTCTATGTGCATTTGTCCCATAAACATCAATAATAACTTCATGATGTGATATCATTTGTTCTTAAATTATTTGTTCTAGTCTTCCTCATAAACTTTGAAAGTGTCCTGCATTTATGTTTTGTCCCACTCTTAATGACTAGCAAAATACCACTTTGCCATGCTTTCTCTATACCTGAAACAAATGTTTATCTTTCTTTGCATTATAATTAGTGATCCTTTATTTAAGATACTATTCATGATGCAAAGTGATCGCTATGCTTTATTATTAAAGTTCTATTATCATGTTTGTGTTTGAAGTTCTATGATCTCAGCGTATATGCTTTTATAATATAATGATCAAGTTTATGATAAGTAGCGTGTCACCTCAGAAATTATTTTGTCACCTCAGAAATCACCTTAGCTTGGGGATGCTTCATACGTCATAAACGTATCCTTAATTTCTGATGTTCCATGTAGTTTCCATGTTGTTTCCCACATGTTTCCTTACACTTTATGTCATTTTTATCGATTTTCTGGGACTAACCTATTAACAAGATGCCACAGAGCCAGTTCCCTGTTTTCTGTTGTTTTTATTTTCAGAAAAGTTGTTCTAGAAATATTCTCGGAATTGGAAAATTTGAAAGCCAGAAGTCCTAGAAGTCCCGGATGCTTCCAGAAGTCCCGAAGAGCCCCGGAGGGGGGCCACAGGGTGGCCACACCATGGGGTGGCGCGGATCCCCCTGGCCGCGCCACCTAGGGGTGTGGGCCCCCTGTCCACCCCCAAGCATCGCCCTTTCGCCTATATATTCTCCCCCAAGGGAAAACCCCAAAAAATTGTCCTTTTTCCTCAAAATACATCCATAGCTCGGCCGCCATCACCGACAAGTTTTGGGGGACAGATCTCTGTTCTAGCACCCTACCGGGACGGGGAAGTGCCCCCGGAACCATCTCCGTCGACTCCACCGCCGTTGTTGTCTCCTACAATGAGGAGGGAGTAGTTCTCCCCCGAGGTTGAGGGCTCTACCGGTAGCTATGTGGTTCATCTCTCTCTCATGGTGTGATCTATATGTGATCATGATCTTTGTAATCTATTTGAATTTGTAGATGTTAATCTTCATATTTTGCTACTCAAGTGCTTTATTAATATGAACTTTGGAGTCATCTTGTATCGCGGTGTGAAGGTGACAGTGTGCACATCGTTTGTGTCTCCTCTATGAATTGTGGTGTTTGTTTTGTACTAATTTAGGGAGCTCATAGTGACAGCGTGGGGTGCCCTAGAGATGGAATATAGACTTTAAGGAATGCTTTTTGCAGCCCTACGCAATGATTAGTGTTCATTATCTGTTATGAGATCTCCGTAAACGCTTTGATCACGGTGTAAAAGTGACAGTGTGTGCACAGTGTGGTTTAGCATTATATTTATATTTTGTGTTGGATAACCCTATGAAATTGTGGTGTTTGCGTGGAACCATCTAGGTCCCATGGTTATAGCATTGGGGTTACGTGGTTCGGAAATTGCTTACTCTGAGGAGTGTTGTGAAAGCCCTACGCATGGATTGGTGTTGTTATTCGACCGGAGAGTGGTTAAGAGTAGCATAGTGAAGAGAAGAAGATATCTAGTTATTCATTTATGTGATCATTGTTGAGAGTGTCCTCTAGTGAAACTAGGAGCCCTAGGCCTTGTTTCCAAGCATGGAAACACCGTTTTCCGCCTGTTCTGCTACATGTTTGCTTGCTGCCATTTTTTCAGATTGCTATTATCACTTATTATCATCCATATTACTCGCATTTCACTATCTCTTTGCCGAACTAGTGCACCTATATACCTGAAAAGTATATTGAGTGTGTTGGGGACACAAGAGACTTCTTGTATCTTGATTGCAGGGTTGCTTGAGAGAGATATCTTTGACCTCTACCTCCCTGAGTTCGATAAACCTTGGGTGATCCACTTAAGGGAAACTTGTTGATGTTCTACAAACCTCTGCACTTGGAGGCCCAACACTATCTACAAGAATAGAAGCGTGCGTAGACATCAGACCCTTCCACGTCGCACTATGGGGGCGCCACTTCTTGGCCATCTTGGGATTTATCTCCACTAGGGACAAAAGCCTAAGCTTGGGGGGGGGGGTTATGCCGACATCACACTCATTTACATATCATGTTTCTGTCAGTTCTTTGTATATCCATGTTTCTGTTTCTTTCGCTTTCTTTGTTTTTCTTGTTTTGTTTCTGCTTTCCAAAATGCAAAAAGACCAAAAATATTTCTGTTGTTTCTCTTTATTTGTTTATTTAGTTTCTCTTGTTAGTTTTCTTAACCTTCTAGTTTCAGTTTAATATTCAAAAATCCAAAAATATTTTTCTTTGTTTGCTTGTTTCCTTCTGTTCTTGTTTTAAATTCAAAAATCCAAAAATATTTGTTGTTCTTCTTTGGTTTTGTAAAGTTTGTTTTAGATTTCAATAGTCTCTTGTGACTCCATTGGAGCTTGGTTATCATTTTATATCATTCAATCCACACAAGTGAAGAGCAATAATGATGATTCACGACAATTCAAGTTGTGATGAGAGGATGGCATGAACTCTATTTGTTTTCATTTTTGTGCATATACTCATCCATGTGGACATGCTTAGTTTGTTTGTTTAAGGTGTATGTTATTTAATGGATGCTTAGTAGTTCGTGCTCTCTCATGGTCAGTTCCAATTTACTAATAGTAGATAGCACGTCGTATAAATGTTTGCTTGCATTGTTCTATTCATAGAAGGGTATGACGTTGTGGTATCTTCCTCTGAATGTTTCACTTGAGTTGACTCAGCACATGCTCACGCATGCGTAAGACCGGAAAAAATTCTCAATTAAGCCTTGATGATTTATTTGGCCACGGAGTATTTGTATAACTTTTATGCCCCCGTTAAATTTGTTTTGTTGCAAGCATGACTATGACAGTTGTTGCTCTCTTGATTGTCACTCGTAGTCTTTTGCTAGCCTTCACTTGTACTGAGTATGAGCTCTAGTCGTGCATCCAACTCCCAAAAAGCAAAGTTTTCCAAATGTGTCCACCATACCTACCTATATGTGGTATTTCACCGCCACTCCAAGTAAATTTTCATGTGTTGCCTTTAAAACCTTCAAAATTCTTCTCATTTTGTGACACTGTTTTAGCTCATGAGGAAGTAGTAGTTGGGTTTGTTATCTTCCATACTAACTAAGTACCCCCGACTTGCAGGATTGATGGTGCAGGAGTGCACTCGTTGGGAGACCCCAAGAGGAAGGTATGAAGAGCATAATAGCAAGTTTTCCCTCAGGAAGAAACTAAGGCTTAATCGACCAGTAGGCGAAAGAAATCACTTCTGAAGGTTGAAGACAACTGATGTTTGAAGAGCGCACTACCAGGCTCAGCAGCAACGTGGAATCTACATAACACAATCAAAGTACTTTGCCCCCAACGAAACAATGAGGTTGTTAATCTCACCGGTTTTGCTAACACAAAGGATTAGATGTATAGTGTGGAAAATAGTACTTGTTTGGAGTAAATTAAAAGAGAACGGTGATGGCAGTGAATGAGAGGAAAACAGTAACTGTAGTAAAAAAAACGGTGTTTGCAGTGGTTGTATTGTCAGTGTAAAAGAATGGACCGGGGTCCACAGTTCACTAGTGGTGTCTCTCCAAAAAAGATAGATAACATGTTGGGTAAACAAATTACAGCTTGACAGATATAAAATCCGCACCGTAGTGCATATGCATGACATGATTATTACTATGTGATTCATGCAGGCATTACAAGAAGATTCACAGACCGTTATCCAACTGCATCTATGACTAACAATCCACCCTCGGAACGTCATCCAATCAAACCTCGGGTATTAAGTTGCAAGCAACATAACATTTCCTTAAGTAAAGTGTGTAATGTAAACAATGTAAACATCATTGTTTTCTCCCTAATTGGAACATCACATCCTCCATCTGTTACATTTCCGTCACTCGAGCGTGAATGAAAGGGAGGCATGAACCCACTATCGAGCATAAATACTCCCTCTTGGAGTTAAAAGTATCAACTTAGCCAAAGAATCTACTAGTAACAGAGAGCATGCAAGATCATAAATAACATGAACATGATAGATTGATAATCATTGGACACAGCATTCAATATTCATCAGATCCTAGCAAACACAACATGTAGCATTACAATAAGATGATCTTGATCATGTTAGGCAGCTCACAAGATCTAAACTTGAGGCATAAATAGGCGAAGACAACCATCTAGCTACTGCTATGGACCCGTACTCAAAGGATGAACTACTCACACATCACTACGGAGGCAGGCATGGTGATGATTCGCCCTCCGGTGATGATTCGCCCTCCCGGTAGGGTGCCGACGAGAGCTTTAGAACCCTCCCAAACTAGGTTTGACGATGACAGAGGCTACAAAACTTTTTGTGGATGGAGGCTTGGGTATTTAGGGTTAACCTGAGGAGGAGCTTAAATAGGCGAAAGGAAAACGTCGGTGGGTGATGACCCACAAGTATAGGGGGTGTATCGTAGTACTTTCGATAAAAGACAGTAAATATAATTGCAGCCAGTGGCCAAAACCTTTTAAGAGCAAAGGACAAGCCAGTTGTTCCACTTATGATTACCAAACGTTCTCGAGGACACATGGGAACTTCGTCAAGCGCTTTTGTTTTGTATAGTTGATTAATATTTATTGTTTTGATAGGTGTTGTGTGGGTGAACCTATGCTAATGCACCGCCCAACTAGTACTAATACATACTTGTGATTAAACCCCTTGCAAGCATGCGTAAATACAAGAAAATAATAAAGATAAATCTAACCACAGCCTTAAACTTTGGGATCCTACACTCCCTCGTGCATCGGTTTCCTAATGGGGGTTTAGGTTTCTATCACTCCGGCAACCCCACAATTTGTAGACAAATACACAATGCATCCTCCTAGGCCCATAAAGGTGAAGTGTCATGTAGTCTACGTTCACATGACACCACTAGAAGAATAACACCACAACTTAAATATCAAACCACTAGATATTACTTCAACATAATTCCACCACTAACTTCTTGACTTATCCCTTGTCCTCAAGAACTAAACAAACTACTCACAAGACATCATATGGATCATAATCATAGGTGATATAATGATCAATAACAATCCTGTCATAAAGTGCAAACACAGATAAATCTCACAAGCATCAACTAGTAACAAGTAATCCACACCAAGAGAGAGATCTAGTGAAGAACAAAGATATAGAACCCTAATCGTTACAGCGGGATGGAGATGGATGGTGAGGGTGATCGTGCTGGTGATGATTATGATGACGATCTTGATGATGCTCGGAGCGATGACGGTGACGATGGAGATGATTTCCCCTCTCCGGGGAGGAATTTACCTGGAAGATTTCTCCCTGCCAGAGAGCTTTTCTATCTGTGTTGTTTTCCTCCCCGAGGGGGTGGGGGAATATTTCCTCGATGGTTCCCTGAGGCTTAAGGTTACCGGGGGTCAAGTACGCGAACGGAGGCGGCCAGAGGTGGGACAGGGTGGCCACACCACCACCCCAGGCGCTGCCAAGGGGGAGGGGCGCTCCCCATAGTGGTGTGGGCCCCTGGTGGCCCCCATCCGGGTCTCCCTGTGGCTGGCTCCCTCTTCTCGACTTCTAATACTTCTCTGATGCCCCCTTCTTCTTCTGACCTTCTGAAATAGGGTATCTTGACGGTGCTTTTTCCATCAGATTTTTTGTCACAGTGTTTATTCTCCAATAAATTATTAAACATGCCAAATAAAATGAAATAACAGAAGTAATGCATCATAATATAAAATATATCAATGAATAACACAAAATTACAATATAAATAGTGATACAAAATGGATGTATCAATCCCCCCCCCAAGCTTAGACCTCGTGTGTTCCCAAGCGAAACCGAACTCAGTAAACATGAGCACAGGGTTATGGAGTGAGGTGTCGATAAATAATATACGGACAAAAAGCATCAGAACTATCAATACACAAGTCATTTTTGAAATCCACTTCCTCTCATATAATTTAACTTGAAACAAGTACAGGGAATCACAATAAAGGTGCAAAAAGGAAATCATAATTGGTGACGGCAAACTTCGTTCTTGGTCATAGAACAATTAACAAATTGTACTCATCTTTCGACCAGAGTCTTCATATTAGATCTTATAATGAAGAGTTTATCATGCTCAATCATAAAATTCACCTTGCAGTCATTGATAACTTTCAAAGTGGTATTCATTCAGAGAAGAACATTTGTACTAAACAAGGAAGGATAGAATACATGATTGAGTAAATCAACATATAGATGGATGAATCACAACAACTCAAATGCTTGCTTAACACGGAAAAGGGTAGGTTTACCTACTCAACAATAAGGTAAGAGATAGGCCCTTCGCAAAGGGAAGCAGGGATTAACTAATGTGCTAGAGATTTTCATTTTATAAACATATAGAGAGCATAAAATATTTGACACTCCTCCCAACCTTTCTTACGCAAACCATGGCTAGCCTAATCCTTGGGTTCCTGCCAACAATCACATACCATGGAGGAGTGTCTAAGTTTTTAGGGGGTAGGTGTGTATGTCTAAGTCAACGAATGGAAAACAGAAAATGTAGTACGTCACAAGCCAACTAGACGTCACAAGAGTGGCTCCCATTGAAGGATGCAACTGGTATAGAAGGTCATCCCTCTTTCTCTTTTGTTTACACAATTATTCTTTGACTGATAAATCGGGGGGAAATAGTGAAGAGAATTTGTAGTAATTAAGTTTGGGCTGGGCACCCCGCTGCCAGTTCTTCTATCATTTGGATAAGAAGATGAAGCCACTAGCCCAGGTGTGTAAAGTCCAATCAACAAGTGATATAAAGATTCTCTATGTGCGTCCTCATGAGCTAAAACACGGGCACAACAATGTGTAATTTTGAAGGTTTAAAGGTAGCACACAAGCAATTTACTTGGAGTGGTGGTTAAATACCACATATAGGTAGGTCTGGTGGACACAAATGACGTGGTTTTGGGCTCAAGGTTTGGATGCACAAGAAGCATTCCCTTTCAGTACAGGTTTTTGGCTAGCAAGGCTAGGTAGCAAGCATAAGAGTTGAGGGAAAATAAACAAATATACATATGATAGAACAAATCATGCAATCTCCCTTGGAAGTACAAAAAATCTTACTTGAGAATACTAAGCTTATGAGCCAACAAGTAAAAAAGATGATGGATTAATATATATACATGCAACTCCATCTTTTCTACTTAAGCCTCAAAATATTGTTGCTACTGACCAATGTTAAGTTTGCCAAAACCAACTAAATTAACTTGATGCTCCAATATTGATACCAATACTAATAACAAGATGAACCATATAACAAAATTTGCAAACTAAAATAAAGTGTAGAAAGTAAATGATGAAACTTCTCATCAATAATCCATTACGGCAACTCAAACCAAGGGATACATCGATAACCAACTAAAGGAGATATACTTCCATACTGCAAACCATCCTATATGATAACTTCTCTTCTCATGATATGACTCTAATAAAAGGTAAAAAGGTGAAAGATAAAGGTGTGATACCACGGCACTCCCCCAAGCTTGGAACAAGCCAAGGGGATGCCAATACCAATGACGAACTAATTCTTCGGTGGTGGCGGTGAACTATTCTCAATCAAGGCATGGAAAAGCTCCAGCATCTCGTGAAATCTATCATTCTCATCTTGAAATATCTCTACGTCTGTACTTAGAGCTCGATAGTGATCGCAGAAATCATATGCGACTCAAAGAGCGTCCTCTACTCCAGGGATGGGGCTGAGACCTGGAACCATTTGTCCTGGTCTCTGCATATTACAAGAAGAAACACTTGTAGTGTTACTCGATGACATCCTCTTTGCTTCCCTCTTGACGCCCTGGTCCATGTTCTTGCGCTTGGGAACTTGGAAATCATCTTCCATAGGCTCCTTCCCCTTGTTATTGGTGGCGGAGGCCATGGTGCTTCTAAAACTAAAAACAGATCCTTGCAGAAACAGGTCGAAACATAAACATGACGAGAAAACAATATACGGACCTCGGGGGGTCAGGGGGGTTATATATTAGAAATATACGTAACAAAAGAAGATGCAGTGTGAGAACTGGTCGGAGAGGGGCTCCAGGGCGCCCACACCATAGGCAGGTGCCGCCAAGGGTGGGCCCATGCCCCCAGGTGGTGTGGTGCCCTCGGGCACCGCCTCCTACCCTTCTTCGGCTCAATAATTTTCATATTTTCCATAAATGATAAAAATAAAAATTGAAAAGCGACGCGCGAACTTTTTCTTAACAGATTGTTACCTATTCGAAAACAGACTCTGCAGTTTCTGGAATCGTCCCTCTAATAAACTTCTCCAGAGTCACCACTTGAATAATATCAACATCTTCATCATAAGAATCTCCGTAAATACAATGTTTGAGTCTTTGCCCATTCACCACTTGTGTAGTGTTATCTTTAAGGGAAGCAATTTTGATTGCACCCAAATGATAGACTTCTTAAATAACATAAGGTCCTTCCCGTCTTGAGAGTAATTTTCCTGCAAAAAATCTGAGACAAGACCTATACAATAGAACTTTCTCAGCAACATGAAACTCTCTGTTAACAATTCTCCTATCATGTGATTGTTTAACTTTCTATTTAAAGAGTCTGGCATTTTCATAAGCTTCACATCTCCATTCATCTAAAGAACTCAAGTCAAGCATTCTTTTCTTACCGGCAAGTTTAAAATCTTTATTATGTTCTTTCACTGCCCAATAAGCTTTGTGTTCTAATTCTAAAGGCAAGTGACAAGCTTTTCCATAAACCATTTTATAAGGAGACATACCCATAGGATTTTTATAAACGGTTCTGTAAGCCCATAAAGCATCATTTACCTTATCAGACCAATTTTTCCTAGATTTATTAACAGTCTTTTGCAAGATAGATTTAATTTCTCTATTTGATAATTCTACTTGGCCACTGGGTTGAGGATGATAAGCTGAGGAAATTCTATGGTTAACATCATATTTAGCAAAGTGTTTTTCTAAAGCCACCATGAATAAAGTGAGAACCTCCATCAGTCATAATATATCTAGGCACACCAAACCTATGGAAAATAACATCTTTAAGCATTTTTAAAGAGGTCTCGCCATCAGCGCCCTTTTGTAGGTATAGCATCTACCCATTTAGTAAGATAATCAACAACAACAAGAATATGAGTGTAACCATTTGAAGGAGGAAATGGACCCATAAAGGCAAATCCCCAACAATCAATATGTTCAATAACAAGATAATAACTCACAAGCATTTCATTACGTCTAGAAATATTACCAACTCTTTGACATTTGTCACAAGATAAAACAAATTTACGTGCATCTTTAAAGAGAGTAGACCAATAAAAACCTGATTGTAGAACCTTCTGTGTGGTTCTATCTCCAGCGTGGTGACCTCCATAAGCACTACCATGACACTTTCTCAATATCTCTCGTTGTTCATGATCTGGAACACATATTCTCATAATACCACCTACTCCTTCTTTATATAAGTGTGGGTCATCCCAAAACTAATGCCTCAAATCATAAAATAATTTTCTTCTTTGTTGAGTTTTAAATGTTGGAGGCAAATACTTGGAAACAATAAAGTTAGCATAATCTACATACCATGGACTATCTCGTGAGCTTACTTTTATTTTAGCCAAGTGTTCATTTGGAAAACTATCATTAACAGGAATAGGGTCATAAGAAATGTTTTCCAATCTAGACAAGTTATCAGCAACATGATTTTCAGCACCCTTTCTATCCATAATGTGCAAATCAAACTCTTGTAAAAGCAGCACCCATCTAATAAGCCTAGGTTTAGCATCTTTATTTTCCGTAAGGTATCTAATAGCAACACGATCAGTAAGAATAGTGACTTTTGAATCAACAATATAAGGTCTAAACTTATCGAAAGCAAAAACCACAGCTAAGAACTCTTTTTCAGTGCTAGCATAATTATTTTGAGCAGCATCGAGAGTTTTACTAGCATAATGAATAACATTCAACTTCTTATCTAATCGTTATCCAAGAACGACACCTACAACAAAATCACTAGCATCACATAATTTCAAAAGGTAAATTCGAGTTAGGTGGTTGAACAATAGGAGCAATAGTTAAATCCTTCTTTGGAGTTTCAAAAGCTTCCTTACAATCATCATCAAAAACAAAAGGTACATATTTTTAAGAAGATTAGTAAGTGGCTTTGATATTTTAGAGAAATCTTTAATGAACCTCCTATTAAAACCAGCATGACTAAGAACACTACGAATACCTTTATAATCCCTAGGACAGGGCATTTTCTCTACTGCTTCCCCTTTAGCTCTGTCAACTTCAATACCTCTTTAAGAAATTTTATGTCCAAGAACAATTCCTTCATTCACCATAAAGTGTCATTCTCCCAATTAGGAACAAGATTAGTTTCCTCACATCTCTGCAAAACTTTATCAAGATTGTGCAAGAAGTTATCAAAAGAAGTTCCATAGACGGAGAAATTCTCCATGAATACTTCCACAATTTCTTCACAAAAACAATGAAAAATAGCAGACATGCATCTTTGGAACATAGCAGGAGCATTACACAAACCAGAAGGCGTACGTTTATAAGCATAATTTCCATAAGGACAAGTACAAGTTGTTTTCTCTTGATCTTGCGCCCTAACAGCAATTTCAGAAAACCCAGAATAACCATCACGAGAGCAAAAATGAGTTTTCTTAGACAACCTCTCTAACATTTGCTCAATAAAAGTTAAAGGGTAATGATCTTTATTAGTAACCTTGTTAACTTTCCTCAAATCAATGTACATTCTATAACCAACTACTACTCTTTGAAGAATAAGCTCATTATTTTCATTAGGCACAATAGTCTTTCCTCCCTTCTTAGGGACACAATGCATAGGGCTTACCCATCTACTATCAGCAATAGGAAAAATAATACCAGCATCAAGGATTTTTAATACCTCATTTCCTACCGCTTCCGTCATCTTAGGAATTAAACGACGTTGATGTTCAACTACTGGCTTTGCATCAGGTTCAATATTAATAACATGCTGACATTTAGTGGGGGAAATCCCTCTCAAATCACCAAGAGTATATCCAATAGCTCCACTGTGTTTCTTCTATATTCCTAATAACCTTTCCACTTCTTCACCTGAAAGTTTAGAACTAATAATAACAGGATATGTTCTCTTATCATCAATATAAGCATAATTAAGATCATCAGGTAAAGGTTCTAAATCAAAAACAGGATCCTCCATGGGTGGTAATGTTGTACCCAAGTCTTCCACGGGTAAATTGTGTTTCAATATCATCGATTGGCGAAGAAGAATATCGTAAATATCATTTCTCTCTTCCATAAAGACCTCACTTTCATGGTCCTCCATATATTGCTGCAAAGCATTGTTAGGAGCAAGAGCGATAGAGGAAAGCTGTTCAACGCTAAAAAAATTATTAGGCAGTTCAGATTAATAAGGAGCTCTAGCAAATTTGGAGAAATTAAACTCAGAAGATTTTTCATCAAATTTAGTCAATATTTCCTCCTTCTTACAATCTATAAAAACACCACAAGTGTTCAACAAAGGTCTACCAAAAATGATAGGACAAGTTTTACTAGCTTCCATACCCAGTCCTAGAAATTAGTAGGATATTTAGTTTTACCACATAAAACTTCCACATCTCTAACAATACAAATCTGAAAAATAGTTTCTCTACTAATAAGCTGAATAGCCACGTCAATATCTTCAAGTTCATAAGAACCAATTTCATGCATGATTTCCTTATAAAGCTCTTAAGGAATAGCACTGGAACTTGCACCAATATCACACAAGCCATAATAGCAATGATCACCAATCCTAACAGAAAGCACATGAACACTAGTTTTATTAGTTCTATGGGGATGTGAAACAATATTGGAAGCATCCTCACAGAGGACAATGTGTTCATCCTCTACATTTCCAGAGAAAAGATCTTTCACTATAGCTACTGTAGGTTCTATAGTTATTTCTTCATCGGGTTCAAGATTTCTTTATACTCTTGTTAACCACACTAGCTATAATATAATGTTCATTTACCTTAGCATGTAAAGGCATTTTCTCAATATAAGGATCAGGCACAGCAAGATTAACAACATTCACTTCTATATTTCTAGCAGGAACAATATCTTTATAAGGTGCATGGTACTTTCTCAACTCCTTTTTGGGAATATCAAGATAGGAGGCGAAGTCTTTTAAACAATTTTTAAGATTTGAGAATCAAGACCACAAACAGCACTAACATTATATAAATCATCACTTCCCATAAAAGCTTTAATGCATTCATAATCATAATTTATACCTGACTTTCTACCTTTGTCATTCTCCCATCCTTCAGTGTTTTCTTGAATACGGTCAAGAAGATCCCATTTAGCTTCTTCCTTCATACGTGTGAATGATCCAGAACAAGCATCCAATAAATCCTTATCATGAAGAGAAAGCCTTGCACAAAAATTATTGATAACAATATTACTCGGGAGCTCATGAACGGGACATTTAAGCATTAATAACTTCATTCTCCCCAAGCTTGGGAAATACTCTCTCCATAATGAGGCCAAAAATTATATATTTGATTCCGATCTTTATGAATCTCACTGGGAGGATAGAATATATAATAAAATAGAGGTACAATTTCCTCCCATCCAATAGATTCACCATTCTTCAGCATTTTAAACCATTCAGCAGCTCTAACCCTCAGGGATAGAGAGATGATTTCATTTTAACTTGGTCCATTGTTATACCTGCACACCTGAATAACTCGCATAATTCATGTATAAAGAGCAAATGATCACCAGGATGGACAGTTCAATCTCCAAAATACTCCCTTCGTATCAAAATGTAAGATGTTTTAGTTTTTCCTACACAAAATTTATCTAGACATATTTTAGTGTAAGATGCATATGAACCTACACACTAAAACATGTCTATATACATTTTGTCTAGGGAAAGCTAAAACATCTTATATTTTGATACAGGAGGGAGTAATAGTTATCCATAACACGTCCAACAATTTTCATAGGTATTTTAAAAGGATCCAATTCAGAAGATAATGGTCCATCTACTGCCCTAGAAGTAAAAGTAGTGCCCTTAAATAGAGAACCAAAAGGATTCTCCATAATAAAATAAAACAACAGAAAGAAATAAAAACAACACTCACAGTAAAAGCTTCTCTTACAATTTCACTTACTGATAGCGCTTCACTCCCCGTCAATGGAGCCAGAAAATAGTCTTGATGACCCACAAGTATAGAGGTGTATTGTAGTACTTTCGATAAATAAGAGTGTCGAACCCAACAAGGAGCAGAAGGTGTTGACAAGCAGGTTGGATAGAGGATACACTGTAAACACTAGCAAACATATTTTTGGTGGTATTTGATATAGCAGATAAATAAAGTGCGAGTAAATAAAAGACATTAAATATAATTGCAGCGAGTGGCCCAATCCTTTTGGTAGCAAAGGACAAGCCGGCTGTTCTACTTATGATTACCAAACATTCTCGAGGAGGAACTTCGTCAAGCGCTTTCGTTTCATACACTTTGATTAATATTTATTGTTTTGATAGGTTTTGTGTGGGTGAACCTATGCTAATGCACCATCCAACTAGGACTAATACATACTTGTGATTAAACCCCTTGCAAGCGAAAATCAATATTGATGATTTACGACAATTCAAGTTATGGTGAGAGGCTGGTATGAGCTCTATTTGTTTTCATTTTTGTACATATACTCATCCATGTGGACATGCTTAGTTTGTTCGTGTAAGGTGTATGTTATTTAATGGATTCTTAGTAGTTCGTGCTCTCTCATGGTAAGCTCTACTTTACTAATAGAGATAGCATGTCGCATCTTGTATTGTTCTATTCATAGAAGGGTATGACATTGTGGTATCTTCCTCTGAATGTTTCACTTGAATTGACTTGGCACATGCTCACGCGTGCATAAGACTGTAAACAAATATTCAATTAAGCCTTGATGATTTTATTTTTCCTTAGAGTATTTGTATCACTTTTATGCCCCCGTTAATTTTGTTTTGTCGCAAGCATGATTATGATGGGTTGTTGCTCTCATGATTGTCGCTCCCAGTCTTTTGCTAGCCTTCACTTGTACTGAGTATGAGCTCTACTCGTGCATCCAACTACCAAAAACCAAAGTTTGCCAAATGTGTCCACCATACCTACCTATATGTGGTATTTCACCGCCACTCCAAGTAAATTTTCATGTGCTACCTTTAAAACCTTCAAAATTCTTCTCATTTTGTGACACTATTTTAGCTCATGAATAAGTAGTAGTGGGGTCTGTTATCTTCCATACTAATTAAGTACCCCGACTTGCATGCTTGATGGTGCAGGAGTGCACTCGTTGGGAGACCCCAGGAAGAAGGTATGAAGAGCACATCAGCAAGTTTCCCCAAAAAAAGAAACTGAGGCTTAATCGATCAGTAGGAGAAAGAAATCACTTCTGAAGGTTGAAGACAACTGATGTTGGCAGGGCGCACTACCAGGCTCAGCAGCAACGTGGAATCTACACAACATAATGAAAGTACTTTGCCCCAATGAAACAGTGAGGTTATCAATCTCACCGGATTTGCTAACACAAAGGATCAGATGTATAGTGTGGAAAATAGTACTTGTTTGCAGTAAATGAAAAGAGAACAGTGATGGCAGTGAATGAGAGGAAAATAGTAGTTGCAGTAAAGAAAACAATGTTTGCAAGTGGTTGTATTATCAGTGTAAAAGAATGGATCGGGGTACACATTTCACTAGTGGTGTCTCTCCAAAACAGATAGATAACATGTTGGGTAAACAAATTACAGCTGGGCAATTGACAGATATAAAGGCTGCACCATAGTGCATATGCATGACATGATGATTACTATGTGATTCATGCGGGCATTAAAACAAGATTCATAGGCCGTTATCCAACTGCATCTCTGACTAATAATCCACCCTCGGAGGGTCATCCAATCAAACCTCGGGTATTAAGTTGCAAGCAACATATTATTGCATAAAAAATGTAAACATCGTTGTTTTCTCCCTAATGGCAACATCACATCCTCCATCTGTTACGTTTATGTCACTCAAGCGTGAATGAAAGGGAGGCATGAACCCACTATCGAGCATAAATACTCCCTCTTGGAGTTCAAAGTATCAACTTGGCCAATGCATCTACTAGTAACAGAGAGCCTGCAAAATCATAAATAACATAAACATGATAGATGGATAATCACTAGACATAACATTCAATATTCATCGGATCCCAACAAACACAACATGTAGCATTACAATAAGATGATCTTGATCTGTTAGGAAGCTCACAAGATCTAAACATAAGGCATAAAGAGGAGAAGACAACCATCTAGCTACTGCTATGGACCCGTAGTCCAAGGATGAACTACTCACGCATCACTCCAGAGGCAGGCATGGTGACGAAGATCCCTCACGTGATGATTCCCCCTCCCGGCAGGGTGACGGGGAGAGCTTTATAGCTCTCACAAACTAGGGTTGAAGATGACGGAGGCTACAAAACTTTTCGTGGATGGAGGCTCGCGTATTTAGGGTTAACCTGAGGAGGAGATTAAATAGGCAAAAGGGCAACGTCGGTGGGTGATGACCCACAAGTACATGGGGTCTATCGTAGTACTTTCGATAAATAAGAGTGTCGAACCCAACGAGGAGCAGAAGGTGTTGACAAGCATGTTGGATAGAGGATTCACTGTAAACACTAGCAAACATATTTTTGGTGGTTTTTGATATATCAGATAAATAAAGTGAGCGTAAATAAAAGTTGGTAAATGTAGTTGCAGCGAGTGGCCAATCCTTCTGAGTGCAAAGGACAAGCCGGTTGTTCTATTTATGATTACCAAACGTTCTCGAGGACATATGGGAACTTCGTCAAGCACTTTCGTTTATACAGTTGATAATATTTATTGTTTTGATCGGTGTTGTGCGGGTGAACCTTTGCTAATGAACTGCCCAAATAGGACTAATACATACTTGTTATAAAACCCCTTGCAAGCATCCGTAAATACAAGAATGTAATTAAGATAAATCTAACCACAGCCTTAAACTATGGGATCCTACACTCCCTCGTGTATCGGTTTCCTAACGAGGGTTTAGGTTTCTGTCACTCCGGCAACCCCACAATTAGTAGCCAAATACACAATGCATCCTACTAGGCCCATAAAGGTGAAGTGTCATGTAGTCTGCATTCACATGACACCACTAGAAGAATAACACCACAACTAAAATATCAAACCACTAGATATTACTTCAACATAATTCCACTATTACCATCTTGACTTCTCCCATGTCCTCAAGAACTAAACGGACTACTCACAATACATCATATGGATCATAATCATAGGTGATATATTGATGAATAACAATTTGGTCATTAAGTGCAAACACAGATAAGTCTCAAAAGCATCAACTACTAACAAGTAATCCACACCGAGAGAGAGATCTAGTGAAGAACAATGATACAGAACCCTAGTCATTACAACGGGACGGAGATGGATGGTGAGGGTGATGGTGCTGTTGATGATGATGATGACGATCTTGATGATTCCTAGAGTGACGACGATGATTTCCCCGACAGATTTCTCCCTACCGGAGAGCTTTTCTCTTTGTGTTGTTTTCCGCCCCGAGGAAGCGGCGGAATATTTCCTCGATGGTTCCCTGAGTCTTAATGTTCCCGGGGGGTCAAGTACGCGAAAGGAGGTGGCTAGAGGTGGGCCAGGGTGGCCACACTACCCCCAAGCGCGGCCAAGGGGACGCCCTTTGTGGTGTGGGCCCCTGGTGGCCCCCTGCGAGTCTTCTCATGGCTGGCGCCCTCTTCTAGACATCTAAGACTTCTCCGTTGCCCCCTTCTTTTTCTGATCTTATGAAATAGGGTATCTTGACAGTGCTTTTTTCATCATACTTCTGGTCCCTCTGTTTATTCTCCAGTAGTTATTAAACATGCAAAGTAAGATGAAATAACATAAGAAATGCATCATAATATGAAATATATCGATGAATAACAGAAAATTAAAATATAAAATAGTTATGCAAAATGGACGTATCAGTGGGTGGCCAGGGGCCCACACCACCTGATGGCGCGGCCAAGGTGGCGCCATCTTATGGTGTGGTGGCTCCAGCCCCCCCCCCTCTCCGGATCCCCTCCGGACTCCGTGTACGTGACTAATTTCTAAGACCGTGGGATTTTGTTTCGTCCAATTCCGAGAATAATTACAGAACAACTTTTCTGAAACAAAAAACAGCAGAAAACAGGAACTAGCTCCGTGGTTTGTTGTAAATAGGTTAGTCCGAGGAAGTCCATAAAAATGACACGGAATGTATAGAAAACATGTTGCATATGGCATGAAACAACATGGAACATCAGAAATTATAGACGTTTGAGATGTATCAAGCATCCCCAAGCTTAGTTCTACTCGTCCTCGAGTAGGTAAAACGATAAAAACAAAATAATTTCTAAGGTGACAACCCCCGCTCCTAGCTCCCCCGCTCCCTTCTCGGCGGCCACTCCGGCCCCAGCAACAACCTCCCCCTCTCGCTGACGGCCACTCCGGCTGCAGCGACCACCTCCTCCCCATGTCCACACCGGCGGAGGATATCTCACCGATGTCCTCCCGCCCCCATCTCCCTCCCCCTCCCCCACCCCCTCTCCCCTGTCCGATGAAGACGAGGCCCCTCCCCGTGGTCGCGAGGACTGCTGGCTAGGTGGAAGGGACAGCGACTCCGACAACTCACCGCGTTCTTATCGGGACGCACTGGCGAGCTCACCGGCGGATGGTGGCGTCCGCGAGGCATTGCGCGTGCGCCCTCACCTGCGCTCTAAGGTCAACCATGAGGCCCCCTCCGGTGTGGCCTTTGACGCGCTGGACAACTCCGAGGACTCTGTGGACGAAGACACCAACGAGGCGCCATGGAGCAGCCCAAGAGGAAGCGCGCCCGTGGACGTGCGGAGGGAAGAAGAAGGCGGCGATGCGCCCGTCGCGCGCCACGGATGAGGTTGGGGCCTATGACGCCTACGTCGGGCTGTGCCTCATGTGTACCCTTCCTGGACACAGGGCGAGGGATTGCCCGACGGGTCCGGTGTGTATCCGCTGCGGCCAGGAAGGTCACATATCCAGGGCGTGCTCCATGCCCTGCCCAAGGAGCCCCGCCGGCGAGCGGCGACGAACCAGCTAGCAAGCGGCCCCCGGGTGGATCGGCTCACTACCCTGACCAGCAGCGTACGGCGAGGCCACAGCCTATCCACCATGGGGGTGATCCTAGGGATGCTCGTGGCTGCGCAGGGCCAGGTGCTTCTTCCGGTCGGGGTGACGCGCCCTTGGCCAGAGCAGCGGCCGCGTCTGTGTCACGCGTGGGTGTGCCGCGCCCGGCAAGGACGACTACTACGCCTCCCCTTCTTGATGGCAGGCACGGTGATAGGGGTGGCAACACGCTCTGTGGTCCCATCGGCGACGCGGGTAGGCGGTTCGTCCTTCATGGCTGATGCAAGGAGGCCCCCCGCACCGACGCAGCACAGGACCGCGACCCCATCCATGGCGGACGCACGGAGGGTGCCAGCGTCGCCTACACGCACAAATGCCTTAAGCGTCCTGGCTGGCGCAAGGGTGGCGTAGCCGGCGTGTCCTGCGGAGGCGCGGACTACGTCGAGAGCTCGGCTAGAGGAGCGTGCGGTGGTCACGCTGTTGCCACTCATGCGCCGCGGAGACCGCGATGAAGGTGCACAACCCCTGGATATCGCACGCCCGGTGTCGATCGGCGGTGAACTCGCCTGCAGGCCGTCTAAGACCACGTGCATCTTCACCCGCACGCCGGAGGTTGACAACGCAGAGCTCGCGCTCCATTTCGCATTCGTGGCGACTCCGGTGGGGGGAAAACAGAGTTATCCGGCCGGAGTTGGTGGTGGAGGCCATTACGTCGATCTTCGATCTACCAATGGAGGTTTTCTCCGTTCACTGTTACCGGGACGGCGGATTCCTCATATACTTCCGGGCGGAGGAGGATCGAAGGATGGAGTTGTGGCAAGAGTTCCTACAGACGCCGTTCTTCCGACTTCTTCTCAACCTTGGTCACGTCGGTCGGGTGCAACGGCGGGGGCGCTTGGCGTCCACGTGAACCTCGAAATCGAGGGCGTACCGGCAAACACATGGAGTGGCACGGCGGCGGAGGCGGTCTTGACGCCGAACTCCTGGGTGGAGCGCTTGGACCCCCTGACGCACTCGCGAGCGGACATGGCCACCTTCCGTCTATCCGCCTGGTGCCTCGACCCATCGCTCATCCTTAGGGAGGTAGACTTCCACGTCACCGAGCCGGGCGAACCACCCTCTGCTCAAGTCCTGGCGGCGCCGGCGGAAGCCATCACTCCACCGAGCGTGGGAACGATGATGTACCCCCTGGTGGTTCACGTCACGGGCTTCACGGACTACAGGAGGCCCTCACCAAGTCCGGCCGGGCGCGGCGGCTCTGGCCGACGCCGGGATGGCCGGTGACGCGCCACTTCGAATACGCTCCGGGGAGGCCGGACTCACCCCCTGGCGGCGGGGCCACCAGCTTGGGTACGGCATTGGACTCTGAGACGCGTGGGGGAGGTGGCCGCATGGGTGGGACCAGCCAACGGCCAATTGGACCGGTCATCGTGGGGCGCACACTATCGTCAGGTGCACAGGTGGGGCCGCCCTCGTCGCGATGTGTTTGTCGTGGAAGGAAAGCGAGGCAGTCTGGTCGTAAAGGGAAAGCGTGGGCGCGTCGGGCCCCTTCCCCTGCGCCAACTGCCACTGACGGCGCAGCGATTGTCGCGAGGCGGATTTCAAACGCGCGCGCTGACGGTGGGATCGGGGAGGTCGTGGCTGACGCTGATTCTGGAGGGCCTGGAGCTACTTTGGCTGCACCTCCATGCAGCGCGCTGGTGGGTGGGCCCGCCCAGCTCTTGAACCATCCAGAGGAGACCACGATCGGGAGGCGCTCGCTCCCTTCTGTCAGTGTGGAGGAGACAGGGGCCCGCGCCACGTACGAGTCCCAAGGTTTCCTATTCGACCCCTCACGGGTCGCTACCGGGGATGACCAGGGGCCAACTGCTGATGGGCCTGCTGCTGCTGATGGGCCTGCTGCGCCGGACCTCGTCTTGGTCCTGGACGCGTTCCGGGCCGGTGGAGGACGCGCTAGCGCTAGAGACGAACGCCCTCTGGTGGACCAGGTGCTGGATGGTCCTATCCTGGGCTCGCCAACGGGCGAAATTGGTTTGGCCAATGCTTCTCCTGATGAGGATGACGAGGCGGTGGACGAGGAGATTGAGATCGATGCACCCCCTTCGCCGAGACCGTGGACCCGGCACTACCCAGGGGTCGATACAGCGTTTTGCCACACCGCCGGTTGTCTTCACTCGCCCGAGGCCGGTACACTCGGCTTCTGCACGCGCATCGACCGCCGCACAACCCCGTACCTTAGGACAGTTCCTTGAGGCGGCCAAGATGAGGTCGGGGGCACTCCTACGCGCCCCGGCCATCCACCGCCGACTGATGGACCTACACTTCCAACCACGTCGGAGCCTGCGGATCGCACGTTAGGCGGGAGGGCTTAACTCTGAGATGCGTGCGATTCGCAACCTGATGAGGAAGCTAGGCCTGATCAAGGAGGATATGGCGCCCTCTGAGGCTGCCTTGGAGGCCTTCCACGGGATGTTTGACTTACCGCTGACAAAGGACATGATCGAGGCGGCAGCTAAGCTCTACGGGTGGTCCCTGGTGGGCCTGCGAGGTTGCTTCCCCGCCACTGGGGGGCCGACGGGTGGACAGCTCGTTGAGCCTTGACCTGTACGGTCATTCCACGCCTCGGGTGTAAAGACGTTATTATGTCTTACGAACCTAAGGTGATGGTGTGTAACGTGCGTGGTATGAACGATCACGCACGTCGTACGGGTGTGTGTATTGTAGTGGGTACTACGGGTGTGTCTATTGTATGCTTGCAAGAGACTAAGCTTGCGGTTGTAACCCCATCTATCGTAATGGAAACCCTAGGCGCGGACTTTGACACTTACTACTTTTTGCCAGCGACGGGTACGAGAGGGGGGATTCTGCTCGCTTGGGTTAGCAGGTTGGTGCAGCTAGATAGCGCCCATGTTGACACTAACAGCATCACAGCAAGGGTCTCCCCACCCGGGGCGGCGCCTAGTTGGTGGCTGACATGTGTCTATGGCCCCCAAGAGGAGGCCGACAAGGTTGCTTTCTTGGATGAGTTGAGGATAGTGCGGGTTGCCCACCCGGGCCCGTGGGCCCTATGTGGCGACTTCAACATGATTTACCGGGATGAGGACAAGAGCAATGGCAACCATAACCGGCGGATGATGGGTCGGTTTAGACGGTTCATAAAAGACTACCAGCTCAAGGATATGTATCTCCATGGCCGCTGCTACACATGGTCAAACGAGCGTCGCTCCCCGACCTTGGTGCGGCTCGACAGGGTGTTCGTCAGGGTTGACTGGGAGGAGTTGCATGGGAGCTGCGCCCTAAGATGCCTCGCCACGGTGATTGCAGACCACTGTCCGTTGCTATTGGACTGCACCACACATGCTAGAGGAAGGAAGCGCTTCCAATTCGAGAGCTTCTGGCTTAAGATGGACGGATTCGATGAGGTTGTGGGGTCTGTCTAGGGAGTGATTGAGAGGGATCCCGACCCCTTCCGCAGACTCTCTGGGAAGCTGAAGCGCACGGCCCGTAGCCTTATGAGTTGGAGCGAGAAGAAGATAGTATGTATCAAACTGCATCTCCTTATAGCGCGGGGGGTAGTTCTGCGTCTTGACGTGGCCATGGAGTCGCGTGAGCTATCTTCGGATGAGCGATGCCTCCGGGCCCGTCTTAAGCAGACCTACCTAGGGTTGGCCTCTGGAATGCACGATGGCCTGCCAGCATGCTAAGGTTTCCTGGTTGAAGGAGGGCGATGAGAACACGGCCTTTTTTCACCAACACACATCCTACCGCCTCCATAAGAATGTGATCCATAGCCTACAGGTGGATGGCGCGGTCATCGCCAACCATGCTGCCATGGCGGAGGCCCCATTCGAGCACTTCTAGAGACCGCTCGGTACTTTGACAGATCGCCAACTCTCCCTCGACCTTGAGTTTTTGGGCACTCGCGCAGAGGACCTTACCAAGCTGAAGGTCGCCTTTACGGAGGAGGAGATTTGGGAGGTGGTGCGGCGGCTACCCCATGGTAAAGCGCATGAACCTGACGGATTTACAGTGGAGTTCCTCCAGCACTGTTGGGGGACGGTGAAGGGTGACTTCAAGGCGGCCTTCGATAAACTGTTCACGATGTGCGGGCGCGGCTTCCAGGGTTTGAACCAAGCCTTGCTGGTCCTGCTGCCGAAACAACCGGACGCGGCTGCCCTAGGGGACTATCGGCCGATTAGCCTGATCCACATCTTCGCCAAGCTGGTGGCGAAGACACTGGCTGCGAGGTTGGCACCAAGGGTGGGCACGCTCGTGGACAATAATCAATGTGCCTTCATTCGGAAGCGCTGCATCCACGACAACTTCATGCTTGTGCAGCAAACTGCCAGGCTACTGCATCGGTTGAAGGTGCCATGGGTGTTGCTTAAGCTGGATATTGCTAAGGCGTTTGACTCGGTCTCATGGGGCTTCCTCTTCGAGATCATGCGCAGGTTGGGCTTTGGACCGAGGTTTCGGGAGCTGGTCGCGATCCTCCTGTCCACATCGAGCACCAGGGTGATGCTCAATGGTGAGCCAGGACCCCCGATCTGGCACAGGCAGGGCCTGAGACAGGGTGACCCCCTCTCACCAACGTTGTTTGTGTTGGTGATGAACACGCTCAACGGGCTGCTAGCTAGGGCCGTTAAGTTGGGTATCATTTGGCGACTTGCGCTCCAAGATTTGGTCACATCGGTTTCTATGTACGCCGACGACGTGGTGATCTTCTGCCACCCGGATGACTCGGAGCTGCAGGCCATCAGGGCAATCCTAGACCTCTTTGGCCAGGCATCGGGCCTGCATACGAACTTCACTAAGTGCTCGGTTTCCCCGATCGCCTGCTTCGAGGTGGTGGATACCGGGGCTGCGACGGCCATGGGTTGCCAGCTCACGCCCGTTTCGATCTGTTACCTGGGGATTCCACTATCGGTCGGTCAACCCGTGGAAGAAGCACTCCAGCCCCTGGTTGATCTGCTTGCGGACAAGTTGCCCACCTCGAAGGCGGCTATGAAGCCCAAAGCTGGCCGCCTAACTCTGGTTCACGCGGTATTGGCTGCGATTCCCCTCCACCAGCTAATCGTGCTCAGCCTCAACAAAATGGTGCTCAAACAAGTGAACAAGATATTGCGCGGGTTCCTATGGACTGGTCGTGCGGATGCGAATGGGGGCAATTGCCATGTGAACTGGTCTAGGGATTCCCGCCCGCTGCAGTACGGGGGCTTAGGGGTTCCGGATCTGGCTCGCACCTCCATCAGTCTCAGGGGTGAGGTGGCTTTGGAGGATGCGTACTGATCCCACGCGCCCCTGGAAGGGGTTGGACATGCAATTCTCTTGATAAGAACGAGGCATCTTTGACGCGTCCACTTACATGGTGGTCGGCGAGGGGAACTCGACCTTGTTCTAGGAGAACCGGTGGCTGGGAGGGAGAACGATCAGAGAGTTGGCGCCTGATCTCTATGCGACGATCCCAAAGCATAGAAAGAGGTGACGCTCGGTCTGGCAGGCGCTCGTTGAGCACTTATGGGTCGCGGACATCTCTGGTGCGCTGAGTCCGTTGGCGCTCTCGCAGTACGTCCAACTCTGGGACCGACTCCGCATGGTCCAGCTAACAACGGAACCAGCTAGGTTGGTTTGGCGCTGGACCTCGGATGGGCAGTACTCCTCCCGCTCGTGCTACAACAGCTTGTTTCTGGGCTCGATTAGCTCGGGGTCTTGGAGACTGATCTGGAAATCGTGGGGCCCACCTAGGGTGAAATTCTTCGTATGGCTCGCCTGCTTGGATAGATGTTGGACTAGAGAGAGGCTGGCACGGCATGGCCTCCCACACGCGCTGAGGTGCCCCATATGCGACCAAGGCGAGGAGACCATGGCACACCTAAACACTGGGTGCCTATTCTCGCGGACGATCTGGCATGAGGTTCTCTCCTGGATACGATCTACCGCGGCCCCACCATCGGGTGAGGAGGGGCTCGAGGACTGGTGGGCGCAAACGCTGCACGCCACCCCTCGCACTCTGCGGAAGGGGACATTGTCGCTATTAATGCTTACAACTTGGTGGATTTGGAAGCATCGGAACACAGAGATCTTTGACAACGCTCGCCCCTCAATTGCCTTACTACTCGACACAATCAAGGCCGAAGCGCGGGATTGGGCTCAAGCGGGAGCATGGGGACTCCGGCAGGTCCTACCTTAGGCTAGGTTGGCGTTGAGTTGTACGGCACGATGTGGCCCTTTCTTGGGCTTATAAATATTAACTCTCTATCTATCAATGCATCGAAACTCAAAGCTTTTTCGTTTTAGCAAAAAAAAAACTTGATCATCATATTTTGTAAAAGCATATGTAAGCTGATGCGGGACCCAGCAAACCACTACGTGTGTAGTGCGCAAGTCGTTGACATAATACTCACAGAAGGACTTATCTGTGAATATTACATCCCTCGGAGTGGTACAAAAGAAACATAGCAGGTCCAAGCAAAGCTATAGGATACAAACTTCATTACAAAATCTTGAGAATCTCCTTGAAGAATCAAAGAAGATATCAAGAAAAGAAAACATCATAAGAAGCAATTCAAAGCTCCAAGATGGAGAATAACTCTAGCTCAGAACTAATCCACTACGGCTAATGTCAACCCTAATATATGGCTTGAAACAGCTAAGTCTAAGAATGGACGCCACCTACACCTTGATATCTTCTCCTCCACCCCGTTGTTGATGATGATTCTTTAACGACTAAGTAATATATCACTCCATCTAACTTCATGAGGTAGCGATGGCTTCACGATGGCGAATTCCATAGGGCCTCAACTCTAAGCAGGGGTCAAACAGGAACGAATGAGTAACGAGCGCTACTCATCAAGTTCATGATATATAGTGGGTAGTTTGATGCACTAACTACAGCTTTAGACCCGAAAGACTCATAAGCTAATGCAAGGTTTTGTAAAACTTCATTCAATAGGTTTCTTTTAATTATGAAAACTATGCCCTCGAGACCATCACAGGAGCTGGAACTTCATGGAGTTGCCTTTCGTGTAGCATTCGCAGTTCCTTCCTGGAACAGGGGGGTAACATGCCACATCCTTTTACACTCTGCAAAGGTGCGTTACTTTACCCATGGGCGATCAAGACCATGTTGCACAACCAGGTGTACATTCTTGTTCACTCCCACTCAGGTGTGCGGCCCGGTTGTTGATCCAAGCCAAACCATGCTTCTCCGCACAACGCACGCCCACCCGTTTCTGCCTACGGGTTGAACCCCTGATTCTACCCCTCACGGTAGATATCTAGGCGCCCCTGGCAGACCATCATAGACCCCAGAGTCCGCGAGAATTAAGGAATCCCACCCATGTGCATGTAGTCTCGCAAGACCTACAGCGAACGGCTCTCGCAGCCGTTGACATGCGAATGAGAGAAGATCACAGCTGACTTACTCGCCCCATACAAGACCCATGGTTTACGCGGTATTTACGGCGCACAGAGTTCTGACGGCATTTGTGATTAATTCCTAGGTAATACTTTCCCATACAGATGGAACCTTCCTTTGACCTATTCATCTTACCATGGCTCCATCCGCCCACCAAACAGAAGACTACCACTCGGGTAGTCATTCAAGTAGTCTTATTATTATAAAATAGGATCATTCATTCTTTTGATAGTAGGTGATAATACAATAGGGTTTTTGAAAATAGTTCATTATGAAATGATGCAAAGGATATGAGCAAGTGATGAACTTTCCCGATATTGAAATAGCCATAATAATCCATGTCTTCGGGTTTGAAGGTCGCATAGAAAATCCCGAGATCTGAAAGATAGCTAAGTAGTCCCAGTAAGGACTGCAGAAAATACTGGAAACATGATACATGCATAGTAATGAGATGCGTCGCAAAATACCCTGGAAAATACCCTAGCTTACAAGTGTAAGCTACGTTTGATACACAGGTTTTAGGTGAATTGTTTCATTACTTGTGGTGATGTGGTTATTACTTCTTTTAGTCTTACATGTGTTTCACTTTACTTAACAAACAATTGTTATCATGTTTAGATTATAAGTATTTATCACATGGTTATAACACAAGGTAATATCATATTGAAAACAACTTTAAGGAAATAACAACACATGTTGCTTTTCACTATTGAAAAGTATGGGGC
This sequence comes from Alopecurus myosuroides, assembly GCA_028641055.1. Lineage (NCBI taxonomy): Eukaryota > Viridiplantae > Streptophyta > Magnoliopsida > Poales > Poaceae > Alopecurus > Alopecurus myosuroides. Next base: position 130,379,262 of record CM054058.1, read on the forward strand.
TAAGACCAAAGAATTTAATTGAAGGTGAGTACATACAACAATCGTCTCTATCAACTTGTAATCCAATAATGTTTGTCAAGATTATTAGGAAGTAAAAACTTATTTGGGTTCGATATTAAAGAAGATAGTGTGGTGTTGGTTAGTCCTCGTTATATTGGAATCCTATAGACTTCCCTTATACTTCTTAAAATGGAATTCATAAATTAAACAAAATAAGTTGTTGTAGACATAATGATTTTGAAAATGTTGTTATATTTCATTTGGTATATTATTTGAATGTTTCTGAAAAGACTATAATAAGTTATTGATTTCTTAATTTTAAATGTATTAAATGGCTAGGTAAAATATTGCACACAAGAAAACTTGGTCAAATGACTATGAAAACATCATATGTGAGTTGCATTTGTCATTTGGAGCATTTTGGTATATAACTTGTATTTTTTCTGATTTTATGAATTATTTATTATTTTTTCAATTTTAAATGATTTATTTAATTAAAGAAAATGTTTAATTTTAAAATTTATCAAACATTTTTAAAAGTTTATAAACATATAGATTATATTTTTCTAAACATTTCCATATTTTGCTCATATTTTTCGCATAATTATTTTAACAGTTATTGATTTATTAATTTTAATTCATTTTCTGCCATTTTTAAATTGACAGGTGGGACCCACCTGTCAGTTTTCATTTTAATTTGAAAAATAAAATAAACAGAAAATAAAAACATGTATTGACATCATGCTGACATCATGACATCATCAAAGTGAAGAATTCATCTCAGATTGCATCCAATCCAATGAAGTTGATGAAAATTGATGCAACTCGTGGACTCTCCGAGCTAGTTAGGGTCACGGGAACGTCTAGGCGGTGGAGGACTGACCAAATAGTCGCCGGAGGTGAGACGGTATCCATCGGCGCGGTGTTCATGGTCGACGCACGTCGGCAACACGCTTTCGTCGCCCAAACCCAAAATGGGAAACACCAGAGGTTCTTGAGCTCACCAGGAACGTGGTGCTGTGGTCGGTGAAGCACAGCGAGGTCCCAATCACCGGAGGCGTCCAATATTGTCCAGCGAACGGACTTGGGGAAGAAGGAGCGATTCCGCCCCTCCCGGGCTTCCCTGCTCCCGTGTGTTCTCGAGTCGAGGGAGTAGGAGATGGAGATTCTGGTGGTGCTTCCGATTGCTCGCGGGGTGGCCAGAAACGACGGCACGCGGCGACGGCCGTGGGTGGCTAGGGTTAGGGTTTCCCCACGGAAGAGAAATAGAGAGTAAGAAAGCCCGTGCGTGAGGGGAAGAAAGTTCTATGCGAACGTCTCCCTAGGCTTTATACTCGCGGAACGACGACGAGGAGGAGGTGGCAGTGGCCTCGCAACGGCATCGTTATCCTCTGCCTTCATGCAGAGGAAGAAGAAGAGGGAAAAAAGAAATGGAGATTTTCAATAACCCCCTACTGAAAAGAAAACACTATTTTCAAAGTTTTTTTGTAAAGAGAAAAATTATTAAAAATCATATTTGAATTCCTTATCAAATTTTACACCTCACCATGTTTTGTTTTGGTGGATTTTAAGAATAATTTTATTTTATGTTAGGAGTTCAATTTTAAGTGATATTTTATATTTTCTCTCTATTTAAATTCCATATGAATTAAAATCTACTTAGTGTATGCTATGACATGAAAACAACACCACTGATATGTTATTGAAATAATGGTATGTTTTCAAATAGACAAATTTAGGTATAAGAATTTTAGGAAACAATCTGTAAAACAACTTTGTAGTGTTTAATTTTTTTATGTATTATGGAAAAACAACCAACTATGGAATACCACTCCAAATCCTAACACATTATTTGGTTAGAACATGAACTTGTTTTCTTTTATAATACTATGTTATTTTCATAGTTAAAACTCTTAGAAATTGTGGTTGATATTTTACTGAGGTGTGTGTACTCTATGTTTGTTGTTTTCAGTACTTGATCAACTGGAAAACATCAGTGGCTTTGGAACCTCATTTGTTTGTTTTCCAAATAGATTCCACTATGGATTTTATCCCATGTTTATTTTGGAAACATGTGATCATTTGCATGGTTATGTGTAGATGAATTTTTGTTATTAATTGTTAGTCTTATGTATGAAAAGGATCTAGAAAACAAGTTGGACTTGTTACCATCTACCTCCACATAACACAAGTCTTAGGAAGGCAATGTTTGGTTATTATTTCTTACTTGATAAGTATTTCCATTAAAGAGATTAACATGTATCCTTGTCACTGATGAGCTTGACAAGGAATAGAGATTATAGGTCTCTAATATCACCTAATGGTACCCTGGATGATTTCTTATGCTAGGCTTCCTTACTAAATCAGTGTTGCTCTTTGTGGTCTTCTGTTGCCTGATGTACTTATCTCTAGTTCCCACTAGTCTTCATATACTCCTTTTGTCACTTGCAAGTAATATCATCTCTTGGATTCCAACTTCTACTGTCTCACCCTTGTGATGAAGACAACCAATTACACCAAGCAAGATTTATTTTATGACATCAAGTTTCCATGTGCATATAAGAGGAATTTGTTAACAAGTGGGCCAGACTTGCCTCCAAATTACTAATCATATACAATTGGCTAAGATGTACTAGGTTATATGATCTTATGTTCGTTTGTGTATGACACTCAATTGTTTGAGTATACAAAAGTGATATGTTAACAAGGTCTCGAAGCTTGTTACCAAACTACTTCTATAAAACACTAACATTGGAATATCACCCTATTTCTTGGGGATGAATAAGATCAGATTGGGATACAAGAGTTTCCAAATACTCTTATAATATATTGGAGTAGCACTTATAGAACAATCTGAAGAATCATTTTGCATATCTTCTTGTCTAAGTTTGTCCTGCCTCGTGGGTTGCTTCTCTTGCAGAATGACTTTGAGATGATTGGAAAATAATAAGATAAAATGATCCAGAAAAATTATTAAGATCTAGATTAAGAGTTGGTTCAGGATTTTATTCTCCTTCAATATACTTCTCATTTTGTTTCCCATAAGATATGTTCTTGTTTCATGTATGATTGGTTTTACTAAGTTATCAATTCAATTCCTCTAATATAGGTTATAACTTGTTGCTATTCCATTAATTGTATCCAGAGATACTTTAGTTTTTGAATATTGATTTGGATAGAAATATGGAGTGTTGGTGGAATGAGGATTGAAGATAATAAGTTGATCAAATAGTTCATTGATGTGTTGAGGTTTCATATGCTCACTTGTATAATACGAATGAGACATTGAGCACATGAAGGTTATTGGAGTTTAATGACTTATGTCATAGTTGTTAGTTGTTTTATCAGGTGTCATGATTTTACTTTATATTCTTCTTTATGTCATCTTTGTCATGCATAGTGCAGACATAGAGATTTGGGAAGATCATATGTAATGATCAGGGTTTAGTACTAGTTTAAGAAGGTTTGTTTCAGCTTTTAAATGCTTCCTTTCTTGTTGATGAGATATGTACATATTCCATAAATATGTTATTAATGATAATTAAATTATTTCCCACTTGTGGGTTTTAGTTAACACTTTGTTTCTATCATTTGTGTTCTATTGAACCTTTGTTATTTTCTTATGAAGGTGTCGGGGGGTTACCCCCGAGTAGGGTAAAGGCAAGTGCTAAGGGCAAGATCAGAAGGGATGTTTGGCCGAGTAGCCGGCTACCCGGTACGTGCTACCCGGTCGACTGCTATTTGGTCTTACACATAGATGGCCAAAAAGAAGAATCAAGGAAGTTGTATTCCTCCGAGTAGAAGAGTTGGCCCGAGTAGAAATGGCGGTTTCCTACTCGGGCCAGAAGTCAAAGGAGCCGTTCTGACACAGGATCCCGCGTATCCTGGGTCCGTACTTTGGCACTGTTCATCTGCAGAGAGCGTGCCTGACCGTGGCAGTATGTCAGCAGGGCGTCGCAGGATAGGGGGGGACCTACTCTGTGTTCGTGGCAGTGATAACAGATCGGCTACTTGGTTTTGCACAACGACTTTCCACACCGGACAAACTAGGAAGCCAAAGCTGTCAGCGGGAACTCGGAAGTACGCAGTGTGCACACAATGTCGACATCTGTTTGTATTTTTGCCGGTTGGCTGTATCCGGCTGGGCACCAGTATATAAGGTGCCCTGCCCCCTCCTGCGCGAGGGATCCTGGAATCGGTTCACATTCTTGACCTAGTTCATCATAGAGAGGAGAGTGGCTACTCGGCTGAAGGCCAAACTTGTACTGTGGCTACTTGGTGAGACATTAATACACAGAGAGAAAGGCACGAGTAGGGGTTTTACCTCCACACGAGGGCCCTGAACCTGGGTAGATCTTGTTGTTTGCAGTGTTGGATTCGTCCCACACGCGGCTACTCGTCGCGTGATCCCTCCCCGAGCGCCTCCAGCGTCCATCGTCCCCACAACTTTAGCCATCCTATGGCATCTGCCGTGACACCACCACGACAGTTGGCGCCCACCGTGGGGCAACCAGCGGCGCTGGCTGGAGTTTCTGTTCGGACGGGATCTACTTCTGCGGAGCGCGTGGTCTGTGGCCTTGTCCACAGATTCGGCTCCTTCGACTTCGTCATCGACAACGCAGGCGACTTCGGCGGCAAGGCCATGCCGGAAGGCGGCACGGTGATCTCCTTCGGCTCGCATCTTGTCTACGTCGCCACCGCCGTCGTCCGCGAGTTCCTGGAGGAGGTGCTGGTCGCAGAGGATCCTCCTGCTGTGATTGCTGCTCGCGGAAGGCCTTTGGGTTGTTCTGCGGACAGCGCGGAGGTGATGGTGGCTGGCCTGGCTGCGGATGCCGGCAAGGGCGCGGCTGGCGCCGCGGGCGTCATCGAGGATCTTGCTGGCTCGAGCGCTGGCGGGAAGACCCACAAGCCCTACGAGAAGGACTGCAACCTCCCCCTCTCCACTACTCCGACAGTTCCTGCGTCCGCTGCGCGGACTGGCATGCCGCCTCCCACCGACATCGAGCTCTTGACCATGAAGGCGCAGCTCGACCGGCAGCGCCAGGAGTTGCTCGCCGAGCAGGCGGAGTTGGAGAAGGTTAGGCTTGAGCTTAGTCTAGACCAGAACAAGTACAACAAGGATCACGGTTTCATGCCAGTTGCTAGGAGGGCTAGCAAAGTAGGTGCTACGCGGCGCAACTTAGGTGCCGATATGGCAACAGTTGTAGAGGCTCCTAGCCAATCTGCCACCGCAAACACCTCCACTAGGCCTAGGTACAGCACCCCCGCCAAAACACTTAGAGCTGCTGAGGCCGTAGCTGCAGAGTTGCCGCATCTCGACGGCGACGCGCGCGCTAGGCAACAGGAGAGGCTCAATGAGCTAGTGCTAGAGGCTGCTAGGCAGAACGAGGAGTTCCGGAAAGCCAACCCGGGTGCTGGAGGTCCTCAGGTGGTGCACTCGCATGCGGCCAGATCTAACGATCAGGCCTCGTCACCGCATCGCAGTCGCGAGAGGGACCGCAGTGGCTATTCGGGAAGAAACAGGCAAATGCAGGTGTACGACCCGACTGTCGCTGCGAAACAGCTCGCTGTGCCGCGATAGTCCGGTCAGAAACACAACTCTGCTGGAGCAGGCTTGCAAGCCCATAAAGCTCATAGCCAAACGCGAGGTGGAGATCGCCCGAGTCCTTCTCGGCAACAGGTTGCTCAGCCTACTCGGCAAAGGCCTCAGCAGCCAGCTGCTACTCAGCCCCGTGCGGCTGCCCGAGTAGCCAACCTGGTGGGGCAGCCTGTGGCCATGGAGATGGACAGGTATGATGATGGCTACTCGGCTATGGGTTTGGCTGGGTATGATATCATGGATCGCGTGGGTGAGCGCGTGCTGGAGCCCAATGATGTTCGGTACAAGTTGGACTGGATCAGTCTATCCGCACGGCTCGAGAACACGGGGCCTCTCGGCCCTGAGTGCTTTGGCCCGCGCATCATGAACGAGCCGTCCGTGAAGAACTTCCATCTCGCAAGGGGCACCAAGAGCTACAATGGCAGCACCAAGCCGGAAGAATGGCTCAATGACTATGTCACCGCGGTTCATTTCGCGAACGGCAACCGGAGATGGGCTGTGCGGTACGTTCCGCAGATGCTCGAGCGTCCAGCTCGCACTTGGCTCAACAACTTGCCCAAGAACAGCATCAATTGCTGGCTGGATTTCTCGGAGGCCTTCATCAGCAACTTCACCAGCACCTACAAGAGGCCGAATAGGCCGCAGCAGCTGTCCGCTTGCAGGCAGCGGGAAGACGAGACGGACCGCGAGTATCTTACTCGGTGGAGCACATTGCGGAACACCTGTGAAGGTGTGAATGAAGCCCAGGCCATCACTTGGTTTGCGCAGGGTTGCAAGCATGGCAGCATGTTGTGGAAAAGGTTGCAGAGGGAGATGCCGAACATTCTGGCGGAGACCATCAAGATTGCGGATCAGTACGCGCTTGGTGATCCTACTCAGCCACTGATGGACTCCTCCGAGCCGAGAAGGAACTTCAACAACAGCAAGCGCAACGAGTTCCGCAACAAGCGCAGGGGTGACCGAAAAGATACTCGGTATGATCCTGAGGAGGTGAATGCAGTGGTTGTCGGAGCTGGGAGTAGACAAAGGCAAAAACCTGCTGGAGCCCAGTACGGGCAGAACTAGAACCAGGGCCAAGGCAACAAGAAGCCATACCGTGCTCCTCAGCCGGGTAGCGGCAACTCGGAACCGGCTAAGAAGTTTGTCTTCGATGACATGAGGGATGGCCCATGCAGTTTTCACACTCAGCATCCTTCGAGGCCTGCCAACCACACTACTCGGCAATGTGAGTGGTGGGATCTGATCAGGAATGAAGCCTTGCCTCCTCCTCCTCCCCTGCCAGCTGCGAATGCCAATGTGCAGCCTGCTCGAGCACCCGCACCTCGGCCTACGGCATTCCCCAGAAGAGAAAATGTGAACCAAGTGGCTTTAGGAGCCAATTGCTACTTCAACAATGAGGGCTACCGCAACAACAACAACAACCGCAACCGCAACAACAACAGAGGCAACAACAACTACCATGGCAACAACAATGGTAACAATGATGATGGAGGCCGCAACCAGTACCAGGAGCACCACGAGAGCTATATGATCTTCACTTCTGAGCCTGTCGACAAGCAGTCGCAGCACAGGCGTGCCATGGAGGTCAATGTTGTGATCCCTGATGTTCCTCACTACATGCACTGGTGCAACATAGAGATCACGTGGTCCCGAGCAGATCATCCTAAGGTGATGCCCAACCCGGGTAGCTATGCCTTGGTGCTGGACCCTACCTTCTTGGGTCCCGAGAAGAACGTGAGATTCAACAAGGTGCTGATCGACAACGGCAGCAGCATCAACATCGTGTACAAGGACACACTCGAGAAGCTCGGGATTGCCGAGAACATGCTGCTACCTAGCAAGACCACCTTTCATGGCATTGTGCCGGGAATTTCTTGTTCTCCAATGGGCCGAGTGTGGATAGATGTGCTATTCGGTACTAGGGAGAACTGCCGCACGGAGAGGCTGCAGTTCGAGGTGGTTGATCATCAAAGCCCCTACCACGCCCTACTCGGCAGGCCTGCACTGAGCAAATTCATGGCCTCTACCCACACTGCATATCTGAAGATGAAGATCCTTGGTCCCAATGGCGTGATTACCATCTCTGGTGATTACAAGAAGTCCATGGAGTGTGCCTCTGCTGGTTCTCAGTTGGCGGAGTCGATGGTGATTGCTGCCGAGAAGAAGAAGATACATGAGGTGGTGGCTATGGCGCAGGCGGCACAAGGTGTTGCGCCTGGGATGCCGAGCTCCCAGTACGGGACCGCGTTCCAGGCATCCCAGGAAACGAAGAAGATCCAGGTAGACCCTGAGTTCCCCGACTGCGTTTCCATCATTGGCTTCGGGTTGGCGGAGAAATAGGAAAGCGAGCTCATCCACTTTCTCCGTGAGAATCGGGACGTGTTCGCCTGGTCCAATGAAGATCTTCCAGGTGTCCCGAGGGAGTTGGTTGAGCACTCACTACATGTGCGTCCTGACGCCAAGCCAGTGAAGCAAGCTATGCGCCGCTTCGGAGATGAGAGAAGGAAGGCTATCGGTGATCAGATCACCAAGCTGCTGATAAGCAATTTCATCATGGAGGTGCTGCATCCGGATTGGCTAGCCAACCCGGTCATGGTCGAGAAGAAGAAGGAGGATCCTAAGGCCGCTACCGCGTGGCGCATGTGCGTCGACTACACCGATTTGAACAAGGCCTGCCCCAAGGATCCTTTTCCGCTACCTCGCATCGATCAGGTTATCGATTCCACTGCTGGTTGTGAGCTCTTGTCTTTCATAGATGCCTACTCTGGTTTTCATCAGATAGCTCTCAACTCTTCTGATCAAATAAAGACTGCTTTCATTACCCCGTATGGGGCTTCTTGCTATCGTGTCATGTGTTTCGGGTTGCGGAATGCGGGTGCTACTTATCAGAGATGCATGCAGAAATGCTTGCACGATCAGCTCGGCAAAAATGTGCAGGTATACGTAGATGACATTGTCATCAAAACGAATAAAACACAAACTCTGCTTGCCGATCTTGAGGAAACTTTTGCTAACTTGCGCAAGTATAAAATGAAGTTGAATCCGAGTAAATCCACATTTGGCGTCCCGGCTGGCAAGCTACTTGGCTTCTTAGTGTCTAGTCGGGGCATTGAAGCCAATCCTTCAAAGATAAAAGCTATCGAGAGCATGTCTTTGCCGAGATCCCTGAAGGATGTGCAAAAGTTCACTGGTTGCTTGGCATCTCTGAGTCGCTTCTTGGGCAGGATGGGCGAGAAGGCCCTGCCTTTGTACCAATTGATGAAGAAAAGTGACAAGTTCGTCTGGACGCCGCAAGCGGATGTGGCATTCAACGAGCTGAAGGCAATGCTGGGTAGCGCTCCCATCTTGGCTAGTCCTCTACCCAAAGAACCAATGCTGCTATACATTGCTGCTACCAACCGAGTAGTCAGCATGGTAATTGTGGTGGAACGAGAAGAGGAAGGCAAAAGTGTGCAGCGGCCAGTATATTACCTCAGTGAAGTGCTATCCAGCTCCAAGCAGAACTACCCGCATTACCAGAAGATGACTTACGGCGTGTACCTGGGCGCCAAGAAGCTGAAGCATTATTTCCAAGAGCATCCCATCACTGTTGTGAGCTCCGCTCCCATCTCGGATATCATGGGCAACAAAGAAGCGAGTGGCAGAGTAGCCAAGTGGGCGATCGAGCTAGCCGCGTACGCTCCCGCGTATGCGAGAAGAGAAGCCATCAAGTCTCAGATTCTGGCGGAATTTCTGGTGGATTGGGCTGAGGTGCAGTACGAGCCTCCTTCCCCCTCAACCAATTACTGGAACATGCACTTTGATGGCTCAAAGGTGAAGGAAGGCCTTGGTGCTGGCGTAGTGCTTACGTCACCTAAGCGAGACCAACTCAAGTACGTGCTGCAAATCCATTTCAAGGCATCCAACAATGTTGCAGAGTACGAGGCCGTGGTACACGGCTTGCGAGTAGCCAAGGAGGTTGGCGTGCAGCGCATTGTATGCTATGGCGATTCAGATCTGGTGGTGCAGCAAGTTTCTGGCACTTGGGTTGCCCTGGATGCCAACATGGCATCATATCGCTTCCTGGTACAGTCTATGACTGGATTCTTTGAAGGCTGCGAGTTCCAGCACATCCACCGAGCAGAGAATGAAGCAGCAGACGAGCTGTCCAAGTTGGGGTCTTCTCGGCAGTCTATCCCGGCGGGAATTGCCTTGGAGCATTTGAGAAAGCCATCCCCCAACTCAGAATCAATATTTGTTCCTTCTCTGCCGAATGAAGAAGCTGTCCCCATGGAGATTGACTGGGAGAATGCAACAGAGAACCCGGGGACTGTCGTTCCCTACTCGGGGACTGTCGTTCCCTACTCGGGGACTGCCACTCCCTACTCGGGGACTGTCCTTCCTTACTCGGGGACTGCCCCTCTCAACCCGGGGACTGTCGCATTCATTGAGGAAGTTCTCGCAAATCGTTTAGGGCTTCAAAGAGGTGCTCCCAACCCTAAAGAGCAGACAGTGGCACCTGTTCCGATGGAAGTGGACGAACCAGTGTTTCCCACGCGGGAGACACCGAGTTGGGCTATGCCCATATTATCCTTTCTAAGGGACGGTACCCTGCCAGAAGATGAGGTTGCCGCGAGGCAGATTCAGAGAAGATCCAAGGGCTACACAATATTCAGAGAAGTGCTGCACAAGAGAAGTGCTACCGGCATGCTGCAACGCTGTGTGGAACCAGAACAAGGAGAAGAGATTCTGGTAGAAATACACCAAGGAGAATGCGGGCACCACGCCTCTTCTCGGGCATTGGTCAAGAAGGCTTTTCGGCACGGTTTCTTTTGGCTCACTGCTTTGAAGCAAGCTGAAGATATTGTGAGGAAGTACAATGGCTGCTAGAGATTTGCAAGTAAGATCCACTTGCCTGCTTCCGAGTTGAAAACCATTCCCATTACTTGGCCATTTGTTGTTTGGTGCTTGGATATGGTTGGTCCCTTCAAACCGGCTAGAGGCAACATGACTCACATTTTGGTCATGGTTGATAAATTCACCAAGTGGATAGAAGTGAAGCCTATTCGGAAGTGCGATGGAGCCACAGCTGTGAGTTTCTTGAAGGATGTGATCCTGAGATACGGCTACCCGCACAGCATTATCACGGATAACGGCACAAATTTTGCTGAGGGAGCAATGGTGCGGTTCTGCATAGATAAGCATATCCGGCTAGATGTTGCGTCCGTTGCGCATCCCGCCTCCAATGGGCAAGTCGAAAGAGCAAATGGCATGGTGCTAGCAGGCATAAAGCCAAGGCTGATTGAGCCACTACTGAAAACACCTGGGTGTTGGCTAGACCAGTTGCCAGCGGTGCTGTGGAGTCTAAGGACTACCCCTAACCGGTCAACCGGCTACACACCATTCTTCTTGGTATATGGGGCTGAGGCCGTACTGCCAATAGACCTAGAGCATGATTCTCCCCGAGTAACCCTCTACACTAAGGTGGAGGCGAGAGAAGCTCGAGAAGATGACGTTGACCTGCTAGAAGAAGCAAGAGAGCTCACTCTGTCACGATCAGCTATCTACCAGCAAAACTTGAGGCGTTACCATAGACGGAAAGTGAGCCCAAGGGTTTTCCGAGAAGGAGACATGGTCTTTAGGCTTGTGCAACGCACAGCCGGGATGCACAAACTGTCTCCTCCCTGGGAAGGGCCTTTCATTGTGAGCAGAGCTCTACACAATGATGCCTATTACCTAATCGACGTGCAGCCATCACAGAAGAACAGGGCGGACAAAGCTGGAGAGGAATCTAAGCGCCCTTGGAATGTAGCTCTACTTCGTCGCTTTCATTCATGAGCAAAAATGTGTATGTACTCTCTTATCCGAGTTGAACCTCTACTCTGCAATCTAAAATTGAGCTCGGGGACTTCCCTCGTCCAAATTTGCTCTATGTGTTTCTACCCGGCTTCACTTTTGTCTACTCGGTTGCTCTGCTTAAAATTTCATGAGTATATTTAGTATTGTGTTTAAACCTACGTGCCAACTCTTCGACTCTGCTGCTGTCCGAAACCCGGCTTCATGGCAAGCAAGAGAACAAGCTAAAGGTCAATGAGCACAAGAAAAATTACTAAGGAAAGAAAGAGTGCAGGAACCGAGTAGGGGGGTCCTTTACTACTGTCTTTTGTCTACTTTTTTTCGGCTAAGTGGTGGGCAGCGTTACTATGAGTGTTTCTAAGTGGCTAAGTATTTGCAACTCCAACTCTGAACTCTTGTGACTCGAATACCAAAAAAGCAACAAGTTGCGGGTAAGAGTTGAGATAAAAAGGAACAGTGAATAAGAAATGCAACTCGGGGACTTGCATAATAACGCAACCCGGCATCGAGCCAAGGTTGCTCAAATTGCTAAGTTGAAAACATCAAATGAGAATAAAATCGAGTAGCAACGAAAAGCATAATTGTTTCGATACATTTGCGCCCGGCATCCCGGGGATCTGATAAAAGTTTTCAAAGATAAGTGTTGCAGGACGTAATCAGGTGGAGGGAGAAACATCTTCGGCGTTGGCCTTGGCGGCATCGGCTTCAGCGTTGGCCTTGGCAGCGTAAATTTCCGAGTTGGCGGCGTCAGTATTCGCAGCATCTGCTTCTGGGTTGGTGGCAGCCTGGTCAGAGGTGGCTGTGGCCACCGAGATGAGGTCCGTCGCCGAGGTGGAGGCAGCTGATTGGGTGCGGAGTACCGCCACGTAGTCGAGGGCTGCGCCTGATGACGAGCCGAACTCGAGGGCCGCAGTGTCGATGGTCATCTTCTCGCTCTCAGCCTCATCTTCGCTATCCGCGACGACCGTGCATTTCCCCTTCCCGGTCTTGTCATCAGCGTTGTTGAAGCAGCTCAGACCTTCGGAATCAGTGGCCTCCTCGTCAATGTCTTCATCCTCGTCTTCGCCCTCGCCGTCAACATCAGTGTCAGGCTCGGTGAGGCCATCGATGAAGCGCGCAGTGTCTGCGTAGGAGGCGATCTCGTACGCAACTGCCTGCCGGCGAGTCACGCACTTGGGATCCTTCTCCCACTTCGAATTCTGGCGCATCTCGAGGATGATATCCAGATTCAAGTTTTCATACCAGCTGCATATGAAGAGGAGCAGCATATCAGCGCCTGCCCGAGCTCCGGAGGCTCGCCACTTCTTCAGCTCGGCCTTCACCTCATTCAGCTTCTCGGCGAGCGCGCGCACAGTCTTGGGCACAGGGTCTCGGGGCCAAAACAAGGCATGGAGCTTGAAGGCAGTGGACACCAAGTCAGTGCCCAGGCCCCTGAGATGCTTGAGATGGGTCTGCATGCTCGTGAGATTATCTTCAATCGAAGACTTAGTGTCAGTGGGAAAACCCTTCTCAGTTCGGAGCTCTTGGGCCTTAGTGAGGCCTGGCTTGCAACTCGAGCACAGGTCGGGGAAGATTTTTGCAAATGCTATCAGAGAAGATTAGAAACAGGGGCAGAAGAAAGGAGCGAACCGAGTAAACAAGAGGAAGAAAAGTGAGATAAACAAAAGCAGCGATGCAGGAACTTACTGTTCAGCTCGCAGAGTAGCGACTCCAGCTTCCGCCTCCAAGATTCCTCATCAGCAGTGTGCCTCTCTTCAACCTTGCGGAGCCCGGCTAGCTGGAGCATGAGATCCGAGTTGCTCTTCTTCAGCATCTCGCACTCCATCTCAAGGGCCTTCTGCTTAGCCTGGCAGCTGTCTCTATCTTATCCTTCTCGGTAGCTATGTCTAGGGCATCCTGGAGAGCAGCCCTTAACTGGACCTGCAGCAGCTCCAGCTCGGTGGCATGTTTCTTCGTGAGCTCTACTGCTTGTCTCTCCAGTTGCTGCTGCACCTCGGCGGGTTTGAGGCAGTCGAGATGCTCCTCGACAAACTGCTTGTGATCTTCTGCAGAGAGCAAAGCACGGTCAGCAGAGTAGCAAAGGTGAAAGAAAGAAGACAAGCCGAGAGGACGGCAACTCACCTTCCAGCTTCTTAATCGTGGATTGAGCGTTCACAACAAAAACATGGCAGTTCTTATGCTCCTCTTCCATGGCATTAAACTTGCCTGCAGAGAAGAATCGGTTAGAGCAGAAAGCAAAAGCGGGCGTAAACATAAAACGCATGGACCGCGTAGCTAAAAGCTTACTTTCGATCTCAGAAATCTTGAGAGTGCGAGCCATGGCCTCCTGCTCTGTCACTTCGTCGCTCTTGCGTTCTGCTTCTAGGGCCTCAAGTCACCTTTTTGCAATACGGTGATTCCAGAGCAATTGCCGATAGAGGATAGTTCTCTTCAGAAGGCTATTCTGAGAAGCAGAAAGAGAAGGAGTTAGATAAAATTTCGAAGATTTGACCCGAGAAGACGGCAACTCGGTTGAGTACCCGTCTACTCGGCCCGAATCTCGGGGACTGGATGAGGGATAAGGAGAAGAAGAAGAATCGAAGAGAAGAAAAGTGCAACTCGGAACAAGCAAGCAAAACTTACCGCATAAGTTTGTTCGATATCTTCTGCGGATTTGCGGTGGACAAAGAGCTTCGCGGCAAGCGTGCTGGTGGTGGACGAGATGGTCATCGGATTGTAGCCCATGTCCGCCTTATTCCAGTCCACGCGCCAATGGTCCAGCGTGCCCAGGGTCAGGCCATGCCAGGGATCGTGGCCAAGGACAGCGCTGTTCCATTCGGCGTCAATGAAGCCCACCCGGTCAATCATCTGTTCAAGCCCCCTGGACGCCACCTCGGTCTCCTGGACCTCGCGCGAGAAAATTGAAAGGGCCTTGTCCTTGTCCTTGGATGGCGGCCTCGAATCCACAGCCGTGGCCTGCTTGCCTTTGGTAATAGCGAGTTTCTTCTCGGTCGCGCCAGCTTGATGTTGTACTGCTTGCCCATCTGCACCATGTAGGGCGGGTAGCTGGGCGGGTCTTGTAGGCTTGAGCCTGCGGCACTGCCGGAAGCGCCGATGGAGAGCTGCCCGGCCTTCGCGGCAGATTTTGCAGTTGGTTTGGGCGGCGGCATCGCGGCAGAGTCCTGTGCACCGCCACGTGGGGGATTCCTGCGGATGGAGTCGTCAGGCCGGGCAGCCTGCTTCTCTGCAGCTTGCTTGTCGGCGGCCTTCTTCTCGGCAGCCTCCCTCTTGCCGGTAGCATCAGAAGCAGATTTCTTTGTGTTCTGCTTGGCTGGAGGGCTTGTTGCGGCCTTGGTCTTCGCCACAGGGGAGCTCGGCGCAGTAGGTGGAGCAGCCTGCTGGCCAGGCGGCACCAAGGGCTCGCTACCCGGCGCAGTGTCCGGCTGCGCGTGGCTCTGGGAGTCCTGCTCCATCTCAACTGTCTCAACTCGCTGCTCGGCAGCGGGATCTGGCTGTGATTCTTCTTGTCTTTCTACCCGCGGCTGGGCCGCGGGGTCGTCTTGGTCAGCAGCCCTTGTTGCTGGCTGCTCTTGGTTCTCTTCCTGCCGCTCAAGGGCGGCATGGTAGTGCTGCTCGGGGTCCTATTTTGTGTTCTCCCCGGCCGTGGCAGCTGGGGGAGAAAGTGGTCTCTCATCGTGAGCAGCATCCTGCACTTCTTGTTCTGCGCGGGCCTGCTGCTCCTGGTCGGCGTCATGGGCATCGGCGTCCATGTCCTGGGCGTCGTCCTCGTCTTCTCCTTTCACAGGAGAGGGCGCACGCGCCCTGTCCCGTGCTGCGATCTCGTCCTCGTCAGAGAGATCGATGAGCTTGTCAATGTCGATGGCGGATCTCTTCTTGGACTTGGTGGGTGCGGAAGCAACGTCAGCGTCCAAGGGGGCGCTGAAGAGAAGAGAAAATTCAGAAAAGAAAGAAGGATAGAAGAAACCAAGAAGCAACAGCGGAACGAGGAGTTCCAAAAAAGCAGCAACAACGATGCGCAACTGAGAAGAAAATTACTTACCCTGCACGGGAAGGGGGTAGCCGTCTCCCCTGCTTAACCTTCTTCACGGCCTTCTTGGGCTTCTTGCTAGGGGGCTCCTGAGCACCGCTGCCCGTCCTCTTCCGAGTGGAGGGAGCGGCCACTCCAACCGGCTCAACGTCGAGGACATCCTCATCCTCTCCCTCAGCGTCAGCATCAGCATCATCTGCAGAATAGAGGAGAACAAAAAGATTGAGAAACAGAGAGAAAAGTAAGGTCACGCTATTCGCAACTGGAAAGGTGAGCTAAGTCACCTTCTTCGTCGTCTTCTGACCAGTCCCGGATGGACGTGTCGACATGATGCTTAACCGGCTGGACGGCATGGGGGATACAGAGGCTATCCGCGGTATCATAGGAGACCTCATCGTCCTCCTTTCGGTCCTCGTGCCAGTTGGCCTCGAAGCGCTCCTCGCTCTCGGCAACCTGGCGAGCAAGGATCTGGAAATATAGGCGAGCATCACAAATCAGTCGAGTAGCATGAAGGCATTCTACTCGGCATGGCGTGCAAACACAAAGCACATGAAGCCTAACGGATACTGCTAAGTGTCCTACTCGGCATGCCGTGCAAACACAAAGCATATAAAGCCTAAAGGAATACTGCTAAGTGTCCTACTCGACATGGCGTGCAAACACAAAGCACATAAAGCCTAAAGGAATACTGCTAAGTGTCCTACTCGGCACGGAGTGCGAATACTAGGCATGCTATGCTAAGAAGGCTATCTACTCGGTATCACTACACAGGAAGCAAGATGAGAGATACTAACCCGCTTGATGGGCTTCTTGCGGCTGTACGGCACGAAGCCGTACTGCCAGTGGTCGTCGAGGCCGGTGCTCATGATGGAGCGCGCCCAGACGGCAACGTCCGCGTTGCTGAGCTCGAACGTGGTCGTCCGAGTGCAATCTCGATTGCCGCCCATGTAGCACATGAGATGTGCGCGGCGCTGCAGCGGAAGCACTCGCCTAGAGATCCAGCAGGCGATGGGGTCGTCACTCTTGAGCCCCTTCTCGATCAGCTGGGCGAGGCGCTGGTCCATCTGCTTGAGGTCGCCCTCCAGTGGCGGCTTGTGCCTCCAATTCTGCCCGGTAGGAGCCGTATTGGTCCACCTGGGCAGATTGATCTGATCCACCACAGGGACTCCCTTCTCGGCGGGGATATTCTTCACGTAGAGGAAGGTCTTCTGCCATTTGCGCACAAAGTCCAGGCCTTTGATGCGCGGGTGATTGGTCTCGCCGCACTGCACCATCATGGCGCTGCCGGTCTCCGTCATGCCGCGGCTGCTGTCCGCGCTATCCGGCTTGGCCTTGCTCTGCTTCCTGAAGAAGAAGTACCGAGCCCAGGTCATCGGCGTGGGGCGCACGCCCAAGAATGCCTCGCACACCACGGCGTGGTATGCGAGCATGACTATGGCGTTTGGCGGGAGGTGGTGCGGCTGAAGGCCGAAGTGATTGAGGAAGGAATGGAAGAAATTAGAGACGGGCAGCCCGAATCCTCGCGCGAAGTGCGCGAGGAACACCACGTGCTCGCCCTCCTCCGGAGTGGGGACGAGCTAGTTGCCGGGCTGCCGGCAGCGAACACCGGGAGGGACTCGCCGGGTGTTCACTAACCACTGGCACTCCTCCGTCGTAACTTCAGATCCGGCCCAGCCGGCGCGAGCGTCTTCGTCGCGAGCCATTGCGTTGGAGAAAAAGTTTGCTGAAGGATTGGTGGAATTGGGTGGAAAAGCCGGCCTTTCGGCGCGGAGAAACTCGCAGCGGCGCGGTGAGATGCACGGCGGCGAGGTGCTCGGTGGCGGCGGAAAAACGAGGAGGCGAGGGGAAAGTGAAAGCAGGAAGAGGACGAAGGAGTTACCGAGGGGGTATTTATACCTCCCCTCGGGCTGCCGTTACAATTGGAGGTAGTGGGATCGATCATGGCAAAGATCGTGCGGCGTGGGCCGTGAGAACCGGTTAGAAACGCACACAGCGCGGAACGCGCGCGTAACGGCCACAATTGATCCCACGACGCGATCGTGGGTAATAGCTGCGCTTGATGGGACATAACGGGCCAGTGGGCCCAGGCCGTGAAAACTGGGCGCGTGGCCTGTCAGATCCCGGGCACCGAGGCGTCGGGGGCGTGGCCGCGTGACACGTGCCCAGTTGCAGTGCGGAAAGCCGGATTCTGCTCTGCCACGCAGAGATTCTGATTGGAAATTTCACCAAGTACTTTTACTCGGTTACAGAGAAGAGAAATGGTTCTATCCGGAAGAGAAGAAACTCAAGACAAGATTAAGGGCTACTCGGAGGTTTTACTCGGCATCATAAGGATCAAAGGCAAGATTGGTTTTTAAGCTGGCAGAGCCCAGTGAACAAAGTTTGCAGGACTCTACCAGCTTTGGGGACTAATGTCGGGGGGTTACCCCCGAGTAGGGTAAAGGCAAGTGCTAAGGGCAAGATCAGAAGGGATGTTTGGCCGAGTAGCCGGCTACCCGGTACGTGCTACCCGGTCGACTGCTATTCGGTCTTACACATAGATGGCCAAAAAGAAGAATCAAGGAAGTTCTATTCCTCCGAGTAGAAGAGTTGGCCCGAGTAGAAATGGCGGCTTCCTACTCGGGCCAGAAGTCAAAGGAGCCGTTCTGACACAGGATCCCGCGTATCCTGGGTCCGTACTTTGGCACTATTCATCTGCAGAGAGCGTGCCTGACCGTGACAGTATGTCAGCAGGGCGTCGCAGGATAGGGGGGACCTACTCTGTGTTCGTGGCAGTGATAACAGATCGGCTTCTTGGTTTTCCACAACGACTTTCCACACCGGACAAACTAGGAAGCCAAAGCTGTCAGCGGGAACTCGGAAGTACGCAGTGTGCACACAATGTCGACATCTATTTGTATTTTTCCTTGTTGGCTGTATCCGGCTGGGCACCAGTATATAAGGTGCCCTGCCCCCTCCTACGCGAGGGATCCTGGAATCGGTTCACATTCTTGACCTAGTTCATCATAGAGAGGAGAGTGGCTACTCGGTTGAAGCCCAAACTTGTACTGTGGCTACTCGATGAGACATTAATACACAGAGAGAAAGGCAGGAGTAGGGGTTTTACCTCCACACGAGGGCCCTGAACCTGGGTAGATCTTGTTGTTTGCAGTGTTGGATTCGTACCATACGCGGCTACTCGTCGCGTGATCCCTCCCCGAGCGCCTCCAGCGTCCATCGTCCCCACAACTTTAGCCATCCTATGGCATCTGCCGTGACACCACCACGACAGAAGGTGCACTTAGTAGTTATGAGATAATTTATGAAGATGGTGTGTGAATGGTTGATAACTTAAGAGTTGTTGTTTTATAGGAGATAACATCTCTGTGATGAGATGGTTCAATTAGGTATTACTTATTTGTGGAAGTGTGATCACCAGTTATGTGATTTGGATACTCACCCCTCTTTGAGTTCTAGATACCTACTGAATTATCCCAAGTCACTTATAGACTTGAGGTTAGGCTTGTTGCGAGTTTGTGTTGATCATAACCAGTGGTGGTTTGTTTTATCAAATGATTTGGTTTGTAGAGATTCTATGTTATAAAGATCACTCCAAATGTACTCCTCACCAGATGATTTAAACCTAATTCATCATCTCAAGTGAAACATTGGTCACTTTGATTCGTTTAAACTTTTGCACCAAAATTTCCTGTATTTTTAGATGCATGCTTTGCAAATGCACATATTATATTTAGATCCTTATAACCTCCCAAACACTGGGAAGTTACAGCTGAGATCATAGTACTTTAAACACATGCATGGTAGATATAGTTCTAACAATTTAACTTAGCATTCATGTTGCATCATGAAAAGTAACACAAATAGAAGATCATGAATAATAATTCACTTGAAAGTTATACATTTGTTTCGAACATAAAGAAAACATAGCAAAGTGATATTTTGCTAGACATTAAAAGTGGAGCAAAACATAAATGCTAGGACAACTTCAAAGTTCAATTGGATGACTAAAAAAATTTGAGAGCAAGTAATAACATATCATGAATCAATCAATAATAATATTTGGGACTGATACACATTATAATCAGAATGACAACTACAATCTCTTAATTTGCATAAAGTCAGAAGATGGGACTCAACATAAAGTAAAAGAAAGGCCCTTCACAGAGGGAAGCAAGGATTAACTCAGGTGCTAGAGCTTTTTATTTTAGTAAACAGGGGTATTGAAAACATTTTTAGAGAGTTGTATGCTTATATTAACGAATGGTAAACAGAAAATATAGTACATCACAAGCCAACTAGACCTTACAAGAGCGGATCCCATTGAATGACGCTACTGGTGTAGTAGATCATCCCTCTTCTCTTTTTTTTACACAATTATTCTTTGATTTATAAATCAGGGGAAAAAAGGGTGAAGAGAATTTTGTAGTAACCAATTTTGGGGCTGGGCACCCCGCTGCCAGCTCTTCTATCAATCTGGATAAGAGGATGTGCCACTAGTCCAGGTGTGTAAAGTTCAATCAACAAGTGAGATAAAGATTATCTATGTACGCCCTCGTGAGCTAAAACAGGGGCACAAAACAGGTATAATTTTGAAGGTATAAAGGTAGCACATGAGAAATTTACTCGGAGTGGCGGTTAAATACCACATGTAGGTAGGTATGGTGGACACATCTGGCAAAAAAAAAATTTTGGAGTTGGATGCACGAGTAGAGCTCATACTCAGTACAAGTGGAGGCTAGCAAAAGAGTGGGAGCAACAAATCAAGAGAGCAGTAATGGCCATAATCATGCATAGCGACAAAAACATTATTAATCAAAGCATAAACGGTATTACAAGTCAAAAACTAAATGATCATAGAGGCTATAGGTGACTGATTTGTAGTCATAACATGGTGTAAGCATGCGCTAATTCAACCAAATAAACCATTCGAAGGATAATACCACAATATTATGCTTCAATGTGATAAAAACAACTCATGATTCTTTCAATGACACATTAAGCACTCTGAGATATTTGAGACAAGCCATGATACAATAATAACCACTAATAATATAATTAAAATAACATCTAACATGACATGAAAAAGTCTAGCCACGGTCTAAACAAGCTTCTTTTTGCACTGTTATAAGCATGAAATATTTTATTACTGCTTTCCAACACCAATCATTTTAAATAAACAAAAACTCTCAAAAGGATATATCAATGAAACGAGGGAGTACTACTACTACTCTACTAGAACTAACAGCTCTGAACAAGAGATACATGAAAAACAAGAGCTAAAATAATTTGCAACACCTAGAAGAAAAACAAAGAATACGAGCATGATAAAAAACGAGTATTCATATGAAAAAGAGGAGCGTCTCTCTCTCCCACACAAGAATGATGGGTTCCAACTATGTTTATTGCAGCAAGGAAAACAAAATAAAAACAAACACACGCTAAAAGTAAAATGCATGTGATGTGACTGAATAAAAATATAGTTTCACTAGAAGTGACACGATAAGTTGCTGATGAAGAAGGGGATGCCTTGGGCATCCCCAACCTTAGCCGCTTGAGTCTTCTTGGAATTTTCTGGGATGAACCAAGGGGGCATCCCCAAGCTTAGGATTTTCACTCTTCTTGATCATATTATATCACCCTCTTCTCTTGACCCTTGAAAACTTCCTTCACACCAAACTCAAAGTAATTCTAATTAGAGGGTTAGTGCACAATAAAAAAACTCACATGTTATCCTTGGACACAAACATTATTAATACTTTTTAAACTTTAGCTACAGACACTGATGTTTTATGGAGCAAACAAATCCACTCAACATAGTAAAATAGAGGGTGCAAGTAAAAAGGCGGAATCTGTCAAAACCAGAACAGTCTGTAAAGACGAATTTTTTTGAGGCACTTATGTTGCTAAAATCGAAAAACTTAAAACTAGAAAAAGTTTCAGAAATAGCTGAGGATTGAGCTTAAATTGTTTCAAGTCATTTTGATCTTTATGTGAATTTATACGATTTGTAACAGTGGGCAGCTCTGCTTCCAGCGCAAAAATACAAATCTGACTTCACCTTTTCACTAGAGACTTTACTTGACACAACAAATACAAGAAAATAAAGATAAAAAAGAGTTTCTACAGAATTAAGCAACACCTTTACTCAAATAAAACATAAGAAAACATTGGAAAAATAAAAACATGGGTTATCTCCCAAGAAGTGATTTTCTTTAACGCCTTTTAGCTAGGCCTAGAAAACAAGAATATGGTATTTTCAAGTGAAGAAGCATCTAAATATAGACCAGAAACCTCCTTAGCAATGCATTGTATGTTATCTATAGCATTTTTATCATGATTAAGCATAAAATTATTATCATTACTCTCCACATAAGTAAAGTCCTTATCATTAGTTAGTGGGAGTAGAACTATCACATCCATCATTGCAATCATCATAAATTAAAGGAATAGTGTAATCATAACGAACTTTATCCTCAATGGTAGGTGGAAATAGAATACCATAATCATTATAATTATCATATATTGGAGGCAAAGTATCATCAAATAAAAATTCCTCCTCAAAACTTGGGGGACTAAAAATACCATATTCATCAAAACTAGCTTCCCCAAGATTAGAATTTTCCATAGAATTACCAATAATGGTGTTCAAAGAATTCATACTAATAACATTGCTACCAGCATGCAGATAAAGCTCCATATTTTTTTTAATTTTATCTTCAAACACTTCATGTACTAACTCAAGATAAAGATTATAAAGTTCTCTCATATTTCAAAAAAATTCAGCACTTTTATCAAGAACAATTTCTGTGGTTTCAGGAAATTTTAAACATCTAACAGAAGTAGTGAAGAAATTGTCAACACTAATTACTTTACTATTAATAGTAGGACGTTTACTAGCATTAGAAACTTCAATTTTACTGGTGGTGGTAATAGTACAAACTTTAGCTATATTATTCTTTCTAGCCATTTCATCTTCTCTTTCCCATCTAGCATCCAATTCAGCTAACATCCTAATATTGTTATAAATTCTAACTTGGATGGAATTCAAAGTTTTTATTTCTTTAACATCATGACGCATAACCTTTATTTTAAGAAGATCAACATCAAGAGCAAGTATATCAACTTTAGAAGCAAGAACATCTATTTTGCCAAACTTTTCCTCGACAGATTTATTAAAAGCAGTTTGTGTACTGATAAAATTCTTAAGCATGTTTTCAAGATCAGAGGGTACACTTCTATTGTTGTTTTAGGAATTACCATAAGAATTGACATAACCATTAGCATTATTAGAAGGATATGGCCTATAATTGTTGCTACCAAAGTTATTCCTATAATCATTATTGTTGAAATTGTTGTTTTTAATGAAGTTCACATCAACATGCTCTTCTTGAGAAACCAAAGAGGCTAAAAGAACATTATTTGGATTAACATAAGTTTTACCATTCATAAGCATATACATAATAGCCTCAAGCCTATCACTCAAGGAAGAGGTTTCTTCAACATAATGTACCTTCTTACCTAGTGGAGATCTCTCAGTGTGCCATTCAGAATAATTTGTCATCAAGAAGCTTTGTTGAAGCACACAAAGTGATGGACATAAAGGTTCCTCCAGCAGTTGAATCCAGAAGGTTTCTTGAAGAAAAATTCAGACCTGCATAAAAGGTTTTGATGATCATCCAAGTAGTCAGTCCATGAGTAGGACAATTCTTTACCAAAGATTTCATTCTTTCCCAAGCTTTAGCAACATGCTCATTATCAAGTTGCTTAAAATAGATAATGCTACTTCTTAAACATATAATATTAGCAGGAGGATAATATTTTCCAATGAAAGCATATTTACATTTAGTCCATGAATCAATACTATTTCTAGGCAAAGATAGCAGCCAGTCTTTAGCTCTTCCTCTCAAAGAGAAAGGAAACAATTTCAGTTTAATAATATCTCCATCTACATCATTATATTTTTGCATCTCACAGAGTTCAACAAAATTATTAAGTTGAGCAGCAACATCATCAAAACTAACACCAGAAAATTGCTCTCTCATAACAATATTTAACAATGCATGCTTAATCTCATAAAAATCAGCAGTAGGAGCAGGTGAAGCAATAGGTGTAATAATAAAATCGTTGTTGTTTGTGCTAGTGAAGTCACACAACTTAGTGTTCTCAGGAATACTCATTTTAACAAGATTAAAAACAGGATAAAAATAACGACTAGAATAAGAACTATTTTTGTGTGTGTGTTTTTTATATAGAGAAGCAAACAAGATAAAATAAAATAAACCCAGCAAAACAAAAAAACAAAGTAAAGAGATTGGAAGTGATAGACTCCCCTTGCAGAAATACTCTTCCTCCCCAGCAACGACGCTAGAAAACAACTTGATGGTGCATGAGCGCACTCGTTGGGAGACCCCAAGAGGAAGGTATGAAGAGCACTGATACGTCTCAAATGTATCCATGACTTCTGATGTTCCATGTTGTTTTCATTCCTTATGCTACTTTTTTCTTATACACTTTATGCCATTTTTATTGATTTTCTAGGACTAACCTATTAGCAAGATGCCATACAGCCTGCTCCTATTTTCTGCTGTTTTTGGTTTCAGAAAAGTTGTTCTAGAAATATTTTTTGAATTGGACGAAACAAAATCCCAGAGTCTTAGAAAGTCCTCACGTACACGGAGTCCGGAGGAGACCCGGAGGGGGCCCTCAGGGGCCCCACTCAATAGGGCGGCGCGCACCCCCTGGCCACCCACTAACATTGCCCTCTAGCCTATTTAAGCTCCTCCATGGGTTAACCCTGAAGACCCAAGCCTTTTCCACCAAAATGATGTATAGCCACCGTCACCGTCAACCCTAGTTCGGGAGGGTTCTGGAGCTCTCCCGGGCACCCTGCGGGAGGGGGGATCATCGCCAAAGGGCTCTACATCACCATGCATGCCACCGGAGTGATGCGTGAGTAGTTCATCCCTGGAATACGGGTCCATAGCAGTAGCTAGATGGTTGTTCTCTCCTCTTTATGCATCATGTTTAGATCTTGTGAGCTGCCTAACATGATCAAGATCATCTTATTGTAATGCTACATGTTGTGTTTGCTAAGATCCGATGAATATGGAATGCTATGTCCAGTGATTATCAATCTATCATGTTCTTTCATGTGTATGTTATTTATGATCTTGCATGCTCTCCGTTACTAGTAGATGCCCTGGCCAAGTTGATGCTTGTAACTCCAAGAGGGAGTATTTATGCTCGATAGTGGGTTCATGCCTCCCTTTCTCTCACGCTCGAGTGAAAGTAACGTAATGGGTGGTGATGTGTTGTTTCCATTAGGGATAAAAAAAATGCTTTGTCTAAGGATAATTTAATTGTTTACAGTACACACTTTGCTTAATGCAATTATCTGTTGCTTGCAATTTAATACCCAAGGTTTGCTCGGATCACACTCTGAGGATGGATTATTAGTCATAGATGCAGTTGGATAACGGTCTATGTATCTGGTTGTAATGCCCGCATGAATCACATAGTAATCATCATGTCATGCATATGCACTATGGTGCAACCTTTAAATTTTTCAATTGCCCGGCTGTAATTTTTTTACCCAACATGTTATCTATCTGTTTTGGAGAGACACCTCTAGTGAACTGTGGACCCCGGTCCATTTCTTTACACTGATATACAACCATTGTTTTCCTACTGCAATTATTGTTCTCTTTCATCTACTGCAAACCAGTAATACATTCCACACTATACGTCTAATCCTTTGTTTCAGCAACACCAGTGAGATTGACAACCTCACTGCTTCATTGGGGTCAAAGTAATTTGATTGTGTTGTGTAGATTCCATGTTGCTGCTGAACCGGTAGTGCGCTGCCAACATCTGTTGCATCAACCTTCAGAAGTGATTTATTTCTCCTACTGGTCGATTCAACCTTGGTTTCTTTCTAAGGGAAAACTTGCCGCTACACTCTTCACACACTACACTTGGGGTCACCCAACAATCATCATCCTTCATCAAGCATAGTAGCAAGTTTCCCCTCAGAATTAAACAAAGGTTTAATCAACCAGTAGGAGAAATAAATCACTTCTAAAGGTTTAAGACAACTGATGTTGGAAGGGAGCACTACCAGGCTCGGCAGCAACGTGGAATCTACACAACACAATCAAAGTACTTTGCCCCAACAAAAAGTGAGGTTGTCAACTCACCGATTTTGCTAACACAAAGATTAGATGTATAGTGTGGAAAATTGTACTTGTTTGCAGTAAATGAAAAGAGAACAGTGTTGGCAGTGAATGAGAGGAAAACAATAATTGCCGTAAATAAAATAGTGTTTGAAGTGGTTGTATTATTAGTCTAAAATAATGGACCGGGGTCCACAGTTCACTAGTGGTGTCTCTCCAAAACAGAAAGATAACATGATGGGTAAACAAATTACAGCTGGGAAATTAACAGATATAAAGGCTGCACCGTAGTTCATATGCATGGCATGATGATTACTATGTGATTCATGCGGGCATCACAACAAAATGCATAGACCACTATCCAAATGCATCTATGACTAATAATCCACCCTCAGAGCGTCATCCAATCAAACCTCGGGTATTAAGTTGCAAGGAAGATATTATTTCCTTAAGTAAAGTGTGTAATGTAAAGAATGTAAACATCGTTTTTTGTCCGTAATGGCAACATCACATCCCCCATCCGTTATGTTTTTATCACTCAAGCGTGAATGAAAGGGAGGCATGGACCCAGTATCGAGCAGAAATACTCCCTCTTGGATTTAAAATTTTCAACTTGGCTAAAGCATCTACTAGTAATAGAGAGCATGCAAGATCATAAATAACATAAACATGATAGATTGATAATCATTGGACATAGAATTCAATATTCATCGGATCCCAGCAAACACAACATGTAGCATTACAATAAGATGATCTTGATCATGTTAGGCAGATCACTGATACGTCGAAAATGTATCTCTTTTTCGAACACTTGTTTTCTCTAAACTTGTGTGTTTTGGATACAACTAACGCGGACTAACGCTGTTTTCAACAGAATTACCTTGGTGTCTTGTATTTGTGCATAAAATCAACTTTCGGGAAAATGCCCAAAAAAGAGCCCATTGGTGTTTTCACCCCGGAAGACCCCCGGGAGCCAGAAGGGGGCCAGGAGAGGAGCCACACGGTGGCCACACCCCCCTGGTGCGGGTCCCCCTGGCCACGCCAGCATAGGGTGTGGGCCCCGAGAGCCCCCTCAGACTCCCCTTTCGACTACAAGTAGCCTCCAACCCTAAAACCCGAGGGGGTTCTTAATATTCCACAGAAACACAACAGAGCGCCGCCGCCATCCCAAACCTCGATTCGGGGATTAGAAGTTCCTGTTCTGGCACCCTGCCGGGACGGGGAATTGGAGGAGATCATCGCCACCGTCATCACCAATGCCTCTCCATCGACCATCCATGTTTGCCCCATCCATGTGTGAGTAATCCCCCGCTGTATGATGAAGGGGATGGTAGGGATTGGATGAGATCGTTCATGTAATAATGCCGTGATTGATAGGGCATAGTGCCTAGTATCCTGTATTAGTGCTATTGACATTGTTGCAAGTTGTTATGCTTAATGCTTGCCACTTTGGGCCTAGTTGCCATGATCTCCGATCTGAACATGTTATTGAATCATGATGATAATTATTGTTTCTTGATCATACCTGCAAGTTGGCTACACATATCGTTGTCCGGAATCCGGGGCCCCGAAGTGACAGAAATTGCGACAACTGGAGGGGATGGCTGCGATGTGAGGATCACATGTGTTAACGGTGTGTTAATGCTTTGCTCCGGTGTTCGATTAAAAGGAACACCTTAATTACCAGTAGTTCCCTTGACTGTTGTTGCTGTTTTCATACTACTCCCGTTGTTATTTCATTACTGTTGCTGCTATAAAACTGTTACTACTGATAAACCACTGCGAACTAGTCCACTTTAAGGTGCAAGTGAATTGATAGCTCACTTGTTAAGGCTCACAAATATTATTTGGCTCCCCTTGTGTCAAATCATTAAATTTGGGTTTGACTTCCCTCGAAGACTGTTGCGATCCCCTATACTTGTGGGTCATCAAGACTATTTTCTGGCGCCATTGCCGGGGATCATAGCTTTATTTGTGAGCTCACCGGAGAGTACTATTATCTACTGCCAATCATTCATCATGGGTAAGTCTCGTGATGGAAGAGTTCCTATATTACCATCCACTACAATAAGAGGTACAACTCTGAACACCTATGTTGCTCTTGATTCACCGTCTGTTATGAGTAAGCTGCTTACACCACCACATGCTACACATGCTACTTCTGCTGAATCTGAAAATACTTCTGATACTTTTGATGATGCTTCTACTGTGCTTGATGAGAGTGGTTCTCTCAGTCCTTTCCTTGATGCTACTATTGCTAAAGCTAAAAATATTGCAAACACTGAAACTCCTGATAAATATCCTGCTACTCCTACTTTTTTCACCTGAGTTTAGAGAAAATCCATCTTGATGATGCCTATATTTAACTTAGTGGTGATCTTATTGATGAAATACATGCTATGAAGGATAAATATGTTGTTATACATGTTATGGAAAGTCGTGTTGTTAAATATAAATTATCTCCTGATGCTAAGTTTGCCACTTCTCCTATTCATATTAGGGATAAATATTATGATTTCTCTCTTGATTTATCTTATATATCTATTGTTGAGAAAGAACCTTTTTGTGGAACTGAAAATGAAAGTGTTGTGAAACATATGAATGAGCTCTCCTATTTGAGTAGTTTATTCTCTGATGATCTTAAGAAACGTAGCTACTTTGTTGCTAAAATATTCCCTTTCTCATTAAAGGATGAAGCTAAAACTTGGTTTAACAATTTGTCTCCTGGATATACTGATACTCCTATTGGTTTTGTTAATGATTTCTTTCAGAAATATTTTCCTGCTAGTGCTCAACATGCTGCTTTACAAAATATATTTAATTTCAAGAAATTGGAAGAAGAGAAATTGCATGTATCTTGGGCAAGGTTCGGTTCTTTAGTAAAGGCTAGACCTGGGCATAAGCTAGAAGATAATAAACTTCTTGATATATTCTATAATGGACTAACTATTGAATCTGGACATACCTGGATAGTTGTGTTGGTTGTGTTTTCAGGCAAAGAACGCCAGAAGAAGCTAAGGAATTAATGGATAAAATAAGCCAATATCATGATAACTTGACTATGGTTGAGCCTGAGCCGACCCTTAATCAAGTATCAGCACCAACATCAACACCCAAGAAGAGGGGACTAGTTGAATTAAATGATGAAGAGATGAGAGAGTCCAAGAAATCTCTTAAAGAGAGGGGTATTCAATCTAAAGATTGAAGAATCTTCCACCTATAGAGGAATTATGTAAGCCAATCCATAACTCATCACCTATTGAGGTACACTCTCTCCAATATTTTGATAGTAGAAATATTCCCTATAGAAAACCTCCTGATCAAAGCTTAGATGAATTTGATAATTATGTTATTAAGCAAGATAATTTTAATATGAGAGTGCAAAATCACCTTATGGAAAACTCTAAAGCTATTAATGATTTGCATGGTATTATAGAAAGAACCTCTAATGGTGTTAAAATGCTTGTTAAACATTTTCAAATGGTTCAAACTCAAATTGATCAACTTGCTAAAGTGCAAAAAGATTTGCTAGTTAATGCTTCTAAAGAAAAACATGCTTATGAGATAAGAACTAGAAGTGGTATTGCTACACAAGATCCTTTATATCCTGAGGGACATCCTAAAAGAACTGAACAATATTCTCAGCAAACTAAGAATGATGTTATTCATACTTAGAAGAAAAATAAGAAGAAACATAAAACTATTGTAGAATCCTCTGAACTTGCTAAAGATCCTAATAGTATATCTGTCTCTGATGATGAAACTCAAAGTGGTAATGAAAATAATGATGCTTCTGATAAAGAAGAACCTGTAGATGAACCTGAAAAGCAAGCTAAAACTGCAAAGTACGGTAAGGAAGATTTTATTGCTAATAAACATGGTAATGAAAGAGAACCTTGGGTACAAAAAACCAATGCGTTTTCCTAATAAGAAACACAAATCTAAGGAAGAAGAAAACTATAACAAGTTTTGTGCATGGATGAAACCTTTGTTCTTGCAAATTCCTTTAACCGATGCTATTAAATTGCCTCCTTTTGCAAAATATATGAAAGATATTGTTTCTAACAAAAGGAAAATTCCTAGTGAGGAAATTTCCACTATGCTTGCTAATTATTCTTTTAATGGAAAGATTCCTAAGAAAGTTTGAGATACTGGTATACCAACTATTCCCTGTTCTATTAAAAATAATTATGTTAGAACTGCTTTGTGTGATCTCGGAGCTGGAGTTAGTGTCATGCCTTTTACTCTCTATAAAAGACTCCTCCTAGAAAAATTGGTACCAACTGATATATCTTTGCAAATGGCTGACAAATCTACTGATATTCATGTGGGTATATGTGAGGATGTTCCTATTCAAGTTGCTAATAATTGTCTGATATTAACTGACTTTGTTATGTTAGAAATGCCTGAAGATGATAATATGTCTATTATTCTTGGGAGACCTTTTATTAATACTGCAGGGGCTGTTATTGATTGCAATCAAGGAAACGTTACTTTTAATGATGATAAAGAGCACACTGTTTATTTTTCCAAGAAGATTGATAAGAAATATGGTCTAAATTCAATTGAAAATATTGAGACCATCGAGATTGGAGAATTTTATTGTCCCATTCCAGTGCCACCAAAGGAATATGAAATTATTATGATTGGGACTATGCCTATCAAGGTTCAGGTAACATAATTATTTAGTATTTAGCAAGTTTTTCTCATATGAAAATTATTCTGGCAGCAATACTTGATCACCCTTGTTAACAAAATGATTTTTAATGAAGAGGACATTGTTTTCACTATGTTTTCACCTTCCCCACTATGTTTTCACCATGCCTACTTCTGTTATTACATCGCTATTTGAGTACAATCATGTTTTCCACCATCCTTATGCATGTTTTCCTGATATTTTCACCCTATTTACTGAAGTTATGTATGTTTTCACCATCCATACTTTTGTTTTCACCTCTACCACCTTTGGTTTCTTTGGATATTCTTCCATTAGAGTGTCATAGAACCTCTGTAGTTATGGTTTTGGTTTTGTTTTCCACCTTTTCACTTTTGTTTTAATTAATTATTAAAATTCTAGAAATACCTCAAAAATAAAGCTTCTCGAAAAACTCTAGAAAATTATTAGTAAATTTTTACGTCAAAAATAAGGCAGAAAGCCACCTGGGAGACCCCAGGGGGACCCACCAGTCAGGCACACCCTAGGGTGGCGCGGCCAGCCTCCTGGTGGCGCCAGCACATGGTGTGGGGCTCCCTGGCCCTCCACTTACTCTCTCCACTGCTAAAGTCTTCTCTCTCACCCCCAAAGCTGAAAACATTTCCTGGAACCCATGTTCTTGCTGCTCTTGCCTCTAGATTTTCAATCTCCTTCTTCAGCCCATCATTTGTGCTTATATTTGGTGTGTTTGATCTCTGGTATGTGACTCCTCCGATGATCCAAGTAGAATTTTATTTAGTGAAGTATATCTTGAGTATTTTGGTACTGTAGGTGACAGGTTATGTGAGTTTGCATGCTTGATTTGAGTAGAAATAATTTGTTTTTGATGTATGTTTAGCTCTCATATAAGTCCCTATAGTAGTCTCCACCTTACAGTTGCTTGAAATTAATTTTTGTGATGATTGTTGAAAAATTTCAGAGATGGATAGTCATCATTTTGGAGAGATATTTAGGAGTGATGCTCCTAGAATGACAAGGCCTTAACGCTCATCCACTTCAGCAAGACCATCGTATAATAAGGATGTTATGGCATCAACTATTAACGATGCAGAAGATGATGGTATCGTTTACCCATCTAGCTTCCCTTGCCATACATTTTAAACAAGTGCAGGTCTTTTAGATGATTTTCTTATGCTTATTGATAGAATTGGGCTCACAAACTTTATGAGGGATGAAAGCCCTCAATATTCCAAGCTCACAAAAACTTTTGTCAAGAGCTTTAAATTTCTGAACGCTCAATATGCTCCAATTGTTGCATTCAAGCTATATGGTAGTCCTTTTTCTTTCTCCTTGGGAGATTTTTGTGTTATTGTAGGTATCAACGTCACAGGGATAGCAAGCAGGATTCAAGATAGACCAGCAGACCTCCAGGGAATTTATCGAGAAGTCACCAACGATGAAAGTCGCTTATCCCAATGTGGGAAGATAAGGAACATTCAACTTCCTGCTCTTAGATACTTTGCTTACTATATTGGTACTAGTATCCTTGGTAGAGAGAACACTAGCAATATTTCTAGTTACCACCTTGCTTTCATTGATGCTGCACTGAACCGTAGCAAAAAGTATAACCTTGGTGCACTTGTTGCACGCCGCCTTGCTGCTGAGGGGCCTATTTTTGGTGGCATTATTGCTACACGTGTCGCAACTGATTTGCACCTTCCTATTGATCCTAATGATGAAACATTTGCTCCACATAGGCTTAACTTGCTTCTATGAAATCCCATCAGTTTGTCACTTCTAACTCTACTATTGAACATTTAGTCTATAGAGTTTTATATATGGATGGAGAAGAGTGGAAAGTTACTTTGCCGCAGCATGTTTTGTTTAAGATTGACAAGTCACCATGATCTCTCTCCGAGGAGCAGATAGACGAGCATCTGAGCACCATGGAGTTTTACCGGCAGCAGGAGAGGCGAGACGCGCCTCCCGAGGACCGAAACACGCAGTACCCCGGCGCATCCTCGAGCACATATCAGGAGGAGGGTTAGCTCCTCAGCATACTACGGGGGCGCCACCTCATGGTCCCCTTGGTGATTGATCTCTACTTAGGCCAAAAGCCTAAGCTTGGGGGGAGGTATACCGACATCACACTCATTTGCATATCATGAATCGTCGGTTCTTTGTATATCCATGTTTTCTTTTCTTTCGCTTCTTTTCGTTTCTTTTGCTTGTTTCCGTTTCTTTTGTTTTTGTTGTTTCGTTTTCGCTTTCCAAAAACACAAAAAGACCAAAAATATTTCTGTTATTTCTCTCTATTTGTTTCTTTAGTTGGTTTGCTTTATTCTTTAGTTGCACTTTAATATTCAAAAACCCAAAAATATTTTGTTTTGTTTGCTTTCCTTTATTCTTGTTTTATTTGGAAAACCCAAAAAGATTTTACTTTGTTTGCTTACTCTCTTTTTGTTCGTGCTTTAATTGAAAAAACCAAAAATATTTGGTGTTCTTCTTTGGTTTTGTAAACTTGCTGCAGAGTTCAACAGTCGTCCGTGATTCAATTGGAGCTTGGTTTTCATTATACATTATTCGAGCCACAAGTGAAGAGCAATAATGACAATCTATGACAATTCAAGTTTGGTGAGAGGCTGGTATGAATTCTATTTTCTTTCATTTTTGTAAATATATCCATTTATGTGAGCATGCTTAGTATGATTCATATAAGATATATGTGACTTAATGGCTGCTTAATAGTTCGTGCTCTCTCATGTTTTGTTCCAATTTATTAATAGTAAATGACATGTCGCATAAATATTTGTTCGCATTGTTCTATTCATGAGAATAGTATGACATTGTGGTAGCCTCCTCTGACTGTTTCATTTGAATCGACTTGGCACATGCTCACGCATGCTAAGACTGAAAAAAAAGTCAATAAGCCTCGATGATTTATTTTGCCTCAGAGTTCTAGTATCAATTTTATGCCTCGGTTAATTTTACTTTGTCGCAAACATGATTATGACAGTTTTTGCTCTCTTGATTGTCGCTCCCTGTCTATTGCTAGCCTTCACCTGTACTGAGTATGAGCTCTACTCGTGCATCCAAATCCCTAAAAACCAAAGTTTTGCCAAATGTGTCCACCATACCTACCTATATGTGGTATTTAGCCGCCACTCCAAAGTACATTTCTCATGTGCTACCTTTAAAACCTTCTAAAAATTACTCATGTTTTGTGCCCATGTTTTAGCTCATGAGGACGTAAATAGAGAATATTTATCTCACTTGTTGATTGGATTTCACACCCTGGACTAGTGGCTTCATCCCCTTATCCAAATGATAGAAGAGCTGGCAGCAGGGTGCCTAGCCCAAATTAATACAAACAAATTCTCTTCGCTATTTTTGCCCCTGATTTATCAGTCAAAGCATAATTATGTAAACAAAAGAGAAAGAGGGACGGCCTTCTACACAAGTTGTGTCCTTCACCATGGGAGCCGCTCTTGTAAATCCAGTTGGCTTGTGACGTACTGTATTGTCTGTTTACCATTCATTGACATAAGCATACACCACTCTTAAAAATGTTTTCAATATCTGTGTTTAACAAAATAAAAAGCTCTAGCACATGAGTGATCCATGCTTCCCTTTGTGAAGGGCCTTTGTTTTTTACTTTTATGTTGATTCTCCGCCATATTCTTTGAGCGCTTTCTTGGGAGCATAGTTATCATTCGTAGTGTAATATGTTTGTCCCAAAGCACGGTTGATTGTGGCATATTCTTGATACTTACATCTTTGATATCCTTACTTCTAATCTTCCCTTGAACTTCAGAGGTGCCCTGGCATTTATGTTTTTTCCCCACACTTAAGGGAAAGCGAGACACCACTTTATCATATCCTATTATGAATACTTCAATCTTGCAAATAGTTATGCTTCATGTTGTTTATTATTAATATGTTGTTGTCTCTACATGGTTTGCATAGCTATTAAGTGACAATATCTTGCATGTATCTTATCACGAGCATAACTAAGTATCTGATCATATAGTGAGTATATTTACATCATATGAAACAAATGTGTTCGTAAAAGTCTTTTATCGCACTCAGTTGTCACTGAATTTCTTGAGGACAAGCAATAAGCTAAGATTGGGGGAGTTGATACGTCGAAAACGTATCTCTTTTTCCGAACACTTTTCCTTATTTTTTCCCTCTAAACTTGTGTGTTTTGGATACAACTAACACGGACTAACGCTGTTTTCAGCAGAATTACCTTGGTGTCTTGTTTTTAGGCAAAAAAAATCAAATTTCGATAAAATGCCCAGAAAAGAGCCCTTTGGTGTTTTCACCCCGGGAGCCAGAAGGGGGCTAGGAGAGGAGCCACAGGGTGGCCACACCCCCCTTGTCGCGGGTCCCCCTGGCTGGCCAGCATAGGGTGTGGGCCCCTCAGAGCCCCCCTCGGACTCCCCTTTTCGACTACAAGTAGCCTCCAACCCTAAAACCTGAGGGGGTTGTGCTATTCATCAGAAACACATCAGAGCACCGCCGGCATCCCGAACCTCGATTCGGGGATCAGAAGTTCTTGTTCTAGCACCCTGCCAGGACGGGGAATTGGAGGAGATCATCGCCACCGTCATCACCAATGCCTCTCCATCGACCATCCATGTTTCCCCCATCCATGTGTGAGTAATTCCCCGCTGTAGGCTGAAGGGGATGGTAGGGATTGGATTAGATCGTTCATGTAATAATGTCGTGATTGTTAGGGCATAGTGCCTAGTACCCTCTATTAGTGCTATTCACATTGTTGCAACTTGTTATGCTTAATGCTTTCCACTTTGGGCTCGAGTGCCATGATCTCAGATCTGAACATGTTATTGAATCATGATGATAATTATTGTTTCTTGATCATACCAGCAAGTTGTTTACACATATCGACTGTCTGGAACCAGAGGCCCCGAAGTGACTGAAATTGGGACAACCGGAGGGGATGGCTGCGATGTGAGGATCATATGTGTTAACGGAGTGTTAATGCTTTGCTCCGGTGTTCTATTAAAAGGAACACCTTAATTACCAGTAGTTCCCTTGAGGCCCCGCTGACACGGGCTGGTAGGACAAAAGATGTTGTGCAAGTTCTCATTGTGAGCACGTACGATTATTTACGGAACACGTGCCTATGGTTACTTAGTGCTTGGATGATTTATCTTATTTACATGCAAAGCCCGTGACATGATCATTATTTGAAATTTCTTATCCATGCAACGCCCATTCATCCATCCCTATGCCTACAATATTTAATCCCAATGTTTACTTGAAACATCAGTACAGTTGCTGTTTTCATACTACTCTCGTCGTTATTTCACTACTGCTGCTGCTATAAAACTGTTACTACTGATAAACCACTACGAACTAGTCCACTTTCATGTGCAAGTGAATTGACAGATCACTTGTGATCCTAAACTCCGGAGTCTAAGGATGAACTACTCACGCATCACTCCGGAGGCAGTCATGGTGATGAAGAGTCCTCCGGTGATGATTCCTCCTCTCGACATGGTTCCGGGGAGAGCTTCAGAACTCTCCCGAACTAGGGTTGACGATGACAGCGGCTACGGAACTTTTTGTGGATGGAGGCTCGGGTATTTAGGGTTAACCCAAGGATGAGCTTAAATAGGAGAAATAGCAACATCAGTGGGTGTCCAGGGGTCTCACACCACCTAGTGACGCGGCCAAGGGGGGCACGCCACCCTATGGTGTGGTGGCTCCAGGGCCCCACTCCGGGTCCTCTCTGGACTCCGTGTACGTGAAAGATTTCTAAGACCTTGGGATTCCGTTTCGTCTAATTCCGAGAATTTTTCCAGAACAACTTCTCTGAAACCAAAAACAGCAGAAAACAGGAACTGGCTCTGTGGCATCTTGTCAATAGGTTTGTCCTAGTAAGTCCATCAAAATGACACAAAGTGTATAGAAGACATGTAGCATATGGAATGAAAACAACATGGAACATCAGAAATTATAGATACGTTTGAGACGTGTCAATGCTTCATCTGCTCGTCACTAATTTTGCAAACAGATGGTTAGACATTATAACATCAAAAGGCTAAACAAATAAATAGATAGGCACTCCTCCACGGTATGACATTGTTGGCAGGCACCCGAGGATTCGGTTAGTCATGGTTTGCGAAAGCAAGGTTGGGAGGAGTGTCATACTATATAAAGTGCATGCTATAAATGCTTAATATATATAATTCGGAACCGCTCTCAACTTTCCTAGTATGGAAGATAACAAGAACTCTATTACCATTTGTTGACATGAACAATCACCTCCCAAAATCATTTTACTTCTGTTTTTAATAAAATAAAAAGATCTAGCACATGT
This sequence comes from Alopecurus myosuroides, assembly GCA_028641055.1. Taxonomy (NCBI): domain Eukaryota; kingdom Viridiplantae; phylum Streptophyta; class Magnoliopsida; order Poales; family Poaceae; genus Alopecurus; species Alopecurus myosuroides. The sequence continues at coordinate 130,415,901 of CM054058.1, forward strand.
TAATCCCTGCTTCCCTCTACAGAAGGGTCAATCTTTTACTTTTTCTGTTGATTCTTCATCTTCTAACTTTATGCACCTTCTCGAGAGCATAGCTTTCATTCTTAGTGTAATGTGCTTGTCCGCGAACATGGTTGGTTGTGGTATAACTTTGATGTTTTTATCTTTGATATCTTTACTTCTAGTATTCACTTGAACCTCGGAGGTGCCCTAGCATTTATGTTTTACTCCACTATTAAGGGCAAGCGAGATACCACTTTATGATATTTTATTATGAAGATTGGAATCCTGCAAATTGATATATTTCATGTTGCTTTTTATTAGTGTGTTGGTATTTCTTCATGGTTTGCATAACTATTAGGTGACTTTATTTGCATGCTCCTTATTATGAATTGCCTAAGTACTTGATCATATAGTGAGAATATTTACATCATATGAAGCAAATGTGTTCGTAAAGGTTCTCTTATCGCACTCAGTTGTTAACTGAATTTCTTGAGGACAAGAAATAAGCTAAGCTTGGGGGAGTTCATACGTCCAAAATGTATCTACTTTTCCGAACACTTTTGCTGTTGTTTTCCTCTAAACTTGTGAGTTTTGAATACAACTAACACAGACTAACGCTGTTTTCAGCAGAATTTCCCCGGTGTCTCGTTTTTGTGCAGAAAATAATCTTTCAGTAAAATGCCCGGAAAAGATCCCAAAGTTCTTATTTTACCCAAAGACCCCCGGAGCCAGAAGACGAGACGAAGAGAGGCCACGAGGGGTCCACACCACCTGGTGGTGCTCCACCCTAGGTCGCGCCACCACATAGTGTGGCCGCCTCGGGCGCCCCCTCGGTCTCCCTTTCGACTACATATACCTCTTGACCTAAAATCCCGAGGGGGTTCGTCGTATTCTAGAAAAAAACACCAAAGCGCCGACGCCACCTCGAAACCCAATTCGGGGATCAGAAGTTCATGTTCCGGCACCCTGCCGGGACGGGGATTCGGAGGAGATCATCGCCATCGTCATCGCCACCACTTCTTCAACAACCATCCATGATTCCCCCATCCATGTGTGAGTAATCCCCGTTGTATGGTGAGAAGGATGGTAGGGATTGGATAAGATCGTTCATGTAATAATACCAGATTGTTAGGGCATGGTGCCTAGTATCCGTTGTTAGTGCTATCTATCGTTGTTGCAACTTGTTATGCTTAATGCTTGTCACTAGGGCCTGAGTGCCATGATCTCATATTTGAACATGTTATTGTTTCATGAAGATAATTATGTTTTTTATCATACCTGCAAGTTGTTTACACATAATGTTGTCCGGAACCCGAGGTTCCAAAGTGACAACAATTGGGATAACCGGAGGGGATGGCTGTGATGTGAGGATCACATGTGTTCACGGAGTGTTAATTCTTTGCTCCGATGCTTTATTAAAAGGAGCACCTTAATTACCAGTAGTTTCCCTTTAGGCCTCGTTACAAACGGGCTGGTAGGACAGAATATGTTGTGCAAGTTTCTCATTACGAGCACGTACGACTAAATATGGAACACATGCCTATGGTTACCTAGTACTTGGATACTTTATTATTATTTATCTACAATTGCCCCTGTTTTGATTATTATATGAATTGTCTTATCCATGCAACGCCCACTCATCTATCCCTATGTCTACGGTATTTTAATCTTGTTGTTTCCCACAATTGCTACTGTTGTTTCTATTTTATCCTTTCTATTGTTTTACTACTACTGCTTCTATAAAACTTTTGCTACTGATAAACTGTTGCGAGCAAGTCTACTTCTAGGTGCAGCTAAATTTAAAACTCATCCGTTAAGCCTTATAAAAATTCTTTGGCCCCCCTTGTGTCGAATCAATAAATTTGGATTTTACTTCCCCCGGAGACTGTTGTGATCCCCTATACTTGTGGGTCATCACTACTTTCATTCTTTCTTCTTTTGGTCGCCACTCTCCTCCTATTTTTCATCCAATGAGCTTCTAATTTCAACAATTTCTTCTTCCATGGGTTCCTGCAAGGCATTAGTATCTTCCTTTGGAGGAGAGATTCTATTAATATCTCTAATAATATAATAATTATAATCCTTGTAGTTATCATAACAATTTTGAAGTATAGAAAGACTCTCAATTTGTAAGGAGCATCATCAATATTCTCAAGCGAAGACATAATTTCATAGCCACCTTTCCAAACAATAAATTCTTCAATTTGTTCCACATCATAAAAATCATAGTTTCCTTAAATATATGAGGATATAGTTTTATTATCATTACAAGCACATTGGAAAGGGAGATGTTTAAAATTCATATAGCACCAAGATTTATCACAACAATAATATATATCATATATAGAGCATAAGTGCCTCGAATAGCCATCCAATTTATTTTGAAGTATCCATAAGTGTTTCCAATTTTTAGACAGGTGGTATTCCTTTTTTCTTCTTCCGTGAACCCACCGTTCAATAAGATCTAGTTTCAAATAAAGTAACCATAGATAGTAAGAACGGTAAACCATATATAAGCTAACAAAGTAAGAAAACGACTAGAAACTTGAGAACTAATTTGTTTGGATTTTCGATATAAGAGAAACAAAGATAAAAACAAGTAAACTAAGCAATAAAAAAACAAAAGACAAAAAGTGGAAGTGTTTAACTCCCCTAGCTGAAAGCTTGAAGACCCCCGCAACAACGCAAAAAATCATGTGCTTTTTGGCGTGATCACACACCCGTTGGAAGGTATGATGTAGTCCAACTACAAATTTCCCCAGTTAAGGAACCAGGGTGATCAATCCAGTAGGACTTTGAAGTCTCTCAGTATGTTGCTTGTTGTCTGGCGCTTCAACAAGAGTGGACATGCAAACAAATACAAACCCTCTCTTGCTCCCAGCTTTCTTAGAATGTTGTCAATCTTCCTGTCTTACTGAAAACTAGAGAGTTAATTGTATCGAATGGTTGGAGAATATCAAATGAGAATGGAACAGCGAGCAAATGATGATGAAAGCAAGAAAACAAGGTTGTAATCAATGAGGAAAATAGGACCGGGGGCCATAGTTTCACTAGTGGTGTCTCTCGTAAGATCAATAAACATGCAGTGTGAACAAATTAAAGTTGGACAATTGACAAATCATGAGCATATAACAATGCTATTATGATGAAATATAATTCACAAGTTCTAACACCCCCTGCACTACATCAAGATAAATATATAGCCATCCGACAACATAGACTAGTAAAAGTCCACCTTGATACAAAAATCCTTCAAACCTCGATGTTATTAAGTTGCAACAACGAAGTGATTGCTTGTGTGCAACAGACAAATGCATTAAGAACAATACGTAATGTAAGCAATAATTATCATCCATAGACAAGAACACCGTAGTTTTCTCCCTAGTGGCAGCAACACATCCTCCACGTGTCACGTTTCTGTCACTCGAGCACAGATGCACAGGAGGTATGAACCCACCATCTAGAATATAAACCCTCTCTTGGAGGTGCATACAGTATCTTGGCCAAGGAAATCATACACACCGGAGAGCATTGCAAGACAAGATTAAAAATCTCTAAAGATATAAGTCAAGCACTCAAAAAGACATGAACAAAGTAATCATAATTTCATGGTTCATCGGATCCCAGCAAACACAACATGTAGATATTACATAACATTGATCTTGATCATGTAGGGAAGCTCACTAGATCTAAACATGGTGGCAAAGGGAGGATATAACACCATTTATATACTATTATGGACCCGTAGTCCCGGGGTGAACTACTCACGCATTTGTTCGGAGCGATCATAGCGATGTGGAGGCCTCTGGTGACGATCCTCCTCTCTGACAGGGTGCCGGAGCAGGACTCTAGAAGCCTTAGATTGGACTTTCGAGGTGACGGTGCCTCTTTATCTGTTTTCTGGAAAATTTCTCCGCCCCGAAGTTTTTAGGGTTAAAGGCAATTTATAGGAGAAGAGGCGGGTGAGGCGGTGGCCAGGGCTACGGGATGACCCCATGGTTTGCCATAGTGGGGCCATGCCTGGTGGGTTCCTCGTGGACCCCTGGCCCCCCTTTGTCTCTCCTTTGGACTCCGTATTTATTCCGGGTAAAAAATGACTTCCGTGGATTTTTAGGACTTGTCGCGAATATTGTCTTTAAAATTTTTTTGAAACATAAAAACAACAGAAAATAAAAACTAGCTCTAAGTATCTTTGTAATAGAGTAGTCCATGAAATCATCCGGAAAACGAAGTAAAACATGTACAAAATATGAAAGAACATAAAGAAAACAAGCATGGAGCAAAAGAAAATTATAGATATGTTTGAGAAGTATGTTGCTTGTTGGTGTAACCACACACCCGTTGGTTAGCCCCAAGATGAAGGTATGATGTAGAAAACAGTAAATTTTCCCGAGTTAAGAACTAGGGTTATCAATCCCATAAGATTTGAAGTCTCTCAGTAGGTTTCTCGTTGTCTTGCGCTTCAACAAACATGGACCTGCACACACACAGACAAAGCCTCTCTCGCTCCCAAATTTCCAAGAAGGTTGTCAATCTACCCATCTTGCTGAAAACTAAAGAATTAATTGTATTGTATGGTTGGAGAATATTAAATGAAAACAGATAGCGAGCAAACGATGATGAAACCAAGTAAACAAGGTTGTAATCAATGAGGAAAACAAGACCGGGGGCCATAGTTTCACTAGTGATGTCTCTCCTAGGAACAATAAATGTGCTGGGTGAACAAATTACAGCTGGTCAATTGACAAATTATGAGGGAATAACAATACTATTATGAAGAAATATAGTTCACAAGTTCTAACATTGTAGAAATCACGTCAAGATAAATAGACCGCCACGCGACAACATCTATAACTAAAAGTCCACCTTGAGACGGAAATCCATCAAATCTCGATGTTGTTAAGTTGCAACAATGAAGTGATTGCTTGTGTGCAAAAAACAAATGCATTCAGAACAATACATAATGTAAGCAATAATTCTCATCCATAGACAAGAACACCGATGTTTTCTCCCTAGTGGCAACAACACATCCTCCACCCGTCATGTTTCTGTCACTCGAGCACAGATGCAAAGGAGGCATGGACCCACTATCTAGCATACAAACCCTCTCGTGAAGGTGCATACAATAGCTTGGACAAGAAAATCATACACACCGGAGAGCATTGCAAGAAAATATTAAACCACTCTAAATATATAAGTAAAGCACTAAAAAAGACATGAACAAAGTGATCATAATTTCACTGGTTCATCGGATTTCAGCAAACACAACATGTAGCAATTACATAATAGTGGTTTTGATCATGTCGGGAAGCTCACTAGATCTAAACATGGAGGCACAAGGAGGAGACAACACCATCTAGCTAGTTCTATGGATCCGTATTTCAGCGATGAACTACTCACACATTTGTCCGGAGGTCAACATGGCGATGTAGAGGCCTCCGGTGATGACCCCCTCTCTGGCAGGGTGCCGGATCAGGACTCCATAAGCCCTAGTTTGTACTTTCGAGGTGACGTGGCCTCTGTATCTGTGTTGTGGAAATTTTCTCCGTCCCCGACATTTTTAGGGTTAATGTGATAGGCGACGCGATGTGGTGGCCAGGGTGGTGGGGTGACCCCATGGTGCACCCTAGGGGCCACCCGCGCCTAGTGGTCATCTGGCCACCGCCTGGCCCCTCTCCGGAACTTCTTTGGAATCCGTATTTGTTTCGAGCAAAAAATAAATCAAGTAAGTTTTCATGACATTTGGCGAATATTTTCTTTAGAGCTTTTCTGAAATACAAATACAGCACAAACCAGAAACTGGCTCTAGGCATGTTGTTAATAGGTTAGTCCATGAAATCATCCGGAAAACAAAGGAAAACATATAGAAAACATGCAATACCATAAAGAAAACAAGCGTGGAGCATAAAAAATTATAGATACGTTTGAGACGTATCAACTTATCAATCCTCAAGCAAGGTCACTGCCAAAATGACCCGCTTGACGGGATACCAAATAAAGAACATAGATAGCTCATGAAAAACACCTTAGGCGCCGACTTTTCCTTCCTCTTACGTGACTCAGTTGCGCTCTCTCTCTTCACATACCTCATCAAAGGCATCTGCCCAGAAATATCCTGCTACCGATCACTTACACCTTAGGCGCCGACTCCTTATTCCGCTTACGGGACTCTAATGCGCTCACTCTCTGCGCATCTCTCATCGAAGGCACCTCTTGCTACGTACAAAATGTATATATGATTTTTTTATTGCATACTACTTTTATATCATTGCTACATAATTTTACTATGATTTTATATCATTTTATAATATTTTCCTGGAAAAGCCTATTGTATTTTGACAATATTCCAAGTGTGATTTTTTTTTGTTGCTGTTTTTATGTTTCAAAAGAGAAGTCTCCAAAAAATTTCATGAAAAATTAAGTAGTCCTAAATATCCACAGAATCGACAGATTGCGAGCTGCCACCTAGGCACGCAGGTGCCGGGCACGGGTTGGGCCCCATCCATGGACCAAGCCCTCATGGGCACCTCCCTTGTCTCCCCGCGTTGCCCCTTCTCCTACAAATACTCTTATGAACTAAAATATAAGGGATTAAAATAGTTTTCCCAAAAATATACACATTTGTCGTCCTCGCCTAAACCTAATTAGGGGTCCTAGAGTCCTGTTTTGGTACCTGCCGGAGAGTGAAATCATCACAGGGGGAATCTACACCACTATGATGGTCTTATTCACGATGTGTTAGTAGTCCATCCCTTGACTATAGATCCATATCAGTAGCTACATGATGGTCTCTCCTCCACGTTTTTCAATACAAAGGTCTTGTGAGATGGCTAAAATGATCAAGATCCATATGATGTAATTGTTTCTTTTGTGTTAGTTGGGATCCGATAAATTGTGGTGTTACGATCGTGCATGTTTATTATATGACGCTACTTGTTATCATGTATATTATTTATTTATGTTCTGATTTATATATTTACTTTGGTCAATTATTTTATGTGAATCTCCAAGATGAAGTATATGCTCGATAGTGGGTTCATGCAGCATTCGTATATAGGCTCGAGTGACAGAAACATCCAAGAGCGATGGTGTTTTTTTGTTACCAAGGAGAAAACAACAATGTTTGTGTTCATTGTTGATTATAAATATTGCTTACATATAGAAGTATAAACATTGATACCTCTAGAACCCTTCCCAGCGATTTGGTCTTTCTATCTGTCCGATCTGAGCCTCTGGGCGCATCATGTCCGCTCGTCAGGGCCAGCTTAGCTAAGACAAAATCTACATGGAATCACGTAAATGTTGCACGCACGCTTTCTCGTGTCTTCTCTCTTGCTGATGATGGCTCGGGGAGCTTCCGGGCCTACTGTGCGGTCTGAGCGCACAAATTTAATCAGTTGGCACGCTCGCCAACTTTCACTTGGGAAAACACACATGTGTTGGTCGTGCCCTTTTACCGTTTTAGGTTTCTCGCTGCCCCCGCTGCATGCCACGCCAGATCTATCGCTACCCGTGGTCCTGACTTCCTTGTTGTTGCCCATGGTGGATTGCTATGGGCATTCCGAGTTGTTTTAAGTTCATGGCAGTTGTTCTTCGGATGGGGCAACATGAGGTTTTCGCATCATGCCCCACTATTGTTGTGTCGGGTGCTAGTAGGTCCACCCCCTGTTGGCTCGCCATTCATCGGCGGGTAGGTTTTACTCTAGGGGAATTTACAGTGGACAGAAATTAGAACAAAGGACCATAACCAGAAATCTCTACTACTATTAAAAGAGCAAACATATTCTTCCACCCGAGAGTCGAGACCTTCCAGATCCCGTCCACACCTCGAGGTCCGCCTCCTTGTCCGCCTTGCCTCCGATCACCTCCATCTTCATCATACATGGCGGCTCCGTTGGGAGGGAAACGGTGGGGGCTGGTTCGGATTCCTCCAGGAGTTCTAACGCTTGTTGCACGTGTGCCCTAGGCTTGTCGCTACTTGCGCTGCTTGTCCACCCTCCATGGCATGCTCCACCGATGGGTGACGTTGGTAAACCCTAAGAGAAAGGTTGTTAAGAGTGCAGCAGCAAGTTTTCCCTCAGAAAAGAAACCAAGGTTGAATCGATCAGTAGGAGGACAAGCAACTTCTAAATGTTGATGCAGTTGATGTGGTAGGGCGCACTACCGTTTCAATAACAACGTGGAACCTACACAACACAATCGATTCGATTTGCCCCCAACGAAGCAGTGAGGTTGTCAATTTCACCGGTTTTGCTGATAACAAAGAACTTAAATGCATGGTGTGGAAAACAATATAATAATAATGTGAAAACAATAGAGTTTGAAAAAAGTGGAATCAGTGTGAAAATAGTAATTGCTGTGGTTGTATTGTCACTGTGAGAAAATGGACAGGGGTCCATAGTTCACTAGTGGTGTCTCTCCATAAAACATAGATAACATGTGTGGTGAACAAATTACAGCTGGGCAATTGATAGGTAATCAAACATGCATGACATGATGATTACTATGTGATTCATGCGGGCATTACAACAAGATACATAGACCGTCATCCAAGTGCATATATGACTAATAATCCACCCTCAGAATATCATCCGAACAAACCTTGGGTATTAAGTTGCAAGCAACAGATAATCGCAGTAAGAAAAGTGTGTAATGTAAACATTGTTGTTTTCTCCCTAATGGCAACAACACATCCTCCATCTGTCACGTTTCTGTCACTCGAGCACAGATGCAAAGGAGGCATGAACCCAGTATCGAGCATAAATACTCCCTCTTGGAGTTACTAGTATCTACTTGGCCATGGAATCTACTAACAACAGAGAGCATGCAATATCATAAATAACATACACATGAAGACAACATGATAGATTGATAATCAAGAGACACATCATTCAATAATCATCGGATCCCAGCAAACACAACATGTAGCATTACAATAAGATGACCTCGATCATGTAGGGCAGCTCACAAGATCTAAACATGAGGCATAAAGAGGAGAGAACAACCATCTAGCTACTGTTATGGACCCGTAGTCCAAGGATGAACTACTCACGCGTCAATCCGGAGGCGGGCATTGTCGTGGGATAATCACGGCAGACCTTACCGGGGGTAACTTATTTTGGGGCAATTCGACTCTGGTGTTTGGGAGAGGGTTTAGCTCAAGGGAAACCATGGTGATATGCGATCTGGTAGCCGGCAATCGAGTCGCCGAGTCTCCGATCTGAATATATTATCTCAACTCTCGTGTTACAAAGGATACTCGAATAACTCGTATATCTTGTGATCGTGTCTAATCTTGCCCTAGGGGCCAGCTTATATAATGTCTGGACCCCCTGGCTTACTATCCAAGGCATACTCGGAGTCCTACCCGGGTACTGCTTACAAACCCTAAGCTTGCTTATCGGAACCCACAAACCGGGTTACGAGGCCTACACTCTTGGGCCTTCTAGAAACTCCTTTTCCCTAAGCCAGGTCTTGCGCAGCGCCCTTTGGGCCGAGTTACACCTTGGCGTTAGCCTACCGGGTTATCATCCCTCCATCAGTAGTCCACAGAATAGCTTGGGCTTCACGGGATCCTCCTTGAAGCGCATGCTATTCCCTGCAAAAATAACAAACATACAAGTTCATAGAGGCCGGGTTAGGTTGCTTTGATAAATAGCTAGGCCTAACTCCACTGGTGGTCCATATAATAACCCGGCTTTCTCTGAATCCGTCTTCACTTTCCCGGGCCAATACTCCGAAGAAAATGCGAAAGACCCGGCTCACTTTGTTCACTGGCTAGTCCGAATATCACGGAAGGGATTTGCTTCTGATCTTTTCCGGATATCGCGCACGGGTACTTTAATGCCTATCCCAAAAAATCTGGGCGGGTATCCCTCCTTCCCGAAATTTTTGGCTCCTGCTCGCTCGTCTAGGTTTCCCCACCCGCGCTTATAAATACGTGCCCAAGGGGGTAACCCTAAACTTAACGTTCCATTTCTCCACCGTCTCCTTCCTCTCCGATGCTCTCTCACTCGAGCTCGCAGCCGCGCCGCCACGGAGCCCACGGACGCGCCGCCGGGACCGAGTCGCCGCCATCTGCGCTCGTCCTCGATTCGCGCCGCGCCGCCGTCAGCCTCCGCCGCCGCGCCCCCGAGCTGCCCACCGGAAGATCCAGAGGGGCACCACAACTGTGCCATCTGCCGCCGCCGTGCTCTCCTTCAAACCACGCCGGTAAGCTTTCTTCTCCCATGAATTTTAACTTCAAGCTTTTTTCTTGAACTAGATTGGATCTAGGTCCGCCCGTAGGCTACCTTCTTGCTTTGCATCGATTAGGATCTCTCATGCCTTACTTTTTCTCATTCAATCAGTTAAGCTAGGCTTGGCAGCACTGTTCTATCACTCACGGTCATAAGCTTCCTCGTAGATTTCTCTGTAAATTTCTTCGCCTAGATGCAAACTGTCAAAAATTCTCCGTAGTTGTTCTTCGATACCCGGAGAATCCACTATTTCCGGATCTTTCAGTTACTCTCTAGTTAACCAGACAATCAACCCTCTTCCATAATTGCTCACTGATACTCGGATTACCTGTAATTTCCGTACTGCTCGTTGATACTCGGATAACCCGTAATTTCCGGGTCTTAGTTACTCATGTTCTGCACTCTTTTCCTTGTGTTTTGTAGACCGAACAAATGGCACCCAAGAACAAGGGAAAACAGCCGGCTAAGGCAAAGCCGACTCAGTCCATATCTGCCAATTGGGGACGGTCTACCGTGACCAAGGCGAAGCTAGATGAGCTTGCCTAGTCCGGCGTCCTCCCTTCCCAGGAGGACATCCTCTCGAGAGTCCCGGGTGATGAGACCCGGCCCACCCCTGGCCCCAACGAGGTAATCTGCTTCATTGAGCACGTGATCCGGGGATTTCGTCCCCCGGGTCACTCCTTTTTTCTTGAACTTCTTAGCCATTATGGCCTCCGAGTCTTTGACATAGGGCCTAACTCTATGTTAAACATCACTCATTTTATAGTTCTCTGTGAGTCATACCTGTGCGTCCCTCCAAACCTTGCTCTTTTCCTAGAACTGTTCCAATGCAAACCGTGCCGCGAAAGCGGTGACGGGGCCCTTTTGGCTTGCGGCGGAGTGTCCATCCAATGCCGAAAAAATTCGCCTATGCCGACTCTGAGCCTTAACTCTCATGTTAAGCATTGGCAAAAATCTTTCTTCTACTGCCGGGACGCCTCCCCACCCGGCGAGAAGAGATTGCCGGGTTTCTCGGAGGGCCTCCTTGATCTCTCCGACACTTTCAACGCCTTCGCCTCAGAGTCGGATAGGGAGTCCATCCAACCCCTCCTAGCCAAGATTGTTGTCCTCTCCGCCCAGGGTCTCCTTGGGCTTAATCTGGTAAAAACTTGGGTGAACTTCCGGATCCAGCCCAATTCCATTCGGTCCAAGCTGATGTGCGAATACTCGGGACACGTCACGGACCCGCTCCGCGACTCCTCAAGGAATTATCCAGCTGGTGATACGAACAAGATCATCAAAGGTTTCCTGACTGAGAAGGTGGAAGTGATCCGGAATATAGCCGGGTTAGATCCATACACTCGCGAGAATCCGGCTCCCGCGGTAAGATCCAGCACTTATTCTTTTACTCTTGTACTTTTACTTGATACAACTACTAACTCTTACTTTTATGCCTTTATCTCAGGCTGATAGCGCTTTTTGGAACATCGAGACTCCCCCCACCTCCGTAAACCCGGAAGAGGAAGAAGAGCCGGCTGACACCGACGAAGGTATCATCCGGGTTTCAATCATCTTAAGTCATGTTACTTTGCTTTCCCATATTTCTCTTTTTCCTACTAGGCATTTGTGGCTTTCAGGGATGGAGGATAAGGAGGACAAGGACGATAAGGAAGACCCGGAGGAGACTGAGAGCGACAAAAGCGAGGCCAAACCAGAAGTTGAAGTCGGGGCCAAGAGGAAACCCCGAGGGGTGGTATTCAAGGTTCCCTATTCCTTCATGTCCTCCAAACCCTATTCATTTGCTAATATGTGTGAACTTAACCGACAATTATCCAACTTGCCACACTTGAAGGACCCTCGCCCGGCCAAGCGCAGGGTAATCCGGAATTCCCCGGGTGATGATCCCCTCAACCCGGGCATCCCTACGTCCCCAACTCTCCGTGCCAGTACTTCCCCATCTTATCCCTCCAATTCACCTCAACGACACCCTTCCCTCAACCATCCATTATCCGGACAGTTCCGGGTCTCACTCTCGGATTCTGTCACAGCCTCGTCCGCGTCTAGCAGCGAGCTTCCACCGGACTTTGTGGTGAACACTATGTAAGTTATATTTATTGTTATATGATACACCTGCACTTTCGATAACCTTCACTTATTACTACTGACCATTTCTCTTTACTTTCCTCAGCGCCCAAGTCACGATCAGTGACCCGGATGACATGGATCATGATAACCGGGAAACTGAAGATCTGGTTGATAACGTGAACGCCGCAACTGGCGGCCTTGAAGTAGAAGAAAAAGAGCAAGACCCACTGACAGACTCGGCCAGGCAGGACGCCGGGTCTCCCAAGCCATCAGATGGACCCGGGGATGACGACGTGGAGGTCCTGGGCGCAAGAATGGGTACTCCCAACCCTGACACCCAGACCACCCGGGTATCACCCCCAAAGCCGGAAAAGACTCCTCCTCCGAGTGACCAGGCCGCCGGCTCTTCCGGCACCAAGCCTGAGGATATGAGCTTTGCTGAAATGCTTGACGCTCTGCATACCCTGAGGGTTGACGAAGAAGGCATCCTAGAAGCCTTGATAGCCAAGCACGAGGTAAATTGAACTAACACTGCTCATATATTCGTCTAGTCCCCAAGTTCCGAGTGAACTTATGCATAATTTACTTGGAACTTTCACGGATATCCAACTGATATTTCTTTTTTGTCTGACTAACACTTCCTTGTGTTTCCATGCAGGCATACATAACCCACTCTGAGAAAGCGTTGGCTAAAACCACCAAACTTCTCAAGGTGGAGACGAAACTGCGTGAATCGGCTGAATCTGATGCCAAGAAACTGGGGAAACTTGCAAAAAAGTATAGAAAGAGATCCCATGATGCAGAAGATAGAGTGAACCAGCTATCGAGCCAGATTGCCGATACTTACCGTGCTCTGATTGGTAAAGATTCCCGACTGACTAATCATAACCCGGATTTTTCATCCTGATAAACACTCGGAATTCCTGACTTGAACCTTTCTGCTTTTCTGCAGGGCCGGATGAGGAGATTCCGGATGAAGATGATATAGCTAAGTTGAAGACCATAAAGAGCACCATCCGGCAACTCTGTGCCGGCACCAAGTGGATTCTAAAAGCTGTCAAGTGGCCGGGCACTGGAGATGGTGGTTTGAACACGCTGCTTGATGCGTGTTCCACCATCCCCGAGTGGATCGAGCACTGGAAACGTTCGTCATGCCGGGTTGGAGTGACCCGGGGGCTTGCTTTAGCTAAAGCGTACTTTCCCAAGCTTGAGCCGGCGAAGCTCGTTGGCGGGTTTCCAGAGTTCAACCATGACGGCTCCCAGTTTTCAGCCAAGCATTACAAGGCCATCCATACAGAAGTTCGTCACTCGGCTAGTCTGATTGCCGATAGTCTGGACGTCAGTCGGATTGTGCCACCATATGATGTTGAAGATAAGGCAATTAAGTCGGATCCTCCAAAGCCCTATGACATGCTAGCACGGTGGAAGGCGGAAGCTGCTCGGCTGAGGGAAGAGGCCGCGGAGAAGAAGGCTGAGGCCGATACTGCACCTACTAGCTCCATGCCGGTTGTTCCTCCTCCTTCGCGTGCTGCTGACCCGGATGCTGCTGCCGCAAAGACCGTTGAAGAACAAGTCAAGGATCAAGACCCGGCTGCCAAGGGCAAAGGCAAGATGGACGACTCGGCCCAGGAGGCCGAGTGAGCTTTTACCTGCTACCGTCTCAAACACTTCATTCGGCCGATGGGCCTTTAAAACAATTATTCTTTTAATAGTGCGCCTGTGCACTTTTTGATACTACTATCGTGGCTTGTAATACGTTTAAAACCTTAATAGCTTTCGTGGCCCTTCTAACCTTTGCATAAATTTGATATTTCCCTATCTTTTGAACTTTTTCATTCCTGGTTTTCCGACTTTCCGCTTTGGTTCCTTTTGTGAGACTCGGTTTCCGGGTCTCAAGGGTTTTGACAAGTGGACTTTTTCTAAGTCCCCAAGTCCCCAAGACTCGGATTTTTGGGTTTTTGAGCTGGATAGCTAGATAATTTGTTTCTTTTTTCAAATTCCCAAGTCCCCAAGGCCCGAATTTCCGAGTCTAGGGTTTTGGACTATTCGAAAAGAACAAATTGTTTCTGCTAAGGCCCAAAACCTAGAGCTGTTCACATAGGGTTTGAAGCTATGCTTAATATACCTTGAGTTTCCGGCTATTAACCTTGTACTCTGCATAACTTGTGGTTTAGATGACCCTTTTGACCTTCTTCTACTATAAGCCGATTTTCGCGTGGATAATCAATGTTGCTACAGCTGTACGAAGACAGGGTCAGGCAAGTCCCATTGGCCATCATGACTGATTGTAATCGTACGCTAGCAAAGCATGCCACTTTAGTGCGAGTCACATCAAGCTTAAGCGAGAAAAGTCAAGAAAGTTTGGCTCCTTTGTCCGGTTATAAGCTTGCAGCCGTACTTATTACAAGTAATCGGCCCTTATAGCTCAATGGCATCGTGGCCGGGTCTTTGAGTTTGCAGCTGTGCTATTCAAGCAATCAGCCCCCAAGACCTAGATATATGCAGTTTACTAGAGAAACTAATATACTAAGAACAATAAATAATACTTACCTGGAAGAAAAATAAAAATACAACCGAAATATAAAAACTTGATAAAAACACCCGAAAAAGGGACAATATATTGTTTAACCATCTCTTTATTGATATGAGAAAAGTTAGGTCAGCAAGCCGCCTCATTAAAAACCCTCCAGTCCCCTTAGGTACCCTGGATAGGAAAAGAGTGCGTCTGAAACCTGCTGCCTGTTACATCGTGTAATTCCACTTGTGAATCTAACCTATTCTAGGTATAATATGGACGCAGCTGAGCCACGTTCCATGGTATTTCTCTTTCTTGCATAGATGAAGTGCTATGAGCGGTGTCATTAACAGTAGCCGACTCTTCCCTTGCATCTATCAAGTAATATGATCCATTATGCAGATTCCGTCTTATAATGAACGGTCCTTCCCATGGCGGGGATAACTTGTGTTTTCCTTCCTTTGACTGTACCAGGCGCAGAACCAGGTCTCCTTCCTGGAAGACCCGGGTTTTGACTCGCCGACTGTGATATCTCCTCAGATCCTGCTGGTATATGGCTGATCTCTCCAAGGCTTGTTCCCTGTGTTCTTCTAGCATATCCACGGCGTCCTGCCGGGTCTTCTCGTTCTCCACCTCGACATAAGCTGACACTCGAGGCAAGTCATGAATAATATCACTCGGTAACACCGCCTCTGCACCATAAACCATGAAAAACGGTGTCATCTGAGTAGATCTGCTAGGTGTGGTATTGATTCCCCAAACCACTGAAGGTAACTCCTCAACCCATGCGCCAGCAGCTCTGATGCACGGGACTCGCAGCCGTGGCTTTAATCCACGAAGCAACTCCTGATTCGCCCTCTCCACTTGTCCATTGGCATGTGGGTGGGCCACTGAGGCTATGTCCAAGCGGATGCCATTGTTTCCATAAAACTTTTCCATCTCACCTAAGGACATGTTGGTTCCATTGTCCGTTATTATGCTGTGAGGGTACCCAAACTGATAGATAATCCTTTTCAGGAACTTGACTGCTGTAACTGCTTCACAATTGGTAACTGGCATAACTTCAACCCACTTGGTAAACTTATCAACAGCCACCAAGAGATGTGTCTTTTTGCAAGGTGACATGTGAAAGGGGCCAACCATATCCATACCCCAAACAGCAAACGGCCAGGTTAACGGGATAGTCCGCAACTCCATAGCCGGCACATGGGTTTGCCGAGCGTACCTTTGACATCCGTCACACCTTGCCACCAAGCGCTCCGCATCTGCTAGGGCCGTGAGCCAGAAGAAACCATGTCGATAAGCTTTGTCCACGAGGGACCTTGTGGATGCATGATGCCCACAATCACCTTCATGGATCTCCTTCAAAATCCGTCGGCCTTCTTCTGGTGCTACACAGCGTAAAAAGACTCCTGCGGCACTTCTTTTATACAGCTCCCCATTGATGATAGAACATCCCTTTGCTCGCCTCAGAATTTGCCTTGCTAATACTTCTTGCTGTGGTAACTCGCCCCGTGATAAGTAGGCCAGGAACGGCTCTGTCCACTCGGGAACAGCTCGTACTGTGGCCACGAGCTCCAAATCCGGGTCTTGATTTGCCACCTCTTCCCCAGACTCGGTTTTAACTGATGGTCGCCATAGCTCGTCCAGGAAAACATTGGGTGGAACCGGCTCTCTGCGCGAGCCGAGTCTGGCGAGTGCATCCGCTGCCTCGTTCTTTCTTCTATCTATATGCTCCACCTCATACCCGGAAAAACACCCCGCAACCATGTCCACCTCTCTGCGGTATGCTGCCATAGTTGCATCTTTTCGATCCCAAGTTCCTGAGACCTGCTGTACCACAAGGTCCGAATCTCCATAGCATCGTATCTTCTTAATGTTCATCTCCTTGGCTACCTTCAATCCATGCAATAATGCCTCATACTCGGCCACGTTGTTGGAACAATCAAAGTGAATCTGCAACATGTAGCTCAACTTGTCTCCTTTGGGTGATGTGAGCACCACTCCAGCTCCTGATCCCTCGTATTGCTTGGAACCATCAAAGTGCATTATCCAAGACTCGAAACTTGGTGTCATTGTGGGCATGCCTGTGTGAGTTCAATCATTAATGAAATCAACTAGAGCTTGAGATTTGATTGCTGACCTGGGCTCGTAGTTGATGTGATAATCTCCCATCTCGATCGCCCACTTGGCTATTCTACCTGTTGCATCCGAGTTTCTGATGATATCCGACATTGGTATAGAGCTAACCACTGTTATGGGGTGTTCCTAAAAATATGGCTTCAATTTCCGGCTGGCCATGAAGACCCCGAAAACCAGCTTCTGCCAATATGGGTAGCGCTGCTTTGCCTCCGATAATACCTCGCTAACGTAATAAACCAGCCTCTGAACCGGGTGATCTTTCAATTCCTCCTTGCGCTCAACAACAACCATTGCGCTAACCGCCCGGGGCCCGGCTGCAACGTACAATAACATGGGCCCTTTAGGACCCGGGGCTGCTAGGACTGGTGCCTCAGATAGCTGCTTCTTTAGTGCCTCGAACGCCTCATCCACCTCTTGGTCCCAAACGAATTTATCAGATTTCCTCAAGAGCTGGTACAAGGGTATTGCCTTCTCTCCGAGTCTTGATATAAACCGGCTCAGCGCTGCTACACACCCTGTAAGCTTCTAAACATGCTTCAGGTTTTCCGGCTTTTTCAGACTCTGGATAGCTTTGATTTTATCCGGTTTGCCTCAATCCCTCTCTCTGAAACGATAAAACCGAGTAACTTCCCTGCTGGAACTCCAAATACACACTTTGTCGGGTTAAGTTTCATCTGGTATCTTCTCAGATTCTTGAATGATTCCTTTAGATCATCAATAAATGTCTCCGCTTTTCTGGTCTTGATCACCACGTCATCCACATAAGCATGAACATTGCGTCCGATTTGGTCCTCAAAGCACTTCTGAATACACCGTTGATAAGTGGCGCCAGCGTTCTTCAATCCAAAAGTCATGGTCTTGTAACAAAAGGCCCCGAAAGGGGTTATGAACGACATTTTCTCCCAGTCTTCCTTCTTGAGCTTGATCTGATGATACCCGGAATATGCATCCAGGAAACATAATAGGTCACTTCCAGCCACTGCGTCTATGATCTGATCTATCCTTGGAAGTGCAAACGGATCCTTTGGGCAATGCTTGTTGAGACTCGTATAATCAATGCACATCCTCCACTCATTGGTCTTTTTCATCACGAGAACCGGATTTGCCAACCAATCCGGGTGAAATACTTCCATGATAAAGCCGGCTGTCAACAGTCGAGCAATTTCTTCTCCTATGGCTTTCCTTCTTTCCTCATTCATCTTTCTCAAGCCCTGCTTCACGGGCCTAGACTTGGGATCAACATGCAAACTATGCTCTGCTAACTCTGTAGGGATACCCGGCATATCGCTAGGCGTCCAAGCAAAAACATCCTGATTTGAACGAATAAACTCCACGAGTGCTTTTTCCTGCTCATTGTCCAGGTTAGATCATATAGCAAATTGCTTAGAGGGATCACCTTCGACAAAGGCCACCATCTTGGTATCATGTGCTGCTTTGAATTTTGCTCTCTCGTCGTCAGTGTTTGGCCTCTTCAATGCTATTCTGTCATCCGGGTCTACTTGAGACCGGTAATACTTGAGTTCTTCCTTCCTACAGGCCTGCTCCGCCATTGCCGCGTCTCCTTCGTCACACTCAGCCGCTATAATCCGGTTTCCATGTATGGTAATGGTTTGCTTGGGACCCGGAATCTTTAGCTGTAGGTATACGTAACACGGCCTGGCCATGAACTTAGCGTAAGCCGGCCTTCCAAAAAGCGCGTGATAAGGGCTGCGCAGCTTTACCACCTCGAACGTGAGCCACTCAACCCGGAAATTGTCCTTCGATTCTCCAAAAGCAACCTTCAAAGTGATCTTTCCCTCGGGGCACGCCGAGTGACCCGGCACAATCCCATGAAAAACTGTTGAACTTTTCTGTAGCTGAGACTCCTTGAGACCCATGCGTAAGAAAGTTTCCCAATATAAGATGTTGATGCTACTTCCACCGTCCATTAAGACCTTTTTCAGCTCATAACCATTAACCTGCGGTGCAACCACCAAAGCTAACACACCCGGATGTTCTATCATTTCCGGGTGATCCCTTCTGCTCCACGTCACTTCTTGATCCGACCATCTCAAGTATCTCGGAACAACTAAATTGACCGCGTTCACTGCTCGTTTGAGTATCTTTCTATCCTTGTTGGAAGTTCTTGTAGTATGTACGTGATATTATCCCAACTGCTTGGGGTTACCTTGGAAACCTCCAGCTCCCCCCTGGTTGTTACCCGGATTTCTGCCTCCCGGGTTGCCTGCTGGGGGTGGGCCATTGCCCGGGTTTCCACCCGGACCCGGTCCTCCTCCCCGACCTGCACCTCGCATAGCCTTGTTTACCTCCTCGTTCTTCCATCTCTGTAAATCCACACACTGCTCCAGTGAGTGGTTAGCCGGCCTTCCGTTCCTGCTGTGCTTTGGGCATGCCATTCTGAAGATATCCCAGTTGTTACCCGGTCTTGGTGGCCCTTGATAGTTTCCTCCATTATGGTTTCCTCCATTGAAATTTCCTTCTGCTCTGGGTCTCGAAGACCCGTCTTCTGTACTGGCGACAAACTCGGAACTTCCCTCAAACGGGCGCTTGTTCTGGTTGTTTCCATTGTTACCTCCATTGTTACCTGGCGTTTATCCATTGCCGGTTCTTCCATTATTGCTCGTGTTTGCTTTTGCTTTCTTATCATCGACGTCCTCTTCTGTGGTATCCGTTGCAGCGTGTTTGTTGCATGCGTCCATTAGCTCTCCCATCGTAACTGAAAGCTCATGATCCCTCTAATGATTTTGATGATGATGATAACACGGATATCTCCTATCTAACAATGTTGTTTAGACTGTGCAGCTATTATCTCAGATGATCATTGCTATATCTTCGTCAAAAGATCAAAGAGAAGATCTATATTGTGGAATTACTGCCACCGGATTTTTAAGTACGCAGGCCAGAAATTCCGGAACTTAAAGGGCGGATTATCCGGCCCCCACACCGGAAATTTCCGCCCCCCTACCTGGCAGCCACAAAAACGACTAAGTGTTTTTCTGCCCGCGCACAGAAGCCAGGGCGGAAATTTGCCCCGGAAATTTCTGGTGCAAAAATCCGGCCCTCTGGGACTTAGCAGAAATTGGATCACTATAAGTTGCCCGCGCACAGAGATGGGGGCGGAAATTCTGTCCGGAAAATTCCTGGCCCGGACATTTCAATTATCCGCCCCTCGGATATTTCAATATTCCGGTCATCAAGTCCTTAGCAATTTTTCCATCATTGGTTGATGCCCGCGCACAGAAGGTGGGGCGGAAATTTGCCCCAGAAATTTCCGGAGCAAATATCCGGCCCCTGGTCCTTAGCAGTTTTTCATCAACAAGTTGATGCCTGCGCACAGAGATGGGGGCGGAGTATTGGGGCGGAAATTTCCACCCCCGGATATTTCAAATATCCGCCCCCCGGAGAATTCAAATTTCCGGCCTTTACACCGGAATATTCCGGTCCCGTAGGACTGCAACGGTCAGAATTTGGAGGAGCCTATAAATAGCTGTCTTCTTCCTCTAGATAGGTAGCTCATCCCTCTCTCCTCCATTGTTGTAGAGCTCAAAACGCCCCGATCTCCCTCCTCCTCTAACCAAACTCGATGCCCTTCAAGGATCTCATGGAGGAGGCCTAGATCTATCTTTCCACCAAGCCAAAACGTGTGTTCCCACACCACAACTCTTGGGATCTTGTAATCTCTTGGTTGCCTTGTCATCCAAGGGAAACCCTAGTGCTTGTAGCTTCCACCTTGTAGCAAGAAGCTTCGATTGTTGAGAGCCTCCATCTCACTTGTGGAGTAGCCTCAACCCCTTGTAAAGGTTTGGTCAACGCCTTCAAGTCGACCTCATAGTGGAAACGAGAATCTCCCTCACCGGAGAAGCTCACGGAGAATAAGGTGTGCACATCCGTGCTATTGAGGAGCGCCTAGGTGGCTCCCCACCTCTCCAACGTAGACGTACTTCTTTTAAGAAGGAACTATGGGAAACATATCCTTGTCTTCGTGTTTTCCACTTGTTGTTATCTTGTGTGTTTACCTTACTTCCGTTGCTACTCGTTACTTGTCACTTAGGGTGTTAACCTAGTTGCACATTTAGATAACCAAGCTTTTACCTTTCCTAATCCACCATTAAAATTGAAAAAGGAGTAAAATTTGTAGGTCACCTATTCACCCCCCCCTCTAGTTGACCATCTTGCACTTTCTATTGGTATCAGAGCCTCGGCTCTTTTATCGGGCTTAACCGACTAAGAATACAATGGTCAACGAGGATGATCCCGAATCTACCAAGGAGGAACTCGCCAAAATGGCTAACACTATAACTAACCTTGAGACAACGGTTTGTACCATACAAACTCAATTGTCAAAGGTTAGCTCTAGTGTTGGCTCGGACATGTCCTCCATGAGAAAGATGTTGGAGGTCATGATGGGTAGACCTAAGGAACCGTCACACTCTCCTCACGTCTCCGATGTGGATAGTTCGGATGAGGAAACAAATCCGGACATCTCCGAACTCGAAGAGAACATTGCCAAAGCTAAGGCTAAAGCCGCACAAAAGGCTAAAGACAAAGCTAAGGAGAGTGACGGTGGTTCCAAGTCTCATAAGGCTAATGGTTCGGGTTCGAATTCGAAAGTTCCACCACCACAAAACTATGATTCTATCCACCCAATCGTTTCCATGCCACACATCCTTAATGTTGGAGTTCCACCCATCCTTAACACTAACGAGTTCTCCTCTTGGAAGTTTGAAATGGAATCTCACATTTCAGGATCGTGTACCGCATTATGGAGAAGTGTGGTTCATGGATTTCATCCTCATGACCCAAGCAATTTGACTCCAAGGGAGGACATAGAGTCTCAACTCAACAAGACCGCACTTGTCATGATCCAAAAGGCTCTCCCAAGGGAGTACTTCACTCACATACTTAGTTGCAAGACCGCCAAGGAAGCTTGGAACAAACTTGACACCTTGTTCCAAGGAAATGCTAGCATCCAATCTTCCAAGTATGACGTGGCCATTGACAACTCCGAGAACTTCGTCATGCATGAGGATGAGACCCCCGAAGAGCTATATAGAAGAGTTGTCACCCTTGCCAACCAATTGAGGGACTTTGGAAAAGAGGAAATCTCCGATGAGTGGATCAAGAGGAAATTTGTCAAAGCAATTACCCCCTTTGAGAAGAATCTCTCCACTAGCATCCGGACAAGAGCGGATTACAATACCCTCAACTCAATTGGTGTTCTAAGTGAGTTCATAGCTATCTCCCTCTCACAGAAGAGTGCGGACAATGCTCTTGCTCGCTCTCATGGCCAAGGAAGAACACCCAATCTCGCTTTGAAGTCAAAGGCTATGGCTCGAATTGATGAGAGTGAAGAAGATGATGATGATGAGGAAGACTATGAGGACACTTACACTGGAGCTCACAAATGCATTGCTCTTGCGATGCATGGATATTGGAAGAGATGGGAAGCTCACAAGGCCAGATCTCCAAGGCCTCCACAAAACAAGAACTACAAGAAGAAGGGGGAGCGACCAAGCACATGCTACAATTGTGGTAGTGCAAACCACTTTGTCAAGGAGTGCCCCTTTGAGCCAAGAGAAGAAAACGAAGGCAAGCTTGTTCGCAAAAACAAGGCCAAGCCTCCTCAAAACAAGAACTTTGCTAGAAGGGTGCCAAGGGCTCTCTATGTTCAAGACGGGGCGGTGCTCGAGACTTACATCTCCGGAGATGAAGGAGAAGATGAAGTATGGAGTCGCTCACATCGCCATGGCCACCGCATCAACCCCTTCGATCTCCCTATTTGAATCCCCCAATGAGAGTGTTGCAACCCGACCTACTTCTTATGGCAAAAGCCAATTCGGTATGCTCTCCTAACTCCAAGACCATTATCACTAACCCTCCTTCATTATTGGATTGTGTTGAAAATGTTTGCGAGGAGGATAGTGAGTCTAATGAGTTAGGCACATGGCTATCAAGCCTTAAAAGTGAGACTAAGGAAAAAGTGAATGCCCTTTTAAGGCAACTTGATGAGGCTAACACTCTTGTAGATGAAAAGGAGGAGATTATCTTGGCTTTGGAAAGCCATGAAGGCCACACTTGCAATGAACAAGAGCTTGAAAAAGCGCTTGAAAATGAGCGTTCCCTTCGTGCCTCTCTTGAGGAGAAGTTATCTTGTCTTGAAGAAAACTTTGCCATAAGTGTCTCCATGCTTAGGAAGGAAAATGCACAATCTCTTGCTATCATTAAAAATCTAGAACATGAAGAGTTAAAGCTAGGAATTGCTCACGAGGAACTTGGTACTCGTCATGAAAAACTCGAAAAGGAGTTCATGTCTCTTAAGGAAATTCATGACAAGTTAACCAAATCTCGTGACAATCTTCTAGCTCAACTATCTAACAAGCAAGTTGTGTCCACTTCATCTCCTAGCTCAAATGTCTTGTCTAGCTATGCTTGTGGTGCTACTAATCTTGTAGGAAGTGAGAAGAATCCCCATGAGAATGCTTCTCAACAAGTCAACAAGGGAAAGGAGGGACTTGGCTATGTAGCCAAGTCAAAGAAGAAGTACAATAAGAAGAACAATAAGAAAGCTACCTCTCCTTCACAAGAAGTAAGATTTGTGAAAGAGGGAGAGGTGGCAAAAAGCAAGAATACCAACACCTTTGTGGGTGGTGATACCTCTAGGGGGAGCACCACTCACAATAACTTTGCCGGGAAATACAACCCATCTTATGTTCTTATGAAATCTAGAGATGGTCATGTATATGCTAAATACGTTGGTACTTCTTATGGTGATGATTATCATTGAGTATTTGGGTACCTAAGACCCTTGTCACTAACATGAGAGGACCCATTCAAAGATGGGTCCATAAATCAAGAAACTAATCTTGTAGGGAAGTGCTTCCGGGTCGAGCAAATGGACGGTGGATAGTGGTGCATCCCAACATATGACCGGAAGCAATGACGCAATGAGTGATCTTCAACCTCCATTACCTCACCTCAATTGCGTCACTATTGGTGATAACTCCGAATTGAAGGTATTGGGACGAGGCAAGGTAGCAATCTCAAATGACTTGTCAATTGAGAATGTTCTCCTTGTTGAGTCTCTAGGCTATAATCTCATCTCGGTTCTTCAACTTGCTAAGAGTGGTTTTACCTCTTTCTTTAATAAGGATAATGTGATTGTCACTTGGGAAACGACTCTTAAAGTAGCCTTTGTTGGGCATGTCGAGAACGGCATGTATGTAGTGGACTTCTCCAAGGGAGACACGTGTGCCGCGACATGCCTAATGGCTAAAGTTGATGTGGGTTGGCTATGGCATCGCCGGTTAGCCCACACCAATATGAGGACGTTGCATGACCTTCAAAGTGGCAATCACGTTCTAGGACTAACAAATGCTAAGTTTGCCAAAGATCGTGTGTGTAGCTCTTGCGTTCTAGGAAAGCAACATGGAGAAGCACACCCCACCAAGACGAACATCACCACCTCAAGGATCCTCGAGCTCATTCACTTGGACCTCTTCGGTCCCCTATCATATGATAGCCTTGGGGGCAAAAAGTATTGTTTGGTGATTGTGGACGACTATTCACGATATTGTTGGGTGTACTTTTTCAAGAGGAAGAGTGAGACTCAAAAGCGGGTCATCGAGTTCATCACTTTGGTGGAACGCCAACATAATACGAGTATCACGGCTATCCGAAGTGATAACGGCTCCGAGTTCAAGAACTACACCGTGGAGGGTTTTCTTAGTGAGGAAGGAATTGCTCATCAATACTCTACTCCCTACACCCCTCAACAAAATGGTGTGGCGGAGAGAAAGAATCGGACTCTTATGGATGCGGCTCGAACCATGATTGCGGAGTTCTCTTCTCCTTATAACTTTTGGGCCGAAGCCGTCTCCACCGCTTGTCATGCTAGCAACCGATTATA
Organism: Alopecurus myosuroides; assembly: GCA_028641055.1. Taxonomy (NCBI): domain Eukaryota; kingdom Viridiplantae; phylum Streptophyta; class Magnoliopsida; order Poales; family Poaceae; genus Alopecurus; species Alopecurus myosuroides. The sequence goes on from CM054058.1 coordinate 130,440,766, forward strand.
TCTCCGCAAGATCTTGAACAAGACCCCTTATGAGATTCTCACGGGAAAGAAGCCGGATGTATCATACTTCAAGGTCTTTGGTTGCAAGTGCTTCATTCGCAAGAGAGGTAAACGCTTGTCAAAGTTCGAGACTAAATCTTATGAGGGTATCTTTATTGGTTATGCCGCAAACGCTCACGCCTATAGAGTCTACAACAAGTCCACCGGACAAGTTGAAGAAGCTATAGACGTGGTGTTTGATGAGGATAATGGGTCCCAAGGGGGCCGTATAGATCATGGTTTTGTAGGAGATGCAATTCCTCCCATCGTCATACGAAGAATGGGGATTGGTGAAATAATCCCCATTGAGGGACACCGGATGACGGAGGGAGAAGGACTATGCCCCACTCAAGTGGAGCCATTGACTACATCCATTCATACCCAAGCTACCCAACAATATGCACCAACCCCTCATGCTTCACCTCAAGGCCAAGCTAATGATCAAGGTCAAGCTCATGATGAAGGCCAAGCTCATAATGAAGAACAAGATACTCATGATGATGATGCAATGAGACACTTAAGGGATCCACCTCCCATCAATGATAATGATCAAGGTGGACATGTCTCCGATGATGAAGGTGATGATCAAGTTCTATCCAAGGAAACTTTGGAGGAGATGCTAGCTCGTAGAGCAAAGAGGAGGCTAGAAAACCTTTCTCGTGCCGGTCACACGGAGGACATGATTCTCGGGCAAGTTCATGGAAGGGTCGTCACAAGGAGGCAATTAGCGGACTTTAGCAAAGCTCATGCATTCGTCTCTCACATTGAGCCAAAGAAGGTCTATGAAGCTCTTGAAGATCAAGATTGGCTTGAAGCAATGCACGATGAACTCAACAACTTCGAGCGCAACAAAGTGTGGAAGTTGGTGCCAAGACCCAAAGATTGCAAGAACGTCATTGGCACTAAGTGGATCTTCAAGAACAAACAAGACAAGGACGGCATCGTCATCCGCAACAAAGCTAGATTGGTAGCTCAAGGCTTTTCTCAAGTCGAAGGTGTCGACTTTGGTGAAACATTCGCTCCCGTTGCTCGTCTTGAATCTATTCGTATCTTACTTGCATATGCTTCTCATCATAACTTTAAGTTGCAACAAATGGATGTGAAAAGTGCATTTTTGAATGGTCCCATCCATGAGTTGGTCTATGTCAAGCAACCTCCGGGTTTCGAGGATCCCAACCACCCCGATCATGTCTACAAACTTGATAAGGCGCTCTATGGACTTAAACAAGCTCCACGTGCGTGGTATGAGCACCTTAAAGAGTTTTTGGTTGATCGTGGGTTCAATGTTGGTTTAATCGATCCCACCCTTTTCACCAAAAAAGGTTGGAGGTGACTTATTCATATGCCAACTCTATGTGGATGATATCATTTTTGGTTCTACTAACGTCGCATTCAATGATGAGTTTTGCAAGCTAATGACAGACAAGTTCGAGATGTCTATGATGGGAGAATTGGAGTATTTTCTTGGCTTTGAGATCAAGCAATATCCGGAAGGAACTTTCATCAAGCAAGCCAAGTATACTCAAGACATGCTCAAGAGATTCAACATGCATGAAGCTAAACCTATGAAGACCCCCATGTCCACGACCGTTGACTTGAAACCCGACCCGGATGGTAAAGAGGTAGATCAAAAGGTATACCGCTCCATGATTGGCTCTTTGCTCTACCTTTGTGCATCTAGACCCGATATCATGTATAGCGTAGGTAAATGTGCAAGGTTTCAAGCCTCTCCGAGGCAAAGTCATTTTGAAGCGGTTAAGCGCATCTTTCGATATTTAGTTCATACCCCAAACTTCGGTCTTTGGTATCCAAAGGGTTCAAGCTTTCAGCTCATTGGGTATTCGGATGCGGACTATGCGGGAGAGAAGACGGATAGGAAATCTACATCCGGTGGTTGTCAATTTCTTGGTCGTTCATTGGTATGTTGGTCATCCAAGAAGCAAAACTGCATTGCCCTCTCTACCACCGAGGCCGAATACATCTCCGCGGCGAGTTGTTGTGCTCAATTACTTTGGATGCGGCAAACATTGAGAGATTATGGCATCGTCTTCGACAAAGTTCCTCTCTTATGCGACAATGAGAGTGCCATCAAGATTGCCTACAATCCCGTTCTTCACTCCAAGACGAAGCACATTGAAATACGGCATCACTTTATTCGGGATCATGTTGAGAAGGGTGATATTGATCTCTCATATGTGGCAACTGTGACGCCCCGAGATCGGGCACTATGCAGATTTCAGCATTCCCGCCAAAATCCACATAATAACCGATTCCAGGTTGCCACTTGTGATAACATTACAATAGTTCACGAATAATCCACAATTACAACAGAAACAGATAGATACAAGATGACTCAAACGAGCCAGGGTTACAACTGATACATTACAAAGATCCAAATAACAGCGGAAGAAACAAACGTCCGGCTACGGACAAGATACAAATTGGACTAAGAGTCCTGAAGATAACCGAGAGCGTCCAATCCCTGCCCAGGCCAAGCCGGAGGGATTCCCAAGCTAACGTCGTCTGACTTCATACCTGTTGACTGCAAGTTGGAATTTGCAGCCACGAAAGAGATTCGTGGGTCAGTACGGTTAAGTACTGGCAAGGGGGATAAAACCCATACTCACAAGAATACCGGCGTAGCCAGTCATCACAAGATACAAATACTTTAGGATCAACCGAAAGGAAGGGGTTATTGCAAATAAGCGACAGTAGGCTGCACTAACCAACTACAGAGAGATACTACAACTTCCGGCTAACAGAAAGAAGATAAGATCGAGTATTGTAACCAACTGAAAGTAACTCCAAACAAACCCATCCTGGATCTCGCCCCTTATCCAAAGAAGCAATCCGAGGATAACTCACACAGTTGGATTAATGAATAATGGATCAGGTTGTTGTGTCAGTAGGACTATTACTAGTCAAGTTATTATCATTAGGTGTAAGTTGTTCTGAGTACTTGTTAGCCAGTACTTTCACCAAGTCGTCACATAACCGCGGACAACACGGCTTCTCGAGAAGATTTATCCCTGCAGGGTGTGCTCCAGTACCCGTACACACTCAAGCCACCAACTAAAACTCAGGTTGGCTTGACACGACCCAAACCATCTCTACAACCCATCCTGGAGCCACGGAGCTATAAGGTCCCAGCCACGCAGCCGAATACTCAGCGCAGGTGTGCAAAACTCCCGCAGGACACAACACCCCGGCACTACAGGCCTCGCCCTATATGCATCGTCATCATAAGTAACCATGGGGGATCCACCCATTATGCAAGGAGAAAATGGAACACCCGAACTAAGTGTGGCTCTTCGGACAAGCTGCAGATCAGGTCTAAGTCGAGGGGGTCCCATACTACCACCCGGATGCGGTGAGCATGCTCATCATGGATCAGTAGACAAGACCCTTTTCCTATTAGGGTCGACACTAGCAGGCCTCAAAACCACAAAGGGCCTCCTGCCGGTGCCTTATCAGCATATTATTAATAACAGGTTGATTGATTAACATCGAGCCCCCAGAACATAATAGAGTAGTAACAGAAAGTAACGGGTAACAGACTCGCGCAAAACAACCCTAAGCATGCTAGTAAGACACTGGCTCAACCAAAGGGGTGATAGGAGTGGAGGTGAGGCAATATCAAGGTTAAGGGATTCATGTGATGGGTTCGTAACAGAAACAACTACTACTAAGGCTAGCAGAAAAGAACAACGGAAAGAATCGGTAACAAGTGATGAAAGGCAGCCATTTGGCAGCAAGTGAGTATACTTGCCTGAGATCCCGCAAGGTAGCAGAACTTGTCGTTGCTCACATCATCTCAACGTCCTATCCGCGAAGAAGCAACGAACCTCGAACAAACAACGGGATGCAACAATTACTACTACGGCAAAAGATCCAGCATGATCAAGATATGGATGCATGACAATTTTAAAGATGCATAGAAATAAACTAGTTGACAAGATAAACAGATTTAAATGAACCCATAGGCAAATTTGAGTTGCATATGAACAGCCCATGAATTTTGGTTAGATTATTTGTTTTTCCAACTAATCAACAGATGAAGGTGGATTAGCATGATGCATGGATGAGGAAAACAGAAAAATAACAACAATAGAACCAAATAGAAATAAGGTTTGTCAATTTTAGAAATTCATTTATTAAGTTAAGAAATTGTGGTTTCTTAAAGGTGTCACACAAGCATTTGTTGTTTTCATCAAGTTTAATTGTTCAAAACAGAAAACAAAGTTTATATTTTGAAAGAGGGTTTAATTTTGCATGGAAAACATATTTCAGTTGTTGAAATTGGATTTAAAATGAGCAAGTTATTGATTTGGCAATTTTAAATGCAATAAACAAGAAACAGTTGTTTTCAGCAATTTAAATTATTCAAAACAGCAAACAAAATTTATATTTGGAAAGTACATGAAAAATTGATTGGAAAACATATTTGGTTTGTGAATTTGGAATTTTTATGAGCAAGTTATGAATTTTGCAAGTTTAAGTGAATTTGACAAGTTTTCAAATTTTGCACCAATTTAAAATATTCAAAACAGTAAACAAATTTTATATTTGGATAGAACATTTAATTTGGTATTGAAAACATATCAAAAATGTTGGATTTGGAGTTGGGATGAATTTTTTATGCATTTTAGAAGATTGGGTGCAAATCTGCCATTTTTTTATTGAACCAGGGACTTGGAAAAAATATTTGCAGGGGCTAGATATAAGTGCCAGGGGCCTAGGTGTGATTTGATGGAAGTTCTAGTACCAAGGCATGCAAAAATAAAAAGGGGTTTTAATTCTGCAGGGGGTGGGATTCGATCCCCCCACCTCCTGTGGCTGCACAAGGGAACCAACCAACTGCGCTGCTGCAGCTGTGTTGACAGTAAGGGAAACGGAGGGAGGTTAAGGTTCAGGAACTGGCTACTGAACAACTAGAGAAAATAAGGAGCAAAAAAGGGGTTGCGGGGACTTGATCCGCGACCTGAGGCTGGTGCGCTCTGTGCTGTTACCAGTGGGGTGGATGAGGCTTGCTTGTAACAGAAAGGTGCGGTGGGGGCTTAAGCAGTTGGTGCGCGGGATTTCTGAAAATTACAGATCGTGAGGTGCTGTACCTCGAACAGAGACATGGCCATGAAGGCAGGGCGATCGCCGGAGAGGGGGGGAGCCGTGGGGGGGGAGCTGGTGTGTGCGGCCCTAGAGGAGAGGAGGGAGGAGGAGCCCTAAGGCGAGAGGTGGGGCCTCACCTCGATGAGCATCGGGGAAGGAGGAGCGGGTCTTCTCTGCAGTTTGGTTCGCTCGAGGACGGCGAGCTTGACGAGGATGGAGCCGTTCCCCTGGTGCCTTCCGGGTTCTGCTCCTGGTTGCCGATGATGGAGGATGGTGGTGCGGTTCCATTCCGATCGGCGGTGGTCCTTCTCGACGACCACCGCACCGGATCCTCGAGCTCCCATCTCCGTCCAAGGTTTCATGGTGGTCGGATAAGAACAAGTCATAGGAGGCAGAGAGGAGGGTGGCGGCGGCGATGGAGAAGGGAGGGAGAGAGATTGGTTAGGGTTTGGAGGGGCTTGAGGGAGAGATATAGGGGAGGGAAGCAGCGCACATGGGGGAGTTGGTGGTGTTGCTGCTTCTGCTTTTTCTACAGAGGAATACGACAGGGATGGGGGGAGGACCGTACGGAGGTTGGGGGTGATTCGCTTGGGCTTGGTGGGCTGGGAAAGAAAGAGAAAAAGGGGTGGGCTGCCCTCTCCTTTGGCTATTTTTATTATTCTTCCTTTTCCATTTTTTTTTGCAAAAGATCAAAGAGAGAGAAAGGATAGGATTTTGGGGTTTTCCTTTAAGCCATTTTTATTAAGTTTCAAAACAGAAATTTAAGGCAAATATTAACACTATTTCACAAGGTTGAAAGCTTAATTGGAATTTAAGTTATTAAGTGAATTTTTCCCATAGAGTTTGGGGGGGTTTTTGGGGTGGTTTATTTCATTGAATATTTTTATTATTTTTTTCCAAAACAGGAAATGAAAGCAGGGTTGGCATTATTTTCACAAGGTGGAAACTTTAATTGGATTAAAGTTGTTTAGTTGAAAATTTCCAAATAGGGTTTGAGGTTTGTATTTTGACAATTAATTTTATTAAGTTGCAAAACAATAATCAAAGCAAAGGGTAGTTAATGATTTCAAAATTGGACTTATTAGTTTGAATTTAAAGGGCTAGTTGGAATTTCAAATAAGGTTTGATTTGGGGAGTTTTGGAAATAAGCAAATTTTATTTAATAAGCAACAAGCAATGATACAAACATTATGGAAATTAGTTTGTTTGTCAAATTTTAATTTTCAAACCCATATTGAAATATGATAAATAAGATTGATTTGATTTGAATGCTTGGAAGTAGCCATTAGGGTTTTGAACAATTGAAATTGTTTTGGATTTTTGAGTGGTTTGGAAAAAAAAACATGATGCAATGATTATGGGATGCAGATGATGCAAACAAAAAGAAAACAAACAGGTAACACCCCAGGTGTTACAGACGACACCACTAACAAGGGATTGCGCCCTCGCAATCCACCTGCTAACCCGGGAGGGGAAAGAAGTTCGACTATCGATTCTTCATGCTTCCAGCTGATCTCCTCGACACCACTAACAAGAGATTCTGGCTCGGGTTGATGACGATGTCCTTCCACCAGGAATCTTCCGATGATCGAACCTATTAGGTTAAAGGCTCAGAAAACGTCCACCCACGTAGGATCCTAACACTTTGGAAGATTGAGTACGAGAGTAGACTCCAAAACAAATAAGATGGGAGGGGAAATAGAATAGGGGTAAGGAGAAAACAAGAATCCTATTGAGATGTTTTTCCAAATTAGTTTAGCAGAAATAGTTTTGATACTCTAGAAACAACGACCGTTAGCTAGGTTATCCTACAGGCTTTGCGGACCCGTTGCTTCGATAACCATTCGTATCGAAACAATATCGGGAATCGGAACCAAGGCTCTGATACCATTTTGTGACGCCCCGAGATCGGGCACTATGCAGATTTCAGCATTCCCGCCAAATCCGCATAATAACCGATTCCAGGTTGCCACTTGTGATAACATGACAACAGTTCACGAATATTCCACAATTACAACAGAAACAGATAGATACAAGATGACTCAAACGAGCCAAGGATACAACTGATACAATACAAAGATCCAAATAACAGCGGAAGAAAACAACATAGCGTCCGGCTACGGACAAGATACCAATTGGACTAAGAGTCCTGAAGATAACCGAGAGCGTCCAATCCCTGCCCAGGCCAAGCCGGAGGGATTCCCAAGCTAACGTCGTCAGACTTCAAACCTGTTGACTGCAAGTTGGAATTTGCAGCCACGAAAGAGATTCGTGGGTCAGTACGGTTAAGTACTGGCAAGGGGATAAACCCATACTCACAAGATACCGGCGTAGCCAGTCATCACAAGATACAAATACTTTAGGATCAACGGAAAGGAAGGGGTTATTGCAAATAAGCGACAGTAGGCTGCACTAACCAACTACAGAGAGATACTACAACTTCCGGCTAACAGAAAGAAGATAAGATCGAGTATCGTAACCAACTGAAAGTAACTCCAAACAAACCCATCCTGGATCTCGCCCCTTATCCAAAGAAGCAATCCGAGGATAACTCACACAGTTGGATTAATGAATAATGGATCAGGTTGTTGTGTCAATAAGACTATTACTAGTCAAGTTATCATTAGTTAGGTGTAAGTTGTTCTGAGTACTTGTTAGCCAGTACTTTCACCAAGTCGTCACATAACCGCGGACAACACGGCTTCTCGAGAAGATTTATCCCTGCAGGGTGTGCTCCAGTACCCGTACACACTCAAGCCACCAACTAAAACTCAGGTTGGCTTGACACGACCCAAACCATCTCTACAACCCATCCTGGAGCCACGGAGCTATAAGGTCCCAGCCACGCAGCCGAATACTCAGCGCAGGTGTGCAAAACTCCCGCAGGACACAACACCCCGGCACTACAGGCCTCGCCCTATATGCATCATCATCATAAGTAACCATGGGGGATCCACCCATTATGCAAGGAGCAAATGGAACACCCGAACTAAGTGTGGCTCTTCGGACAAGCTGCAGATCAGGTCTAAGTCGAGGGGGGTCCCATACTACCACCCGGATGCGGTGAGCACGCTCATCATGGATCAGTAGACAAGACCCTTTTCCTATTAGGGTCGACACTAGCAGGCCTCAAAACCACAAAGGGCCTCCTGCCGGTGCCTTATCAGCATATTATTAATAACAGGTTGATTGATTAACATCGAGCCCCCAGAACATAATAGAGTAGTAACAGAAAGTAACGGGTAACAGACTCGCGCAAAACAACCCTAAGCATGCTAGTAAGACACTGGCTCAACCAAAGGGGTGATAGGAGTGGAGGTGAGGCAATATCAAGGTTAAGGGATTCATGTGATGGGTTCGTAACAGAAACAACTACTACTAAGGCTAGCAGAAAAGAACAACGGAAAGAATCGGTAACAAGTGATGAAAGGCAGCCATTTGGCAGCAAGTGAGTATACTTGCCTGAGATCCCGCAAGGTAGCAGAACTTGTCGTTGCTCACATCATCTCAACGTCCTATCCGCGAAGAAGCAACGAACCTCGAACAAACAACGGGATGCAACAATTACTACTACGGCAAAAGATCCAGCATGATCAAGATATGGATGCATGACAATTTTAAAGATGCATAGAAATAAACTAGTTGACAAGATAAACAGATTTAAATGAACCCATAGGCAAATTTGAGTTGCATATGAACAGCCCATGAATTTTGGTTAGATTATTTGTTTTTCCAACTAATCAACAGATGAAGGTGGATTAGCATGATGCATGGATGAGGAAAACAGAAAAATAACAACAATAGAACCAAATAGAAATAAGGTTTGTCAATTTTAGAAATTCATTTATTAAGTTAAGAAATTGTGGTTTCTTAAAGGTGTCACACAAGCATTTGTTGTTTTCATCAAGTTTAATTGTTCAAAACAGAAAACAAAGTTTATATTTTGAAAGAGGGTTTAATTTTGCATGGAAAACATATTTCAGTTGTTGAAATTGGATTTAAAATGAGCAAGTTATTGATTTGGCAATTTTAAATGCAATAAACAAGAAACAGTTGTTTTCAGCAATTTAAATTATTCAAAACAGCAAAAAAAATTTATATTTGGAAAGTACATGAAAAATTGATTGGAAAACATATTTGGTTTGTGAATTTGGAATTTTTATGAGCAAGTTATGAATTTTGCAAGTTTAAGTGAATTTGACAAGTTTTCAAATTTTGCACCAATTTAAAATATTCAAAACAGTAAACAAATTTTATATTTGGATAGAACATTTAATTTGGTATTGAAAACATATCAAAAATGTTGGATTTGGAGTTGGGATGATTTTTTTATGCATTTTAGAAGATTGGGTGCAAATCTGCCATTTTTTTATTGAACCAGGGACTTGGAAAAAATATTTGCAGGGGCTAGATATAAGTGCCAGGGGCCTAGGTGTGATTTGATGGAAGTTCCAGTACCAAGGCATGCAAAAATAAAAAGGGGTTTTAATTCTGCAGGGGGTGGGATTCGATCCCCCCACCTCCTGTGGCTGCACAAGGGAACCAACCAACTGCGCTGCTGCAGCTGTGTTGACAGTAAGGGAAACGGAGGGAGGTTAAGGTTCAGGAACTGGCTACTGAACAACTAGAGAAAATAAGGAGCAGAAAAGGGGTTGCGGGGACTTGATCCCGCGACCTGAGGCTGGTGCGCTCTGTGCTGTTACCAGTGGGGTGGATGAGGCTTGCTTGTAACAGAAAGGTGCGGTGGGGGCTTAAGCAGTTGGTGCGCGGGATTTCTGAAAATTACAGATCGTGAGGTGCTGTACCTCGAACAGAGACATGGCCATGAAGGCAGGGCGATCGCCGGAGAGGGGGGGAGCCGTGGGGGGGAGCTGGTGTGTGCGGCCCTAGAGGAGAGGAGGGAGGAGGAGCCCTAAGGCGAGAGGTGGGGCCTCACCTCGATGAGCATCGGGGAAGGAGGAGCGGGTCTTCTCTGCAGTTTGGTTCGCTCGAGGACGGTGAGCTTGACGAGGATGGAGCCGTTCCCCTGGTGCCTTCCGGGTTCTGCTCCTGGTTGCCGATGATGGAGGATGGTGGTGCGGTTCCATTCCGATCGGCGGTGGTCCTTCTCGACGACCACCGCACCGGATCCTCGAGCTCCCATCTCCGTCCAAGGTTTCATGGTGGTCGGATAAGAACAAGTCATAGGAGGCAGAGAGGAGGGTGGCGGCGGCGATGGAGAAGGGAGGGAGAGAGATTGGTTAGGGTTTGGAGGGGCTTGAGGGAGAGATATAGGGGAGGGAAGCAGCGCACATGGGGGAGTTGGTGGTGTTGCTGCTTCTGCTTTTTCTACAGAGGAAAACGACAGGGATGGGGGGAGGACCGTACGGAGGTTGGGGGTGATTCGCTTGGGCTTGGTGGGCTGGGAAAGAAAGAGAAAAAGGGGTGGGCTGCCCTCTCCTTTGGCTATTTTTATTATTCTTCCTTTTCCATTTTTTTTTTGCAAAAGATCAAAGAGAGAGAAAGGATAGGATTTTGGGGTTTTCCTTTAAGCCATTTTTATTAAGTTTCAAAACAGAAATTTAAGGCAAATATTAACACTATTTCACAAGGTTGAAAGCTTAATTGGAATTTAAGTTATTAAGTGAATTTTTCCCATAGAGTTTGGGGGGGTTTTTGGGGTGGTTTATTTCATTGAATATTTTTATTATTTTTTTCCAAAACAGGAAATGAAAGCAGGGTTGGCATTATTTTCACAAGGTGGAAACTTTAATTGGATTAAAGTTGTTTAGTTGAAAATTTCCAAATAGGGTTTGAGGTTTGTATTTTGACAATTAATTTTATTAAGTTGCAAAACAATAATCAAAGCAAAGGGTAGTTAATGATTTCAAAATTGGACTTATTAGTTTGAATTTAAAGGGTTAGTTGGAATTTCAAATAAGGTTTGATTTGGGGAGTTTTGGAAATAAGCAAATTTTATTTAATAAGCAACAAGCAATGATACAAACATTATGGAAATTAGTTTGTTTGTCAAATTTTAATTTTCAAACCCATATTGAAATATGATAAATAAGATTGATTTGATTTGAATGCTTGGAAGTAGCCATTAGAGTTTTGAACAATTGAAATTGTTTTGGATTTTTGAGTGGTTTGGAAAAAAAAACATGATGCAATGATTATGGGATGCAGATGATGCAAACAAAAAGAAAACAAACAGGTAACACCCCAGGTGTTACAGACGACACCACTAACAAGGGATTGCGCCCTCGCAATCCACCTGCTAACCCGGGAGGGGAAAGAAGTTCGACTATCGATTCTTCATGCTTCCAGCTGATCTCCTCGACACCACTAACAAGAGATTCTGGCTCGGGTTGATGACGATGTCCTTCCACCAGGAATCTTCCGATGATCGAACCTATTAGGTTAAAGGCTCAGAAAACGTCCACCCACGTAGGATCCTAACACTTTGGAAGATTGAGTACGAGAGTAGACTCCAAAACAAATAAGATGGGAGGGGAAATAGAATAGGGGTAAGGAGAAAACAAGAATCCTATTGAGATGTTTTTCCAAATTAGTTTAGCAGAAATAGTTTTGATACTCTAGAAACAACGACCGTTAGCTAGGTTATCCTACAGGCTTTGCGGACCCGTTGCTTCGATAACCATTTGTATCGAAACAATATCGGGAATCGGAACCAAGGCTCTGATACCATTTTGTGACGCCCCGAGATCGGGCACTATGCAGATTTCAGCATTCCCGCCAAAATCCACATAATAACCGATTCCAGGTTGCCACTTGTGATAACATTACAATAGTTCACGAATAATCCACAATTACAACAGAAACAGATAGATACAAGATGACTCAAACGAGCCAGGGTTACAACTGATACATTACAAAGATCCAAATAACAGCGGAAGAAACAAACGTCCGGCTACGGACAAGATACAAATTGGACTAAGAGTCCTGAAGATAACCGAGAGCGTCCAATCCCTGCCCAGGCCAAGCCGGAGGGATTCCCAAGCTAACGTCGTCTGACTTCATACCTGTTGACTGCAAGTTGGAATTTGCAGCCACGAAAGAGATTCGTGGGTCAGTACGGTTAAGTACTGGCAAGGGGGATAAACCCATACTCACAAGATACCGGCGTAGCCAGTCATCACAAGATACAAATACTTTAGGATCAACGGAAAGGAAGGGGTTATTGCAAATAAGCGACAGTAGGCTGCACTAACCAACTACAGAGAGATACTACAACTTCCGGCTAACAGAAAGAAGATAAGATCGAGTATTGTAACCAACTGAAAGTAACTCCAAACAAACCCATCCTGGATCTCGCCCCTTATCCAAAGAAGCAATCCGAGGATAACTCACACAGTTGGATTAATGAATAATGGATCAGGTTGTTGTGTCAGTAGGACTATTACTAGTCAAGTTATTATCATTAGGTGTAAGTTGTTCTGAGTACTTGTTAGCCAGTACTTTCACCAAGTCGTCACATAACCGCGGACAACACGGCTTCTCGAGAAGATTTATCCCTGCAGGGTGTGCTCCAGTACCCGTACACACTCAAGCCACCAACTAAAACTCAGGTTGGCTTGACACGACCCAAACCATCTCTACAACCCATCCTGGAGCCACGGAGCTATAAGGTCCCAGCCACGCAGCCGAATACTCAGCGCAGGTGTGCAAAACTCCCGCAGGACACAACACCCCGGCACTACAGGCCTCGCCCTATATGCATCATCATCATAAGTAACCATGGGGGATCCACCCATTATGCAAGGAGCAAATGGAACACCCGAACTAAGTGTGGCTCTTCGGACAAGCTGCAGATCAGGTCTAAGTCGAGGGGGTCCCATACTACCACCCGGATGCGGTGAGCACGCTCATCATGGATCAGTAGACAAGACCCTTTTCCTATTAGGGTCGACACTAGCAGGCCTCAAAACCACAAAGGGCCTCCTGCCGGTGCCTTATCAGCATATTATTAATAACAGGTTGATTGATTAACATCGAGCCCCCAGAACATAATAGAGTAGTAACAGAAAGTAACGGGTAACAGACTCGCGCAAAACAACCCTAAGCATGCTAGTAAGACACTGGCTCAACCAAAGGGGTGATAGGAGTGGAGGTGAGGCAATATCAAGGTTAAGGGATTCATGTGATGGGTTCGTAACAGAAACAACTACTACTAAGGCTAGCAGAAAAGAACAACGGAAAGAATCGGTAACAAGTGATGAAAGGCAGCCATTTGGCAGCAAGTGAGTATACTTGCCTGAGATCCCGCAAGGTAGCAGAACTTGTCGTTGCTCACATCATCTCAACGTCCTATCCGCGAAGAAGCAACGAACCTCGAACAAACAACGGGATGCAACAATTACTACTACGGCAAAAGATCCAGCATGATCAAGATATGGATGCATGACAATTTTAAAGATGCATAGAAATAAACTAGTTGACAAGATAAACAGATTTAAATGAACCCATAGGCAAATTTGAGTTGCATATGAACAGCCCATGAATTTTGGTTAGATTATTTGTTTTTCCAACTAATCAACAGATGAAGGTGGATTAGCATGATGCATGGATGAGGAAAACAGAAAAATAACAACAATAGAACCAAATAGAAATAAGGTTTGTCAATTTTAGAAATTCATTTATTAAGTTAAGAAATTGTGGTTTCTTAAAGGTGTCACACAAGCATTTGTTGTTTTCATCAAGTTTAATTGTTCAAAACAGAAAACAAAGTTTATATTTTGAAAGAGGGTTTAATTTTGCATGGAAAACATATTTCAGTTGTTGAAATTGGATTTAAAATGAGCAAGTTATTGATTTGGCAATTTTAAATGCAATAAACAAGAAACAGTTGTTTTCAACAATTTAAATTATTCAAAACAGCAAACAAAATTTATATTTGGAAAGTACATGAAAAATTGATTGGAAAACATATTTGGTTTGTGAAATTTGGAATTTTTATGAGCAAGTTATGAATTTTGCAAGTTTAAGTGAATTTGACAAGTTTTCAAATTTTGCACCAATTTAAAATATTCAAAACAGTAAACAAATTTTATATTTGGATAGAACATTTAATTTGGTATTGAAAACATATCAAAAAATGTTGGATTTGGAGTTGGGATGATTTTTTTATGCATTTTAGAAGATTGGGTGCAAATCTGCCATTTTTTTATTGAACCAGGGACTTGGAAAAAATATTTGCAGGGGCTAGATATAAGTGCCAGGGGCCTAGGTGTGATTTGATGGAAGTTCCAGTACCAAGGCATGCAAAAATAAAAAGGGGTTTTAATTCTGCAGGGGGTGGGATTCGATCCCCCCACCTCCTGTGGCTGCACAAGGGAACCAACCAACTGCGCTGCTGCAGCTGTGTTGACAGTAAGGGAAACGGAGGGAGGTTAAGGTTCAGGAACTGGCTACTGAACAACTAGAGAAAATAAGGAGCAGAAAAGGGGTTGCGGGGACTTGATCCCGCGACCTGAGGCTGGTGCGCTCTGTGCTGTTACCAGTGGGGTGGATGAGGCTTGCTTGTAACAGAAAGGTGCGGTGGGGGCTTAAGCAGTTGGTGCGCGGGATTTCTGAAAATTACAGATCGTGAGGTGCTGTACCTCGAACAGAGACATGGCCATGAAGGCAGGGCGATCGCCGGAGAGGGGGGGAGCCGTGGGGGGGAGCTGGTGTGTGCGGCCCTAGAGGAGAGGAGGGAGGAGGAGCCCTAAGGCGAGAGGTGGGGCCTCACCTCGATGAGCATCGGGGAAGGAGGAGCGGGTCTTCTCTGCAGTTTGGTTCGCTCGAGGACGGTGAGCTTGACGAGGATGGAGCCGTTCCCCTGGTGCCTTCCGGGTTCTGCTCCTGGTTGCCGATGATGGAGGATGGTGGTGCGGTTCCATTCCGATCGGCGGTGGTCCTTCTCGACGACCACCGCACCGGATCCTCGAGCTCCCATCTCCGTCCAAGGTTTCATGGTGGTCGGATAAGAACAAGTCATAGGAGGCAGAGAGGAGGGTGGCGGCGGCGATGGAGAAGGGAGGGAGAGAGATTGGTTAGGGTTTGGAGGGGCTTGAGGGAGAGATATAGGGGAGGGAAGCAGCGCACATGGGGGAGTTGGTGGTGTTGCTGCTTCTGCTTTTTCTACAGAGGAAAACGACAGGGATGGGGGGAGGACCGTACGGAGGTTGGGGGTGATTCGCTTGGGCTTGGTGGGCTGGGAAAGAAAGAGAAAAAGGGGTGGGCTGCCCTCTCCTTTGGCTATTTTTATTATTCTTCCTTTTCCATTTTTTTTTTTGCAAAAGATCAAAGAGAGAGAAAGGATAGGATTTTGGGGTTTTCCTTTAAGCCATTTTTATTAAGTTTCAAAACAGAAATTTAAGGCAAATATTAACACTATTTCACAAGGTTGAAAGCTTAATTGGAATTTAAGTTATTAAGTGAATTTTTCCCATAGAGTTTGGGGGGGTTTTTGGGGTGGTTTATTTCATTGAATATTTTTATTATTTTTTTCCAAAACAGGAAATGAAAGCAGGGTTGGCATTATTTTCACAAGGTGGAAACTTTAATTGGATTAAAGTTGTTTAGTTGAAAATTTCCAAATAGGGTTTGAGGTTTGTATTTTGACAATTAATTTTATTAAGTTGCAAAACAATAATCAAAGCAACGGGTAGTTAATGATTTCAAAATTGGACTTATTAGTTTGAATTTAAAGGGTTAGTTGGAATTTCAAATAAGGTTTGATTTGGGGAGTTTTGGAAATAAGCAAATTTTATTTAATAAGCAACAAGCAATGATACAAACATTATGGAAATTAGTTTGTTTGTCAAATTTTAATTTTCAAACCCATATTGAAATATGATAAATAAGATTGATTTGATTTGAATGCTTGGAAGTAGCCATTAGGGTTTTGAAAAATTGAAATTGTTTTGGATTTTTGAGTGGTTTGGAAAAAAAATCATGATGCAATGATTATGGGATGCAGATGATGCAAACAAAAAGAAAACAAACAGGTAACACCCCAGGTGTTACAGCAACCAAGGATCAACTCGCGGATATCTTCACGAAGGCCCTTGATGAACCTAGATTTCGGGGTTTGAGGAATGAACTAAATGTGATCGATGCGTCCAACTTATCTTGAACCCTTGCATAAGTACCTTCAATATATGTGCTATCTAGTCTAGATGTAGGCATGGACATAGGGGGAGCGTAGTTCAACTCATGAACGAACACTCCACCTATCATGCGCAAAACAATCAAAACGTCATGCATATGTAGTCAATATGTGACTTATTGTGCTTAAAACATGAGTTATACTTTTGAGTCCAAGATACATCTTCGCGGCTCCTTGGTATCACTCAAACACGGTGGCTTCGGCCACCAACCTTTTCCTTTGAATTTGTAGTTGGTGTTTTCCTCGTGTTTGTGAGTTTGTTTGTGTCTTTTCGCGTTTTTGGAGGCTCACGACTTGTTCCATCTTCCACAAAACTCGGATGGCGTTGGAACTCCGGAAATTCCGGCCCTCAGACGTTTGTCCCAGAAATTTCGCCCATTTCTGCTGTGCCCGCTCGCAGTAGGCACACCGGAAATTTCAGCGGCAATTTCCGGGGTAAATTTCCGGGGGGCCCGGAATATTCCGTGCCTTAAGCCCCGGAAATTTCCGGGGTTCAATTTGGACTCGAATAATCCCCCAACTATCCAGCGTGCCCGCTCGCAGAAGGCACACCGGATATTTGGGCGGAATATTCCGGCCCAAATTTCCGGACCCCAGAATTTCCAGACTTTATACCGGAAATTTCCGGTGCGTTTGGTCTAGGGCTATATAAGGACGACGGGAGGGAGCAGTTCCAGATTGCTTCCCTCCCCTCGTCTCCACTCGCCCCCAGCCGCCGCCGCCACCTCCGAGACTTCCGGGAGGCCTATTCGCCTCCCCTCCTCGTCCTCTACTCACCTTTTGCGGATCAAGAGACCGCACGTCCGTTCCTGTTCATGGATCCCGGTATGTGTCCGTTTTCTCCGCAATTTTGGGTTGATTAGATGCGTTGTTTCCCTATCTAGTGTTCTTCATGGTCTAGCATGGTTACTTGTTCACACAAGTACCACCTATTCTCCTGGATTCATCCTTGTACTAGATTCCTCGTTCTAGATTCAGTATAGGCCCAGATTCAGATCTGGATTCGAAAATCCCGAAGGCCGGAAATTTCCGCCCCAGGGCCGGAATTTCCGCACTCCGGAAATTTCCCCTGCGGCCGGAATTTCCGTCCTCCGGAATTTCCGCACCCTTGACCGGAATTTCTGGCCTGTACTGAATCTTGAACAGAGCTCCACTTTATTCAATTCCACAACTCGTGAGCCCCCGTTTTTTATTTTTGTTTGTTTTTCTTTGCATCTTTTCTGCTTTCCTCGCAGATGGTTCAAGCTCTAGGCCCGGCAAGTTGGTTAGCTCTCGCAAACGACTCCGTCACCTGACGGAAAATGATGAGGGGACTTTTGTTGAGGACAATGAAACTCGCCGGCGTGCGAGAGATGCTGAGAGAGACTATGAGCAGCAACGAGATGCTAACAGGGCTGCTCGCAAGGGTGGCAGACAGCAAGGCAAGGCCACTCTCAACGTGGGCACCATGCCCATCGCAGAGTTTAAGGCATGGCGTGCCAAGGCTTGGTACACAGAGGGTCCTCAGGACCCCACCATTGATACGTGCTTTTGGCATGTTCAGCAGGAGACCCTATTCAAGCAGGTGTACACCGTGATGAGCAAACCAGTGTGCCCCATGAAGGTGATCAATTTTTCTCATCTGGCTGCCAACCCCGACTACTTCAACCACTCTGTTCAGCTAGCTGAGGTACTTGTTCTGCATCCGCTTATGGAGACTAGATGCTCCTACAACACCACCTTCATCCAGCAGTTCTATGCCACTCTTGTTATTGATGATTCTGAAGAGATTGGGATGTCTTGGATGTCTGGCCCTCACCTGCTCACCGCCAACTTCCATGACTTTGCCACTGTGCTTGATTATCCTTTTGCTGGCCTCAACACTCCACAGGGTCACCGTATGCATATCCATGGGGAAGAGTATGAGAAGAACAGGCTAGCTGAGCTCTATGGTCCTCGAGGTACAATTGGATCAGCTAAAGGTCTCTTCGCCGTCTATGACATTCTTCTGCGCATGTTCAGAGAGTCCATTGCTCCGAGTGCGGGCAATAACGATGCTATTCGTGGTGGATTGGTCAACCTCATGTACCACGCCTACTTGACCTTCTCTGAGAGTGACATGACTGACATGGAGGCTCACATGATCGATGTGATGGACTTCATATTGAATGAACTCCACTATGCTCTCTTTCATCGCAAGGTGCCTCCCTATGCTCCCTATATCATGAAGCTCATCAAGGCACGCTATCCTGAACAACTCCGTGGGGACTTGGAGCTAGACTGTGAGGACCACAAGGATGTTACTCTATACAAGAAGGCCATCCACACTCAGCAGGCTTCTCATAACGTCGGCGCCACTGGACAGGGACATCGTGATGCTCGCATGCGTCCCCCTCCTCCTGGCACGAAGAAATGCTCTTGGCTCGTTCGTGCAGTTGAGAAGGTGCTGTGCATGAATGTCTGCATCCACAAGGAGAACTACTCTGCCTATGTGGAGCGCCGCAGCATCCTCGAGAACCAGCACCACATCATGACTGCCCTTCAGGCTCCCAATGTGCCACCTCTTCCCCCTCCCAGGATTGCCTACAAGAACTGGAACAACCGTGACGTTGACTGGGATATCGGTGTTGATGATGATGAGGACATGGAAGATGTCACCGATACTGAAGAGGAAGAAGAGGACACCCTGGCCTAGAGTTTGCCCCATGGGACGTAGATCTCTCTTTTCTCTTTTTGGTGTCTTGATGCCAAAGGGGGAGAAGATCTAGATGATCGTGGGGATTTGCTTGGGAGGGTTTCTTTCGTTCTTTGTTGCCATTTTCTCTTTCGTGCGTCTTTTCTAACTTGGCTCTATCGTACTCGCTATTCGTGTTGAACTTTTATTATTAGGAGGCATTCTCCTATATATGCTATCTGTGATGTTTTCATATCTTGCATTGTTAGCTTACTTCCCGCAAATACCCGTGTTGTCATCATTCACCAAAAAGGGGGAGATTGAAAGCTCATGATCCCTCTAATGATTTTGGTGATGATGATAACACGGATATCTCCTATCTAACAATGTTGTTTAGACTGTGCAGCTATTATCTCAGATGATCATTGCTATATCTTCGTCAAAAGATCAAAGAGAAGATCTATATTGTGGAATTACTGCCACCGGATTTTTCAGTATGCAGGCCGGAAATTCCGGAACTTAAAGGGCGGATTATCCGGCCCCCACACCGGAAATTTCCGGCCCCCTACCTGGCATCCACAAAAATGACTAAGTGTTTTTCTGCCCGCGCACAGAAGCCAGGGCGGAAATTTGCCCCTGAAATTTCCGGTGCAAAAATCCGGCCCTCTGGGACTTAGCAGAAATTGGATCACTACAAGTTGCCCGCGCACAGAGATGGGGGCGGAAATTCTGTCCGGAAAATTCCGGGCCCGGACATTTCAATTATCCGCCCCCCGGATATTTCAATATTCCGGTCATCAAGTCCTTAGCAATTTTTCCATCATTGGTTGATGCCCGCGCACAGAAGGTGGGGCGGAAATTTGCCCCAGAAATTTCCGGAGCAAATATCCGGCCCCTGGTCCTTAGCACTTTTTCATCAACAAGTTGATGCCTGCGCACAGAGATGGGGGCGGAGTATTGGGGCAGAAATTTCCGCCCCCGGATATTTCAAATATCCGCCCCCCGGAGAATTCAAATTTCCGGCCTTTACACCGGAATATTCCGGTCCCGTAGGACTGCAACAGTCAGAATTTGGAGGAGCCTATAAATAGCTGTCTTCTTCCTCTAGATAGGTAGCTCGTCCATTCCTCTCTCTCCTCCATTGTTGTAGAGCTCAAAACGCCCCGATCTCCCTCCTCCTCCAACCAAACTCGATGCCCTTCAAGGATCTCATGGAGGAGGCCTAGATCTATCTTTCCACCAAGCCAAAACGTGTGTTCCCACACCACAACTCTTGGGATCTTGTAATCTCTTGGTTGCCTTGTCATCCAAGGGAAACCCTAGTGCTTGTATCTTCCACCTTGTAGCAAGAAGCTTAGATTGTTGAGAGCCTCCATCTCACTTGTGGAGTAGCCTCAACCCCTTGTAAAGGTTTGTTCAACGCCTTCAAGTCGAGCTCATAGTGGAAACGAGAATCTCCCTCACCGGAGAAGCTCACGGAGAATAAGGTGTGCACATCCGTGCTATTGAGGAGCGCCTAGGTGGCTCCCCACCTCTCCAACATAGACGTACTTCTTTTAAGAAGGAACTACGGGAAACATATCCTTGTCTCCGTGTTTTCCACTTGTTGTTATCTTGTGTGTTTACCTTACTTCCGTTGCTACTCGTTACTTGTCACTTAGGGTGTTAACCTCGTTGCACATTTAGATAACCAAGCTTTTACCTTTCCTAATCCACCATTAAAATTGAAAAAGGAGTAAAATTTGTAGGTCACCTATTCACCCCCCCTCTAGTTGACCATCTTGCACTTTCAGTAACCTCTGAAGCATTCCGACTAGATTTCATTCGAGTTAACTTTTGCACTAAAGGTATATACTTACACGTCTTTGCCATAGCTTGTAACGCATCCTTTGGCTGAATATCAGTGGATGAGTGAAGTATCTCCATAACCCGGCGCACCCAGCTGCGCGCCGACTCTCCCTTCTTTTGGACACACCGTTCTAGATCATCAATAGTAAATAACTTCCAGCACGTTCCATGAAAGTGCTTGATAAACGCGGTTTTCAACTCGACCCATGATTTGATAGATCCTTCCGGTAAATTGTTGAACCACAACTTTGCTGCTCCTTCTGACATCATTAGGTACATGAACTTGGCTTGAAGATTTTCGGATGCGTTGCGAATCGACATAGCCATCTCATAGCTGCTCAACCATGTTTCTGGATCCATAGTCGGCTCGTAATTCACTACTTTAACCGGTTCCTTAAACTTATCCGGGTAAGGCTCAGCCCTGATGTTATCCGACAGACACTTAGGCCCAGCGAGATTACTCGGTACTGGCCTCACTCGGGAAACATGCGACCCTGCGGGGGGTACGGCTGGACGTGGTGCTGCTGCTGGTCCGTGCACCGCAGACCCGACCGCGACTCGCCTGGCTCTGGAACTATCCACAATAGCTTGTGCTGCTGATGCTGCTGGTGCTGCCTGAACGCGGGGAGGAGGCGGCATTTGCTGCTGCTCTGCCCTCCGCCGCGCTGAACTTGTTTGAATATTGCCGGTGTTGCCCTGTTGCTGGCTGATATATGGTGTCCCATGCATTCCACTCCTATTATCCGGATAATTTACTTGATGTGCCACTGCTGTGCGCAACAGATCTATCGCCCGCCGGGTCTCCTCCGCGTGGGGTGACTCTCTTACGGGGATTTGATTCAATGCAATTGTTGCTGCGTATACATTGTCCATGGGGTTGTTGAAGTGACCTGGCGGCGTGCGAAATCGTGATGGTGGTGGTGGTGGTGCTGTATTGCCACCAGCGACCCCAGTCTGCAATGTGGGTAACCCGGCCTGCACGTTTGCCGGCTGCCCTCCTCCAGTTGCGGGCTGATGTAGAGTTCCCTGATTCGCAGCTGGGATTGGTTGATCCTGAGGTGTGATGAATAGTGCGGTCGGGTTTATGACTCCACCCATTGCCGGTAATCTAGTCTGGTGCCTTTGATGCACCCTGGTTGTCTCTTCCCAGAGCCGGTTCTCCAATGCATCCAGCTCACGTTGGCGCATGGCTATCCCTTGCTTTTCTGCTTCCACATCTCTCCTCTGTTGCTCCAATGCACGACGGGCTACATCCAGATCCCTAGCGCGTGCCGCTGCGTTTTCCGGGGTTATGACTGTAGCTAGCACGGTGGGATCCAGGATCATGTTATTATTGAACAGGGCCGGGTGTTGTGGATTCGAAGGACCCGCCCCTTGCGTCCGGTTTGCCAGATACCCGAACATATTCGCCTGCAACTCGCTATCCGCCGCCCGGCTGGTAACTGAGGCCGACTCTCCGTCAACCCGGGCAAGAACCGGATTTCCGTTAGCCGGATTTTGCTGCTGGGCCAATGCTCGCGCTGCTCCAACTGCGGCCGTGGTCACGTCCCCCTGATTGAGATTGATTGCAGGGGCCGTGTAGACCGCGACCTGGCGCACGATGCTTGGCGTAGACTCATATTCTTCCTCATCACAACTATCCTCCTCATACCGGTCCTCCAACATGTGCAGGATAGACTCGGTATCATCTTCTCTCACGACCCGGCCACGTGGGGTCCATGCCGGCTCCTCCGGCTGTTCCCTCTTCGTGGTGGGCTCTTCTATCGGATCTACCGTCCCGACCGATTCTTCTCCATCCGACTGAACGCAGGTGGCCTCTCCTGACACAGAATCAAATCCAAAATCGTCAGGGATTGAACCAGATATACGTACCATGCCGATGAAGACGTTGACCCGGCCGATTGTCACGACAGATCCGGATTCGAGCAGATCCGACTCTGGCCCCCAGCCAAAATCGTCCACCATCTTCTCTCCTTCGGGGTTGGTGTAGATCTCGCCGATGACGAGGTTCTTCATGTTCTCCCGAGCTTCTCCCGTGATGTAAACACCCTTGGACGTAGGCCCCACGGTGGGCGCCAATTGTCGTGGGATAATCACGGCAGACGTTACCGGGGGTAACTTATCTTGGGGCAATTCGACTCTGGTGTTTGGGAGAGGGTTTAGCTCAAGGGAAACCATGGTGATATGCGATCTGGTAGCCGGCAATCGAGTCGCCGAGTCTCTGATCTGAATATATTATCTCAACTCTCGTGTTACAAAGGATACTCGAATAACTCGTATATCTTATGATCGTGTCTAATCTTGCCCTAGGGGCCGGCTTATATAATGTCCGGACCCCCTGGCTTACTATCCAAGGCATACTCGGAGTCCTACCCGGGTACCTCTTACAAACCCTAAGCTTCCTTATCGGAACCCACAAACCGGGTTACGAGGCCTACACTCTTGGGCCTTCTAGAAACTCCTTTTCCCTAAGCCGGGTCTTGCGCAGCGCCCTTTGGGCCGAGTTACACCTTGGCATTAGCCTACCGGGTTATCATCCCTCCATCAGGCATGGTGGTGTAGAGTCCTCCGGTGATGATTTTCCCTCCCGGCAGGGTGCCGGGGAGAAATCCAGAACCATCCGGATCTTGGGTTGACGATGACAGCGACCTCAGATGTTTTTCGTGGAAAGGTGGTATATTTTATGGGTTCACGCATCGGGGGGAATAAATAGGCGAAAGGGCGATGGTGGTGGGTGCCCGAGGGGACCACACCACCCCATGGCGCGGCTGGGGGGCGCGCCGCCCTACGGTGTGGCCCCCCTCCAGGCCTCTTTGGGGCTCCGTGGAACCTTCGGGAATTCTAAGACTTCTGGGCTTCGAATTTTCCAATTTTGAGAATATTTCCACAACAACTTTTCTGAAACTAAAAACAGCAGAAAATAGGAACTGGCTCTGTGGCATCTTGTCAATAGGTTAGTCCCAGGAAATCGATAAAAGTGACATAAAGTGTAAGGAAAACATGTTGCATAAGGCATGAAAACAACATGGAACATCAGAAATTAAGGATACGTTTATGACGTATCAACATCCCCAAGCTTAGTTCCTACTCGTCCTCGAGTAGGTAAACGATAAAAACACATAGATTCTTAGGTGACATGCTACCAACATAAACTTGATTATCTAAATTGTAAAAGCATAAGTATTGCTGAGATCATAGTACTTTAAACACAAGCATGATAGATATAATTTAAACAATGAAACATAGCAATCACATTGCATCATGAAAAGTAACACGAATAAAAGATCATGAATAATAATGCACTTGAAAGTTATACGTTTGTTTCAAGCATAGAGAAAACATAGCAAGGTGATATTTTGCTTGTCCTTAAGAGTGGGGCAAAACATAAATGCCACGACACCTTCAAAGTTTAAGATGAAGACTAGAACAAATAATTTGAGAGCAAATTATAACACATCATGAATCAATTAATAATGTTTCTGGGACAAATGCACATTAAACTCAGAATGGCAACTATGCTCTCTCAACTGTGCATAAAGTTAGAAGATGGAGACTCAACATAAAAGTAAAAGAAAGGCCCTTCGCAGAGGGAAGCAGGGATCACTCATGTGCTAGAGCGTTTTAGTTTGTTAAACAGAGGTATTGAAAACATTTTTTTTACAGATGTGTGTATGCTTATATCAACGAATGATAAACAGAAAATACAATACGTCACAAGACAACTAAACTTCACAAGATCGTCTCCCATAGAAGGACGCATATGGGTAGAAGGTCATCCCTCTTTCTATTTTGTTTACATAATTATGCTTTGACTGATAAATCAGGGGCAAAAAATAGTAAAGAGAATTTGTTGTATTAAGTTTGGGACTGGAACCCCGCAGCCAGCTCTTCTATCAATTGGATAAGCGGATGAAGCCTCTAGTACAAGGTGTGAAAGTCCAATCAACAAGTGAGATAAATATTCTCTATTTACGTCCTCATGAGCTAAAACAGGAGCACTAAACATGAGTAATTTTGTAAGTTTTAAAGGTAACACATGAGCAATTTATTTTGGAGTGGCAGTTAAATGCCACATGTAGGTAGGTATGGTGGACACATTTGAATTTTTTTGGTTTTTGGGAGTTGAATGCACGATTAGAGCTCATACTCAGTACATGTGGAGGCTAGCAAAGACTGAGAGCAACAAATCTAGAGAGCAATAATGGCCATAATCCTGCATAGCGACAAAACATCATTAATCAAATCGTAAGTGTTACTACAAGTTCAAAAACTAAATGATCATGGAGGATATAAGTGACTGTTTTGTAGTCATAAACATGGTGTAAGCATGCGCCAAGTCAACCAAATAAAACATTCAAAGGAGAACACCACAAATTTATGCTTCAATATGACAACAACAGCTCATGATTCTTTCAATGGCACATTAAACACTCTCAGATATTTGAAAAAAATCATGCTACAAAAATAACCACTAGGCTTTAGAATTAAAATAACATCTAGTATGACATGAAAAAGTCTAGCCACAGTCTATACAAGCTTCTATTTGCATTGTTATAAGCACGAAAACTGCACTACTGCTTTCGAACGCCAAGCATTTTATACTAAAAAAAACTATCCAAGAGATACAACAATGAAAAAAGAGGGTACTAACACAATTATACTAAAACTAACATCTCTGGATGAGAGATGCAAGAAAAAAAGAAGCTAAAATGGAATTTTGCAGCAACTAGAAGAAAAACTAAGAATATGAGCATAACGAGTATTCAAATGAAAAAGCGGAGCGTGTCTATCTCCCAAACAAAGAATGCTAGGTTCCAAAAATATTATTGAAGCAAGGAAAACAAAAGGAAACAATATAAAACAAAAGAAAAACAAGCATACGCTCCAAGTAAATTTCATATGATGTGACCGAATAAAAATATAGTTTCACTAGGAGTGACATGATAAATTATTGATGAAGAAGGGGACGCCTTGGGCATACCCAAGCTTAGACGCTTGAGTCTTCTTAGAATTTTATGGTATGAACCATGGGGGAATCCCCAAGCTTTGAACTTGCACTCTTCTTGATCACATAATATCACCATCTTCTATTGACCCTTGAAAACTTCCTTCACACCACACTCAAAGTAATTCGCATTAGAGGGTTAGTACAACAATAAAAAATCCATAGGTTTTGCATGGGAACAAGTGATATTGATACTTTTAAACATTAGTTACAACCACTGATTTTTTTAAAGCAAAGAAATCCGCTTGACATAGTAAAAGAGCAAATGCAAGAAAAATGGCAGAATCTGCTAAAACCAGAACAGTCGGTAATTACGAATTTTTTGGGGCAATTAAGTTGCTCAGATCTAAAAACATAAAGAACAAACAAGTTTTGGAATTAGCTGAGGAATAAGAAAAAAAAGTTCAGGTCATTTTGATATTTCTGTAATTTATACGATATTTTACGGTGGACAGCAGAAATCTGTTTCTTGCGCAGAAATCCAAAACCAACTCCAACTTTCGCTAGAAACTTTACCTTGCACTACTAATACATGAAAATAAAGATACAAATGAGTTGCTAAAGAAGTATAAAACCCCTTTACTCAAAGAAAACATAGAAAAACAAAGCAAAAATAAAACCATGGGTTATCTCCCAAGAAGTGCTTTTCTTTAACGCCTTTTAGCTAGGCCTAGAAAAATGGAATCAAGTATTTTCAAGTGAAGAATATGCTCACATAATAAATATGAATTAATAAAAAGAGAGCATCAAGAAGAAATTATAAAACAAATTTAAGTCTAACCCACTTCCTATGCATAGGAATCTTGTAAAGAAATAAACCAAAGAAGCGAAAACTAGAGATCATGGGAAGGTAGAACAAGAGCACTTTCAAAACTTTCAACAAAAACAGAAGTGTTTTAGTAACATGAAAATCCGTACAACCATATTTTCCTTTCTCATAATATCCAATAGCATCATGAAAAAAATCAACAACATAATTATCACATAAAGCATGTTTGTCATGTACTAAAAACACACAATTCATATCAAGCTCCAAAACAATGGGATCAAAATTTAAAATCAGCTTCTCTTTTTCCCCACTTTTAGCAATATGGAAAAAAGATGATTGATCACTCATAAAAGGTATGGGACACATTATTAGCAGTCATATTTTCAGTAGAATTATAATATATAACATCAAGTAACACAGGACCATCATCTAGAGCATTATCATATAAATTATCTAAACAAACTTCCTCATTATCGTGCATATCAATAGTTGGACTAAATAGAGGATTATCATAAGATTTATCAAAGTAGCATGGATTGCAATAAAACAATGTATGAGTTAAAGAGTTACTATCATTGGGAGGTAGACATGGGTAGCTCCATTCTTCCTCCTCTTGATCATCACTCTCCTCCTCTTTTTCATCCAATGAGCTTCCAGATTCAGCAATTTCTTCTTCCATTTGCTTCTGCAAGGCATTAGTCTTTGGTTGAGAGAATTTATAAAGATATTTAAGAATATATCCATTTCCTTCCTTGTAATTATCAAAGAAAAACTCAATTATATCATAAGTCTCATATTTATAAGGTGTATTGTCATTATTTTTAAACAAAATAAGCAATTTCGAATGCACCCTTCCAAACAATAAATTCTTCAATTTGTTCTACATCATAAAGTTCATAATTTCCTTTAACATAAGAAGATATGGTAACATCATCATTACACTCACATTGAAAAGGGAGGTGTTTATACCTCCTAAAGCAACAAGATTTATCAAAGCAATAAGTAACATTATAAGTAGAGCACAAGTTTTTAGCATAGTTATGCAATTTATTAATTTGCTCCCATAAGTGTATCCTTTTTTGTGACAAGCGGTATTCCTTATGATATTTTTTTTGTTCTTCCGTGAAACCATCTTGCCAATAAGATATAGTTTCAAAGACATCAAACATTGATAGCAAGCATGATAAAGCAAGATTAAACAGGATAACAAAAATAACAACTAGAATAAGAACTAATATTTTTGTGTTTTTGATAAAGAGAAGCAAAAATAAAAAATAAAATAAACTAAGCAAAACTAAAAAAAATTAAAGAGATTGGAAGTGAGAGACTCACTGACAACGACACCAGAAAACTTGTTGATGGCTGACGTTGGTAAACCCCAAGAGAAAGGTTGTGAAGAGTGCATCAGCAAGTTTTCCCTCAAAAAAGAAACCAAGGTTGAATCGACCAGTAGGACCAAAAGCAACTTCTGAAGGTTGATGCAGTTGATGTGGTAGGGCGCACTACTGGTTCAACAACAACGTGGAACCTACACAACACAATCAATTCCCTTTGCCACAACGAAGCAGTGAGGTTGTCAATCTCACCGGTTTTGCTGATAACAAAGAGGTTAATTGTATGGTGTGGAAAAGAGTATGAGAACAATGTGAAAACAACAGTATTAGTGTGAAAACATCAATTGCAGTGGTTGCATTATCAATGTGAGAAAATGGACCGGGGTCCGCAGTTCACTAGTGGTGTCTCTCCATAAAAGATAGATAACATGTGTGGTGAATAAATTACAGCTGGGCAATTGATAGATAATAAAACATGCATGACATGATTATTAGTATGTGAGTCATGTGGGCATTACAACAAGATACATAGACCGTCATCCAACTGCATCTATGACTAATAATCCACCCTCAGAATATCATCCGAACAAACCTTGGGTATTAAGTTGCAAGCAACAGATAATCATAGTAAGCAAAGTGTGTAATGTAAACAGTGTAAACATCGTTGTTTTCTCCCTAATGGCAACAACACATCCTCCATCCGTCACGGTTCTGTCACGCGAGCACAGATGCAAAGGAGGCATGAACCCACTATCGAGCATAGATACTCCCTCTTGGAGTTACTAGTATCTACTTGGCCAGAGAGAGAACATGCAAGATCATAAATAACATACACATGAAGATAACATGATAGATTGATAATCAAGAGACATATCATTCAATAATCATTGGATCCCAGCAAACACAACACGTAGAATTACAATAAGATGATCTCGATCATGTAGGGCAGCTCACAAGATCTAAACATGAGTCATAAAGAAGAGAGACCAACCATCTAGCTACTTCTATGGACCTGTAGTCCAAGGATGAGGTGGTGTAGAGCCCTTCGGTGATGATTTCCCCTCCCGACAGGGTGCCGGGGAGAACTCTAGAACCCTCTCGATCTCGGGTTGACGACGATGACGTCCTTGGATGTTTTTCGTGGAAAAGTGGTATATTTTTAGGGTTCACGCACTGAGAGGAATAAATAGGTGAAATGGCGATGACGGTGGGCACCCGAGGGGCCCACACCACCCCATGGCACGACCATGGGGGCGCGCCTCCCTATGGTGTGGCCCCCCCCTCCGGGCCTCTTCGGGACTCCGTGGAACCTTCGGGAATTCGAAGACTTCCGGCATTCGAATTTTCCAATTTCTGAGAATATTTCCAGAACAATTTTTTTCTGAAACTAAAAAGGGAGAAAACATGAACATGCTATGTGGCATCTTGTCAATAGATTAGTCCCGGGAAATCGATAAAAATGACATAAAGTGTTAGGAAAACATTTAGCATAAGGCATGAAAACAACATAGAACATCAGAAATCAAGGATACATCTATGACGTATCAGCCACCACATGGGCGCCCTGCTAGGTGTGGTTCCACCCTTACGAGGACGCTAGGCGGGAGCAGGGCGAAAAGGTCGTGGGGGAGCTCGGTCCGGGGGAGATTGCCATGCTGTACCATTGAAACCACTGTCGTACATCGCGCCTTAGCAGCCGACCCCGTGGTCAATACTGGGATCCGATATGACATAGTCTGAAGGGAAAATGTATTCTCGGGTGATCGCGCTCTGCCTACAAATCTGTTGTTGTGCCGTTCCATGTTGACAAGTTAGTTCACCTCCATGAATGGCAAGATACTTATACGATGGTAAGATTTTTGATTCAACCATTTTACTGGCACAAACAGAGGGAGTCAGGGACTGCAACAATAATGACGGTGTTGCGTGGGTTGTTGTAAATCTCCTGCAAGAAAGAAGGTTAAATAAATAACAAAAAGCTAGCACAAGTACAAATTTCTAGAATAGATTGGCATCTATGATAGTAAGATATGTAGAGGTGTTTGAGTTATCAGTAGTTAGACAAAGAAGCATTATTCGGAATGACATAGATTGACTGCCAATATATTACAATTTTTTAATACCAAATCGTAGTCCATGCTTCCCCACATACCACAGTCATATCAAGAGTCATATGGTATGTATTTGTGAATATTTTTGTGTTAGCTGGCTTGGTTTGTTTGTTGACGCTTGTCAATCAGTATCCATCTCTGAAACGAGCGATGTATATAAGTATATTACTACTGCTTTTCAGAGAAAATTGAGCATGGGGACAAGGATGCCACATCATGCTAACCATACTATTATACATCAATTACATGCAAATAAGAACTAATCAAAGATCCAATAATTATATTTGGTCAAGTATAGGTTTGTTGGTCCGGTAAATTTGTCAATTTTATTTTGGCACCAAATTCTGTCTGAAACTTGCTATCCTGAAATGGCATGAACAGTTTTGACGTGCGTGCACATGCACACTTTGTCAACATTTATGAATTTTATTTGGTCAAAGTATATATTTATGAAGTTTCTGTTCGGGAAAAGAAATCTCATCATATAAATTAATTCTCCTTTGTGAACATGGTTATATTATGTCCCATCAATCTTGAGGAGAATTGAAGGCCCATAAAAGATGCATCTGTGCTTCCAGAACTTCCTCTGAACATAGGACACACTTATAGTTGGGCAAGTGAAAGTGTTTCTATTGAAGTGTACTTCTAGCATTGATACTATTGTGCATCACCATCACTAACCACATAATTTATTTGTACTTCAACACGCAGGTACTCTTCCAAATGAGTTTGAAGAAGTCATGGATTGGGTATTAGCTATCAATATACCCTTTTATCACTATTTTCCCAAATCTTAGATTGATACATTCTCACAGAAGAGTAGTTGTATCCATATGTATATGCCCTTTGGTCACTATTTTCCCAGATCTGAATTGTTTCTAGATTTTGTTGAAGCTGATTGAATTGGTTAAAAGACTTTACTGATAGAGGTTCGTGGAAATGCTCTCTAAATTGGGCATGGTCAAGATATTTTCTGCTAAAACCGGAGTTAGCGAAAGAGTATAGTTCTAGAACTTGGTGTTCCAAAGAGGGGCTCTTTGCAGACTAGAGTAGAATGGATTTACATTTATAATCTTGCAAGAAGCATGTTTTTGCTAAGTGTGAATGAGTTTTAGCTAAGTTAATTATCAAAAGTGCGGCTACATTACTAACGCACGTGTAACACTACTAGATTATATGAATTGTCTGGTTATGCATTAGAGGATGCGAAATGTATGTTTCTTAATGTATAGAGTTATTTGTTGCCCTGATTATGAGATTGCAGCTAACTCGGTGTGAAAAACAATCTCTGAACATCATATTTATCCTATACACTTTCTCCAAAAAAAAACATGAGATTTTTCCTTGAGAAATTGTAGAAGATGGGAGACATATTTTACAAGACAATTTTGACCTATGTTCCCGTGAATCTTTCAAATGCAACATGTATCATTTTTAGGAATGTAGATTTGGTTGTATCGATAGACCATTCAAAACAACAAAGGAAGATGTTTTGAGATGAAATGTAAATCTTTTTTTGTCTTTATAAACCATATATCGTGAGTTAGACTAGAGTTTGTAATGTTGATTTAAGCATATAAAATAACAAAGACAAGGTGGGTAGGGTTGTGTCTACATGTCACCGTGAGTTATCCATGCCAATATATATTGGTTAAGTGAAACATATGCACACCTAATTTTTTCTGAAGTTACGAACAACATGCTCCGTTTATCTCTCATGCGCCCCTTGTTTTTTTTTTGGTTCAAATGGTGGCGACCTCGCAAGAGCTGCAAAGCGAAGAAGGAGTCAACCATGCCTACCTCGATGATAAGTTTAGAGTTTTAAGGTGGAGTTATCAATAATGAGTATGAATTCCATGGATGCAACCTCACCGAAGAGATTATGCTTGCGCGGGGAATGAGAGCCATTGTCAACGGAGCCTAGTTAGGTGAAATGGTGAGAGAGATCATGCTTAGCAGGAAAGGGTATGACCGATGCAGAGAAGAAATTCATGCCAACTCTAGATTGATCATGTGGGACAATAATAAACCATCGGTGGTGGCAGCTCGGGGAAGAGGACCGCCAGTAGAAGTCAAGAGATGAAAGTGGAAATAAAACAACACCGTTCGACACGACATTTAGATTTAGGTCAAAATAAAGGGTTACTTGATCCATTGATGGAGATCCAATGGCCAGAATTGGTGAATTATGGAGTACCAAATCGCACCATTTTTTAATTTATTTATCATCACACTGAAATAATAGCCCGCATAACGAACGGCTGAGATTTGCCACAGGTGAACACACGAAACGGATCGACCAAGCCGCCCACAAAAACTCGCGGAAACACCCCTAGCGTTCTTCGGAAATAAAACCCACTTCTCCTCCACCTCCACCTCCAGGCTGCCCTTTTCTATTTCTCTCTCCCAGCCGCTCCCACCACCGCCTCCTACTCCCCGTCGCCGCCCCCCGCTTCCACGCTCGCCCGAACCCTAGCAGCCATTGCCGAAGCCCCCATGGACGGCGCCGGCGCCGGAGCGGCGTACACCTCACGCACGGCGGAGGAGGTCTTCCGCGACCTCCGCGGCCGCCGCGCCGGCATGATCAGGGCCCTTACCGACGGTACGCGCGCACGCTCCCCCTCCCTCCCGAATCGACTCCAGATTCTCGCGTGGCTCTCCTGGATTCGCCTGATTGAGCTGTTGTTTCGTTTGCTGTTGTTGCAGATGTGGACAAGTTTTTCAAGCTCTGCGACCCTGGTGAGCGCCTTCGATCTCTTCGTGCTCCCCGTCTGTGTCGGAGATTATGGAATGCAGAGGTTTCTCGTGTTGTGGTTGTTTGGGTTTGGTTGTTTCAGTGTGAGATTGGAAGCTACAATTGGAGAATTTTGCTCTTCTTCTTTCTCTCTCTCACGTGGTGCTTGGGAGTTTGGAATTATTGGTGGTTGCGGATATGGGTTTTGTTGGGAGATTGGTACTCGGGGCTGTAGTTCGTCGAGGGAGAAAAGTATTCTAGGGGGCTTGATTGGAACTGGGGAATCAGTCTTCGTTTCTTCTTGGAACGTAGCACTGCTGCTGCTGCCATCAGACTGAGATTGGTAGATGAAAGCGACAATTTTTACTGAAACTGGCTGAATATTGTAGGGCAACTGGAGCCACTGGCTATTGACCAGTTGACTTTTGGTGTGCTTCGGTGTCTTTGCGGGGGTGTGCATACTTGTGTGTGCGTTGTATTATTAGATTCTTTACTCCTGCCATAGCCAATACAGGGAAGTAGTGGCACAATGCGGGGACTGGTTAGTAGTTGCACTGAATACAGCAATACTTCTTTTGTTGCAGTGATGGCACAGTACATATGGTTGGTTGCTTGCGCTATTTACCCCGTTCATGTTGCGCTATTTACCCCGTTCATGTTGCGCTATTTACCCTACTCATCTACCCAACGTGAGGTTTTAGTCGCTTATTATTGTTGAATATTATATCATGATTTGGTCCAAATCGCTATATGCATGTCATTTGCACTCTAATGAGCAACTGGGCATAGTAGTAGAGCGACTTCGAAGCCCCACCGTTATTCTGGGCATAATTATTCAGATTGATGCTATACAGGGTATTGCTACTACTACTAATTCCATTCACTTTGAACAGAAAAGGAGAACCTGTGCCTTTATGGATATCCCAATGAGACATGGGAGGTGACCTTGCCAGCTGAGGAAGTACCCCCAGAGATCCCTGAACCAGCATTAGGAATCAACTTTGCTAGGGATGGAATGAATGAGAAGGATTGGTTGGCACTAGTTGCTGTTCACAGTGATTCCTGGTTACTGTCCGTAGCATTCTACTTTGGAGCCCGCTTTGGGTTTGACAAAGAGACTAGGTAATGATTCTACTATAGTTGAACTGTGCACAGTCATTTCCCTCTCCTCATGTGCACTCTTTCTTTTCTCCGTTTTGATTACGTTGGGAACAATACACAGTCATGATTCATGTTATACGATTAGTTGTTGCAATTCCTGGTTGTTAGCTTGTGATTATTTTATTAAAAGATGCCTTAGAGTAGACTGCTAATAGAATGAGTGCAAAACTTAAAAGTATGTTATGGCTACACCAAAGCAAGTGGGGACACTTAAATATTCTTGATTCCTATTTCAATCACTATCACTCTAATATTTACAGGGAGTTCTGTTTAACATAACATAGAAGTACTACTACACCTTAATTCACAGATGCATTGAGTAAACTATTTCTGATAGACATTTTATTGTAATAAAGAATGGAGGGAAAGGATAACCCACCTAACTCTCGTGAGGAAAATCTTTACTGTTGCTCCGATACAGACAATCTCTTAATTTTAGGGTTGTATATGGAATGTGCTATGCTCAAATTTCGTACTGCAGAACATGTAAACAAAATGGTATAATATTATGGTGCCTAACATGTACTTAGAGTTCCTACATCTGCAGTTATTTCACCTCCTTTTGTCAGTAGTGAATACGACACTAGAACCATGTTTTAGCATGATGTTTTGTAGGCTATTTTGACATCCATGATTTGTATAGGTTACACATCATTATTTATACCTTCCAGTATCTTGTTCGATCTTTTCATGTATAATATATGATGCACTCCATATTTGAATGAACTACTTTATAACCATGATTTTTTACTTAGTTGTCATATCTATTAGATTATTGCGACAAAATAACATATGCAAAGTTTAGGATATTGCTTTATTAGTGCATCAAGCATCTCAACCTTTGTTTTAGTGGATATCAGTTGTGTTGCATGGAGAAATGTTTTGTATTGTTAGATTCACATGCTACTATTGCTGCATATACTTTTGAATTACCACTTGGAATATAAGCTTTAGGTGCAGTTTTATGGTTGCGCTTTTTATTGTCATCTTCCCTTGTTATCATATACACTAGACTTCGAACTTGACTGCTTTTTTTACAGTGGATTCATTACTCATGTTATACTTGAGGAAGTGGATCTGTTACTATATGGAGTAGTTGCTGCCTCACCGCAGTGAGTTATATTTGTGTTGTAATAACAGCATAATGTACCTTTTGGCACAGCAGTATGGTGTATATTAGTATATAGATAATGCTATTCACAGACATTTTGCTGAACTAGATTATGGAAAATAAAAAATGTTTTATCAGGCACTTTAGTACCCAATGATGTAAGTGGGTGTGCATGGTAACTAATTTTCTTTTCTTAATTGAAATAAAGCGATTTTAAGGATTACAAAATCTAGTGATCTTCAGCTTGAATTCTCATATTGTAAAATAAGAACTACAATAAACCACATACAAATTTATGGCAATCTTCTTCCAAAGGAAAGCAACATCATTGAAGTCTTAAGGCATACACACATGTACACCACTAGTCACACACACAAAGTGCTTCTTCTAAACTCTTTTCATGCGCAATTTAGTGATCAGTGGAATGAATCTTGTCTGTGAAACAGAATGTTGTGTTGTGTACCTTGTTAGGTTGACTATTCATTCTTTGAGCTGGCTCTTGTAAAAAAAAACTTTAAATGGTTTTGGCAACCATGGTTATAACTAAATGACCTTGGGACAAGTAGTTTATTCCTGACTATTCAATTTAGCTTTATATTTCTACCATAATAATTTTGTAGATGACAAAGGATATCCATGGATGGATCCACATCCTAGAATTCATCACTGACTGTGCATTTGTGTTTTCTTCCTTTCCTCTTGCTGTATCCCTTTCCCTTTTCCTCCGAGTTGTTTGTGATAAACTGTGAAGTTTTCTAATTCAATAATAATAGAAAATGGAGACCTGGTTCTGGACATTAAGTACTTAGTAATAATAGTCCTCATGCAGATGGTGTGATATGGGATGAATGGTTAGGGTTTAAGAATGGGGTTTCGGGGTGAATCGGTC
Organism: Alopecurus myosuroides; assembly: GCA_028641055.1. Taxonomy (NCBI): domain Eukaryota; kingdom Viridiplantae; phylum Streptophyta; class Magnoliopsida; order Poales; family Poaceae; genus Alopecurus; species Alopecurus myosuroides. Next base: position 130,476,681 of record CM054058.1, read on the forward strand.
ATATACTGCTGTTCTGTGTACTTCCTACAGTTGACCTTGCACTTTTACTGTTCCACGTGTCTTCTCACCTCCTTCAAATTTGTTACCTGATTTGTGTCCCACGTAATAAGTGGTGCTGAGTGGCTGATTATTCTGGGGATAATAATATGTTTTCTTATCTGAGTAAAAACAACCTCATAACGATAAGACAGACAGGAGAGAGGTTTCCTAGCCAGTTGCCAAAAATCACTTATCCAGGTTTGCAGTATGATATGAACACAGGCCATGCATGAAAATTGGTCGAGTGTGTTGGAAATAAATCATTAGCCTATCTTTGGTCCCAAGGGAGTATTGTATCTTTCGGAGACTGTTTTCTTTGCAACTATGGGGGACTATTTGTATCTTGCCAAAAGTTTACTTTGCAAAGGTCTTAACGCAGTCACATTGTACTCTATCTGAATCTGTTATGTTTTTTATATTTTCATCTGTCTATATTAGAAAAAGATGCATGCTGTAATTGATAAATTTATTGCTGGTCAGGTTTTTCAAGCCTGCAAGGTTTCATTTTCATGCTACTTTATTTTCTTGTGCAGGAGGCGTCTCTTCAACATGATAAACAACCTGCCCACTATATATGAGGTAGTGACAGGAGCCGCCAAGAGACAGTCGAAGGAGAAGACACCCAACACCAACAGTAGTAGCAAGAGCAACAAGCCTAGTTCGAAAGTGGTACGTGCAATTCCCTTTATTTCGTAACCGTGCTACCTGAATTCCTGTTGATCACACTTTGTGTCTGCAGCAGTCGAGGGCGGAGCCTCGTGCGAAGGCTAAGCTGCCAGCCCCCAAGGATGAAGACGAGGATAGCGGCGAGGACGGCGGCGAGGACGAGGAAGAGGAGCACGACAACACCCTGTGCGGGACCTGCGGGACCAACGACGGCAAGGATGAGTTCTGGATCTGCTGCGACAACTGCGAGAAGTGGTACCACGGGAAGTGCGTGAAGATCACCCCCGCCCGGGCGGAGCACATCAAGCAGTACCGGTGCCCCGAGTGCGGCAACGGCAACAGCAACAAGAGGATCAAGACATAGAGCGAGCGTGGGACGGACGGAAGTTTGCTCGCTGCTGCAAGGAAAAAAGAAAAACCCATCCCCGTTCGGAGCGTCTGAGGTCTCTAGAATATCATTATTCGTCATCATGGCTTAGCTTTTCTAGTCTCTGTAAGCGTGTGTTATCTGTTTTAAGAAACCTTGAGATTTTCGGGTGCTGTTGACACATCATCCATCAGCCTGTAAACGTTTGTCTTCTCAGGCGTACTGAGAACTGACCATTTCTTCATTATTCGTGGATCCTGTAGTTCGTGACTCTGTTGCCTGAAAATTTGTACTGATCTTGAATTGCTAGAATTCTGTCTTAGTCTGTTCATTGTTCGTTCTTTCTTGTTTTTGTATTGCTGTCTGTGCTGTTCTGTGTGATGTACTGGTGCTGTTGGGTGCTTCATTTTTGCATGGAGGATATGCGGGCCCCACCTCGCAGGGCATTTTAGGGGTCGCCGGGCCGAGAGAGCGCACACGGCCCACGCAATCACTGCGAAGCAAAACCCGGCCACTACCTGAGGCCCAGACCCACGGAATACTCCATCCGACCGAAGACGATCCATCCGCCGCGCCGCATCCGACCCTTCTCCCTCCTCTGCTCCGGCGCCATGGCGCGAGTCCTCCTCCGAATATCCACCCGCTGCTCCCCTCTATACTCCCCCTCAACCCCGTGCCTCCGTCCGCAGCTCCACAGGCACGCTCCTCTTCTTCCTCCCCTACGCCTCCCCTCCCTCCCCTTCTATGTCACCGCCGCCGCCGCCGCCGCGTCTACGAGCTCGCATGGTCCCAGCGGTGGTGAAGGCGGCAAGGAGCAGGATGACCAGGCCGTGTACGAGGACTACCTTAGGATGAACGACGACGAGCTCATGGCGCAGTGCGATATGGGCACGTTCAAGTCGTCGGGGCCCGGCGGCCAGCACCGCAACAAGCGCGAGTCCGCCGTCCGGCTCCGCCACCACCCCACCGGCATCGTTGCCCAGGTCGGCTTCCCTTTACCCGTTTATTATCCGTTTGGGCTGCGAGTTTGCCGATCAAAACATAGTTGGTTAATTTAGCTGGTTCGTTAATTCTGAGAGGTTTTTTTGTCATGTCAATTAGTGATGCTGCAATGCTCATTCATCCTCCTCTGTAACCCAAACACATGATCCACTAACCTTTTTAGATGAACATTCCATCCAATGCTTACCAAGTTCGTACTGTTTGAAGCCCCATCCAGTCCAAATCATGACAGCAAGTGCAATCACTTGCCCATTGAACTTCAGACTAACTTTATGCCTGGTTTTTTTCCCCTCCACGCCAACCATCTTCTGGTTTATTCTTATCATGTCTCCCCACAGGCCGTGGAGGATAGGTCACAACATAAGAATCGGTCATCTGCTTTATCTCGCCTTCGGACCTTGATTGCTCTTAAAGGTAAGTGTGATGTGCTTGTTTTAGCTCAGCAAATGTTAAAAGTAATTCCACGCATACCCAATAGTTTGACGTTGTCGATTACCTCAAGGGAACAACCTAATGTTTCAATACTTTTTTTAACTTGATCGACGCGGCACTTAGCCATAATTTACAGCAGAAGAATAATTAAGCTATGTTTACATGATTCATTTACGTTTTCAACTTCCATGCTAGCCATGCACCACTTTGATTGTTCACCAACTCAATCTTACCAGTTAGAAGACCGATAAACCTCGACAACTACACTCCTCCGGTTGAGCTTCTTCAGATACTGCCCCTCAAGTCTACCATTCGATCAAAGGATGTCGGCAACCAAATTGGCCCCAATAACATTAAGTTTTCTCCAGTATGATTCTCCTATTACCTATATGCCAAGTGCTTTTATTTAGTTTCACCCTCAGAGTTGCCAATTCAATCCCCTTATTTTGCATATTCTCATTTGGTGAGCAGGGAATGCAAGCTTTATTAGATCTTCTATTTGCTGTTGAAGGTTCTGTATCAGAGGCAGCAAAAATTCTAGGGTAATGCATGGCTTTCTAGTCATTCTGGGAGTTTGACAAAACAATATATTCACTCCATTTGGTTTTACAAAGCCACCTTCTATACAATACGTGAACTATTTAACATAATGCAGCCTAAGCACCGGTGCCCTGTCAAGGTTAATTTTATCAGATGATTCTCTGCGAGCGGCTGCAAATGAACTGCGAGCCTCCAAGGTATTCCCGCAAATCAGTGTCTATCTGTTTATACAAGTCTGGGATTCGCTTGTTGAGGAAAGAACAGCAAAAATTACATGTAAAAAATATCATCATTCCACACTCCAGTCCCAGCAATAACCAGTCATGTCACCCAGATCTCAGGGTGCCCAAGCATAGGTGAACCAGTATTAGGATCTCAGTTTCTAAATCGCTGGACCATTACATGATCTGTTTATTTAGAAATAAGATTAATTGAGAAATTGTGTTAGCTAAACAATGGGTTAGTTTGTGTTTTACAAATAAATTTGTCGTATGACACTCAGTAAGTTTGTTTGAGTATTGGCTGAACCCTATGTTTCACTCTCAAGTTATGTACTTTGCTGCATGCTACTCTGAAATGAAGATGATCTTAACCGTGTATCTGTCTATGCAGGGACTGAAGCCACTACGATGATGCCCTTGTAGTGTTATCAACTTCAGCTGCCAGCTCAAAAAGAAACTTCAGCTGCGGCATAGGTGCCAAGGTGTTTATTACTCATGATTTCATGGCATGCCTTTGGAGCTTATACACGATTCACTGGGCAAGGAATGCAAATGTTCTCAGAGCTGCTGTCAACAAGGCTATCATGCCAGCTTCTTTGTGCACAAATTTGTGGTCTTGTTGTCATACAGTGCAATTGTACTCATTTATTGTCATCGCTAGATGATGGCATGAACAAATTGGAGCTATTTAATATAAATTTAAGGGATGTACAACCTTTTCTGCAAAACTACTTATTTCCATTGGCTGACGATTGCAACAATAACAAAGCTCCATTTGATGTGTAAAGTCTGAACTCAACAAAAAAAAACTTGCTATTTTTCATTGGCACAGAAAGAATGTTCCATACAGGCAATTTGTCTCGTGTATATGCTACATGCTACATGCACACTTCTCTAGTTTGCAAAACTGAAGGGCACATGAATACTGTGCTGACAAATTCATACATCTGCCTCTCAAATCAAGTAAATATTGCCAACATTGGCCCTATTTAACACTCATCAGGCGCTCGGCTAGGAGCAAGTCATCAGGAGTTGTCACCTGCAACAAGTTCACCTTTTGAGGATCAATTTATTCAAACTTAACAGTTCAGGATGTTATAGTTTACGCACTAATATGGTACCTTAATGTTCGTATAAGAGCCCTCGGTGATATAGACAGGATGTTTCAAGTATTCTACGATTGAAACATCATCAGTGACCTCAAGGTCATCCCTGCGAATGCAAAGTTTATTCAGCAAGGAGAAACTGGAATCAGCATATGAGATGGATAGCATATCTTGTGATCTGGCTAACCTCTTAACAAGCTCGAAACCATCTCTGAGCAAACTGGGCTTCATCACCTACAATCAGAATATAGTTTCTGGTTATACCTGTCTTCCCCACATATAAGAAAACTGAAGATGAAAATAGAAGGCATGAAATATATTCTTGTTGTAGAGGTAATACTGTCGTTACCTGTGGAGTTTGCATTTCCCATAGGGTTTTCCTATCAAGAGTTTTAACGACAAACGAATTGTTGTTGGCCTGAACAGAGGGAGAGGGGAGCATTATAGTTGCACGGCAAAAATTTCATTTAATATCATTTAAGAAGTATTCTAAAGTTAAACAGTCACCTCCTTTATAGTAGCTTTGACAGGGACACCAAGAACAGCAGCTCCATGCACTGCAGCATCTTCTAAGACCTAGTCAGTAAAACAAGATCAACATTATTGCTTTAGTGACCTGCAAAGCTCTTTCATATATTACCGAATTCTCTTTATTAAGTTAGCAACAAGAAAACATAATTATTATGATATACTAAGCACCAGGATGAAGTGAGAAATTCTCCATTATTCTCAAGGCAGCACAAAGAAGTTCAAAGCCAGATGATCCATCTTGTGCAGACATGAGGTAGTATATATGTTGGTTGGTAACCTTTTTGACGTCTTCAGAGGATACCAATGGCCTTGCAGAATCATGGACACAAACAAGTTCTGAATCTCCATCAATTTCCTGCAGCCAATTTTTTTGTTTACAAAGTTCATGAATATATCTGCAACATCTATGAACATAAGTAGTCCTACTCAAGGTGAGCTACCACTAACCTGAAGTCCATTAAAAACAGAGTCCTGTCTTTCTTTTCCCGGGCACGTAAATTTGATAGGTATTTGCAAGTTTTCAACAGAACCTGTGTAAACAGTTAATTCATTTAAAATCTTACTCAGAGGCTAATGCAGCCGTCACAGAACTTATTTTAATAAGACATAGTTGCTAAGCAGATAAAAGCATCGGGGAGACGGTGAATCTAGGACGAGTCCAGACATCATCAGAACCTTCAAACACATTTTTGTAGGATGGATCACACACCACTACAACTTCTTTCACTTGCTTCATTTGACAGAATGTCCTTAGACTGCAGGACAAAAAAAAATGCAAGAATTTCATACCTACATAGAACTGGCAAATCAAAGAACTGAAAAGGGTTATCTGGTAAAGAAATGAACCTGTGCACGGCGATTGGCGTTCCCAGCAGTGGTAGATACTGCTTAGGCATATTTGCCTGTTAGAAAAGGTGCAGAAAATTTAGGCACACCAGTCATCAAGAAAAAAAAAAGGACATGCTAGTTCACTGCCTAATACTGCATTTTTTCATCATCATAACGAATTATTAAACACGTGGGAGCAAGAGCCGCTCATGGAAACTAAGTTTTGGATTACCCCCATTCTCTTCCCTTGCCCTCCGGACAAGAGGATCACTGAAACGCTCCTCTCCTTCACAGCCTCCTCGTCCTGGCGAAAACAAAGGGAGGTTCGTTTCAAGTCAGCAGCTCCTCTTGGTAGTCAAAATAGGCATCCCCTGCCAGACCTCCTAAATCTACCCCACGCACCTGCGCGCCGTCCGCGTTGGCGGCACATACCACCCAATCCGAATGCCTGGCGCTACTCCGCGGAGCAACCCCGCAGCTCCCACCTGAATAACACAGCCAATCCGATTGGAGTTGTAGCAAATTCTGAGATAGAGCTCAGGGGGGTGTCCGAGCGAACGGAGAAGTGGTGATTGGCATGGAGCAGCGGAGCAATCCTTACCGATCCGAAGGCGGTGGGGCGCCGGTAGCAGCACGGCCGTGGGGAAATACGGAGGCAGCGTCGGGGCGGAAGGGAGCCGCGCGTGAAGGTGGTGGCAGAGATGGAGCTCCATCCCGGAGGCGCTGGTGGGCAGCCAATGGGAGGCGGAAGAGGGGCTGGAGGTGCTGCTGCTGGCGATGGGCGGCACGGAGGCGACAAAAGATGGGAGGAGGTATCCCGGAACGGGAGTGGAGTGGAGGGTGTGCGCTGATGCTGTCCATTCCGGTCAATCCCCGCCGTCCACATGTTCTCTTTTTTCCATCCCGTTGCAAGGAAGGCTGGTCACAATGGGGAGTAACATAAGGTAGTAACATACACACTTTTCTATACTATGTTCCTACCTCCACAATGGGGAGTAACATGTATATAGTGTCATGCAACGATGCATTTATTAGGCTATAGACTCATTGTTTCTTGGAGTGTGTGATGTTCCGGCAACTTAGCTAGTTACCACAAGCACCTCTCTCTTCATTAAATACGTGCCACATAAGCAAAGTTGTGTTGAAGTGTGTGATGTTACTGCTAAGTTCCTCCCCATTATGACCAGCCTAAAGGACTTTCGTTTTTTTTTTCTTTTCGAGGTAAAATCAATATTACGCAAATTAAATGGACGCTTACTGAGCCGTTGCTGTATTAAGTTAAGCGTCGGGAGCTTTGTTACTCTATTTCACGTGAATAGCATAAGCGTTGGACTCTTAACTAAGAGCCTACGCTAGGAAAACGGACATGATTTCTACATAACTGCCAGGATAGGAATCCTAGCGCCTAGGCATAAGCGCTGCGCTGTGGCTGCTCTTAAAAACATTGCAATACTTTTAGATACCCTGGTAAAAGAAAAAAGTGCGTACAAAACTTGCTGTCCTGAGCTCAAAGCATAGTTACATAGTTTGTAATTGCAGCTCTTATACAACCAGTAGGATCTTCATGCCAAACATCACGGTTTACCTCATAAAACTTAGCTCGTGAGCTGCCATGTTGGCTTACCTAGGCAATGAGCAAAACTAACATGAGCAAAACTTCGAGAGAGAAAGGTACATTCTTCATAGGTTCCTACTGCTGCGCCTAGCGAGTTACCTTCATTTTGCATAGTCTCCACAATTTTCGTACACTCTAATTCTACCAAAAATTTGTTAAAACCCACTTGTCCCGTCAGTACTAGACCATTACGCAAAGCTATTGCTTCAGCTGTAGGAGCATCTTCAATATTGCTTAAATTCCACCGTCCGCTAGCACCTGCAACCCCCCTCACACACACGTGTCAACGTCGAAAGCAGCATCAACTTGGGCTTAACATGGTTTTCTGGTGTCTTGACGCATCCATGCCTCTATTGGGTTTACTTCCATCTTCTTGATTCTTTTATACCATAATTTGTAGGACCGATCTCACCAAGCTTGGAGTTGTTCACCGTGGGTAACTTTCTTCCCTTCCCACCAAATGTACCATATTGCAACCACAACCATATCACATATTCCAATCTCTGGGACAATAAGGACCTCTGAAGCATCAAGGAGGGACACAAGAATCATGGAGCCATCGAGTTCAAGCACCCTCGCCTTCTCTATTTTTTGAGTCATACCGAGCCCGGTTCAAATCTCCCTTGCTCTTCCACAATTAAAGAAAGTGTGGGAAATGCTTTCGCATTTGATATTACACAAAGGACACTTACTTGAGATTGGGACATGACGGTTAGCAAGAACGCCGAGATAGGGGATAGTGCCCAATAAGCTCCTCCATGAGTGAATTTTGATTTTTGTCGGGGCTTTAAGTGCCCAGAGTGCATGCCACACTGGACTAAACGCCAACGAGTCATGAATTTGTTCCCCTCAGTTTGCGCCCATGTCGTAAGTACCACTCCAAATGATATGCCGATCTGACATAAAACCGACCTTTTTTTGCCGTGATGCCAACCAATGACGTCCTCCGTCATACCGGCATCTAACAGTATTTTTAAGATCCTTTCCGCATCTGCTGCCTAGAAAATATCGATACGTCATAAACATATTCTTAATTTTTGATGTTTCATGTTGTTTTCATGCCATATGCTACATGTTTTCCTTACACTTTATGTCATTTTTATCGATGAGAGAAGCCAAAACATTTCTCCTAGTGCCATGAATGAAGATAACCGATTCCCACAATTCGTTGAGGGAGGTGAAGGATGACCAAAGCGACATGTCCACCGAAGAGAGCCAAGGCCAAGAGATGGTCATATTCCAAATCTTAATGGTGTAGTGACACTTGAAGAAGACATGAGCCGCAGATTCAGTTTCCCTATAGCAAAGTTGGCGAAGGCTGTAATTCGGCCATGCACATCGTTGAAGGCGATTGGTCGCCCACATCTGGTCCTAAAAGGTATGCCAAGCAAAAAAAAAACTTGCACTTGGGGATGCCCAATTTTTCAAACCACCTCCGACTCGAACTGAGCCTAGTAGGGCGACGATGTTGAATACAACCCCTAAGTGATGAATTTCCATGTAATGTCCTCTGGTGCGTCCTCGGTTAGCTGAACCTCTCCAAGTCTCGTCCATAATTCTACAAACTCAATAATGTCTTGAGTTGTGAAGACTTCACTTGTGCTGATCTTAGAGATCCAAAAATCATGTGTGGTGCCTTTGTGAACTAAGGGCATCTCCAGCCGTCCCCCCCAGCGCCCCGAGGACCACTTTATGTGTTAAAAAGCGTCGTTTTAGCGCCGAATTCTACCAGTCAGCCCCCCAGGAGCCCAAATAGCGCCGTTTTAGCGCCGGTGCACCCAAGCCGAACCCAAGGGGCTGGGTTTGCCCTGGGGGGGGGGGGCAAAATGCGCCGTTTTGCATGTAAAAAGAAATCTTTTTCCTAGTTTTGCCCCACTTTGCATGCAAAAGCCCCCATTTTTCGCTGCTTGGGTGGGCTACGGCTGGTAAATGACCTCGCCCAAGTTTTGATTTTCCGCCGTTTTGCGCCGTTTTGGCTAATTTTTGTGATTTTTTTGTGCTGGGGGGTTAACACGGCTAGAGATGCCCTAAGAAATTTTTCCGTGCAAAGACGGCGAAAATGGAAGGTGCAATATACAGGCTTGTATCCATGCAACCAAGGCGCACGCCAAAAATGTGCAAATGCGCCTCTCCTCGGTAGTGATGGTGGTTTCCCCTAAAAAAAAGTCCATGTCTGACTTGTTCACACGGGTGATAAGCCGATCCAAAGCCTCGGATGGGTTTTTCCATCGTAGCCACGGCCAACATAAGTCTCAAGGCTCTAGAAAATTGGTCGAGGTGGATGATGCCAAGACCTCCCTTCTCCTTAGGCCTACAAACACTTCTCCAAGTACTAATTGTTAAAAAAAAACACTTCTTCAAGGCATTGACCATCGGCGTGGCAGCCCGAAGGAACTCTCCAACTTGTTAATGGCCTGCAAAATGCCGGGAGAGACGACGGGGGGCGTGAGTGGAAGATGGCCTGTAAAATGTCGTCAACGCGTGATATAAGCCTTTCAAATTATTAGGCTGCGGAAAGCCGGAAATATTTTCTAATTGAAGACGAATCAGTGAATTCACTATGGCGTTTTCACGAATAGAGTGTATCAAAAGACGAATCCAACTAATGAGCTGATAGTAACAATCAAAACATGACAAGAAAAATACCGGTACGGTCTTTTAGCAGATTTTGTTGCTCCAAGTTATGTTGCCTTGCCTACTAGTCAGGGGGTCTTTTACGGTGCAATTTACTAGTCATTTAAACTAGTAGTATTGAGTCATATCTTCCATTAGATGTAGGGGTATTTTCTAGGTAAGAAATCAGGATAGAGATTTGATTTAATTTGTTATTGGGTAAGTGCATCACGATCTGATATTTGACAGGTGCTTACCATGCATGACGCTGGATCAATCCCCATACTTCAAGCAACTCCACTTAGTGGTACCATTAAGTTGACATATTATGTAAAAAATAATAGGTTAAAAAATATTACCCATCACGCAAGTCAACTTGTGAATATGTACCTATTTTTTCATGTTCTTTTTTTACTTTCAGCATACGGCTCGAAATCTCCTGAACGATCTAAGGGCAAACCCAACGTCTTCCCTCCGCTTTTAGTCCTTTTGGGATGTTCCGTGGACAGATGTAAGCTTAGACATTGTATTTGGGGCGGATACATCCCAAAGGACCCTCATATGAAAAAACAAACTATACTGAAAATACGAACTGAACTGAACTAAACTAAAATTTACTTAGCTTTATAGATACGGTCGAAGTCGAGTCCATACATACGCAAAATATAGACAAAACCCCCTATATCTAGGGTTCTCCACGGTCACCGACTTGGCCGTCCGGCCTACTCCTCCTTGTTGTCGTCCAGGATGACCTACGACGGAGGCTTGTAGATGCGCGCCGGAGGCCCCGCCGGCACCGTCTGCGACGTGGATGGCGCTTGCGCCCACACTGGAGTCGGCAGGCCCTGGTGCACCTGCTGCACCGCAGGGGTGAATCCTTCCTCCGCCGTGGAGATATGTAGAGATGGAGCAAGCTGGGGACACATCCACGGCTCGTGCATCACCGACGCTTCAATGTCGAGCCAGAGCTGCATGGCCAAGAGGTAAGCGCGAGTAGGAGATGGCCCTGCCGCCATCGCCGGCCAACAAGATTTTCCCGACGGTGTCCTCCTGCTGAGTCGAGGGAACAAATGGCGTACTGCCGGGGGGAGGGGCTATGACGACAGATTAAAGTTCCCCCTGAGTCACCTGGGAGAGATGACACAGTGGGTGGTATTGGTCCCAATTGGATGACATGGAGACAACGACCTTTTATTTCATATATTTTTATTACTAATTTGGTGGACAAATTCTAATTACAAATCATAGTCAAAATTATAATTTGTTGACTAGTGAAAATTAACTACAGCTTATATTTTGTCATGGAGTATAAAAGTTTCTAATTCTTTTAGAACTTCTTCCATCCATTTATGAAAGCTAGTATTTGAACATGTAGTTTTTTTCCCTTCTTTTCTCTACTATTCGAAACGTGTTTATCAGATTTGTAAGACATGCACTAGTTATCTGTACCACATAACTATGTTTCGCAAAAGAAAAAACTAGTACGTCCAAGATTAAGCTAAGAAGCAGCATAAGGAAGGTCTAAGATATGGCAACATGCTTTGCCGATATTGTCACCGATCGGGTCTGCCCGTTTATGCCAAATGTTCCTTTTTTTAATTTTGTCAGCTACCGAATGTGCCCTTCAGTGGAAAAATACTAGTCCTTTGGTCAACAAGTATGAGAAAATGACACATAACCACCACATTTGAGGCTGAGTTGTCAGATAACCACCGGTTTCGGGGGAAATGACGAAGAGCACCGTTTTTTGAGGTATAGGTGTGACGCGGAGCACCGTTTTTTCGTGATCGCTCGGTTTAGCGCGTTTAACAGCGATTCTGACCGTCCTGGCCCACTTTCAGGCCCTACGTGGGTGCTGAGTAGGCAACACACATGGACGGCGTGCTGACATGGACATGGGGCCCACCTGTCAGGCCCCTTTATCTCTTCTTTCATCTTGCTCGTTCTGTACTGGCCGGAGGATGAGCCCGCGTTGACCATAACCAATTTGGCCGGAGGCGAACGTGAGAGCAGCGGCCCTGCTCCGCCCGCACCACTGGTGGCCCCATCGTTGTCCACCTCGTCCCCGAGGTGTCGGCCTCGACTCTGGCCGCCGCCGACCGCGTTACCGCGAGTGCTCGCCTGGGAGCTCTAGGCCTTGGGGCGGCCCGTCTGTCGGCGCGGAGGCAAGATTCGGCCGGACCAGAAACGATGCCGTTTGCTCGCCCCTGCGCCGGTGCTCTCCATCGTCTCCTCGCGCGGAGGAAGAAGGACTCCGCCACGGCCAGGTCGTCTCCTTTGCTCCGGCCACCGTCCTCCTACGGCGCAGCACATCGACGGCCGTCGAGGCCCCTCGCCCAACCTCCTCTCCTCGCAACGGTCGTTCCCCACCTCGTCTCCGATGCGTTTGCCGTTGAGGTTGGGCAACAGCTGCTGCGGCAGCGGCGTGGCGGCGCCGCCATCTTCTTGTTCGCGCCGATGACGCCGACGGCGGCGCTGTTCTCGTCGGCGAAGTGGTCGCCGCGCGGCTGCGGGGGCAGGAGGTGGTCAACGCAGGGTTGCGGCTGCCAGATGCTGGAGGAGGAGCCCATGAGCAGAGCGTCGAAGAGCCAGTTCTTGTCGACGACACCTGGTCCCATCCTGGGCGGCCGACGAGCTTGACCTCGAGGTCCCGGAGCATCTCCTGCGCGCGCTCGTAGGCCTTGAGGTGGGAGTCGGCGCCACGGAGGCCGTCGACGCCGGCCAGGCGCCCGCGCCCGAGAAGTCGATGTCATGGTTCTACTCCCAGATTTTCAGGGAGTTCAGGGTGCAAGGCCTCGGCTTCTCGCTCATCATCGGTGTTCTCCCCCACCTCCGGTAAAGCTAGCCCGCCTACCCTGCTCCGACCATGTCACTTGTTCCAGATGCACACGAGGTGTTTGATGTAATGCACACAAGAGAAGAGAGAACGGAGATGATGACAGGTGGGCCCTACCTCCAATTTAGCACTTTGTCTGCTTCTCTCACATCTAATTTTGCCACGTAAACCCGACATGTGGGGTCGAGGTGTCAGAAAATGGGTTAAGCCGTCTAAACCGTGTAATCAGTGCTCTGTGTCACACACCTGCCCCGAAGTGCGGTGCTCCTCGTCATTTTCCATAAAAGTGGTGGTTATCTGACAACTCGACCACAAATGTGGTGGTAATTTGTCATTTTCTCAACAAGTATTGATAAATCTGGGCTGTTAAATCTTATCACTTGGACGGTTTATGTTTGTTTATCCCTACCGTAAAAAAGCCCCTAGTCAGACATCCTTCGTTATTTTCTCAAATAAAGGTGAGTCATGGAGATGCAATCTCAAGACGGATCGTGATAAACCAATTGCTCACCAATCCGTGGATTGTGCCGGTATGCATACTTCTTGGCCCAGTACACATAGTTGACGAACCCGGCCAACCCAACCACAGCAACGACCCAGTAAAACATGTCAAGACGGCCGTCGTCCAAGCTCGCGCCCTCCAGCCACCCTCCCTGCTGCCCACGCCTCGTGACCACGTTCACCACTTCCACCAGGAGCGTGGCCGTCAGCGACGCGAGGCCCCGGTCACACCAGAACAACGCCGTGGCGATCGACTTCATCCCCCGCGGCGCCTCCCTGTTGAAGAACTCTAGCAGCCCGGTGAAGGACGTCACGTCCGACACGCCGAGCAGCAGGAACTGCGGCGCCAGCCAGAACAGAGACATCTTCTCCGCCTCCGCCACACCTTCCTTCCTCTTCCTCTCGACGACCGCCGCGACGACCGACGCGAGCGTCACGGAGACGAAGCCCACGCCGACGCGCTGCAGGTGAGTGACACCGGCAGCGTGGCCCGTGCGCCGGCGTAGGAAAGGCACGAGGAACCGGTCGTAGACGGCGAGCGTCGCCATCTGGAACGCGGTGGGCACGACGAAGAGCGTCGCGGGGGGCACGTGGATCCCGCCCAGGCACCCCAGCCTCGTGTCCGTCATGCCGCCCTGCTGCACGGTGAACGTGAAGAGGATGATGTCCGGCGTGTACCCGACGATGGAGCTGACGAAGAGAGGGAGCATCCGGAGCACGGCCTTGGTCTCCTCCACCTTCATCGCGCTGCATAGGGACCAGGCTTCGCTGTTGCCACGGTTGATGATGCACGCTTTGTCGAGGAACCTGGCAAGATTCATGGCAGCAGGGTTTATGCCAACTTGACAATTAAGTCTTCCGCAGAGAAGCCACAAAGTGGTACTATTTCGATGGATCTTACTTCAGATTGTTTGACTGAGAGAGTGCGTCGACGGAACCTGTCGATGCACCACTGCTGCTTCCCTTAGGAAGTTCAAGCTTCCTGTTCCTGAATGCAACCACAAGAACCTGGTAGATGCAACACATTTTCTTAAGAACGGGATGTCAATATGTCATCTCATTATTCTGATTCAGGGAGGACATGCAGAGCACACAACCTGCAGAATCCGAGTCAGAGGGCTTCCTTCCGGCACCTGGTTGCGGTAGAAGGGGAGACCGGCAGCAGCCACAAGCAACCAGAGCAGAATCAGGATGGCGCACACCCCAAACCCGACATCCCACCCTCTGTAGTTCTCGAGCCACACTATGAGAACCAGACCTACAAAGCCTCCAAGGGAGATCCCGAAGGTATACCAGTTGAAGAAGCTGGACTGCTGGCGGGACTCGGCGGGGTCTTCGTGGTCAAACTGGTCTGCTCCCAGCGATGGCAGGCACACACGCATGGCGCCGTCGCCAAATGCACCCATATACAGGGCTGCGTACAGAAAGGTAGCGTTCCAGCCATGGACCTCTTTGCAGTTGTTTAGCTCCGCTATGTTGTCGCAAGGCGGCGGGTGGAGCGAGGGAAGGTGCGCTTGCAGCGCCAGCAATCCGTATCCCTGCACAAGAAGCATGTTTGATTATACGACAGTAATTAAAACAGCTGCCAGCCAGTGTACATTTGACTAAGAACTTGGTGTGACATTGTAAACCGGTTCCAAATCATCGATGCCCTTACGCATAAGGCTTGATAAGGAACAACAAATAAGGAGATGCCAATACTGGCATTTTACACCAAAAGGTATCTCTTCATATCCAGATCAGTTGGATTTTAGTCAAAAGGACATGCCAGATTAGGATTATATCTTTGTCAGGACTTGAGGTGTACTACATCATAACATGACAAGTTAAAAGACAATTCTAAGTTTCAGACTTTGCCCCATATGTAAGAAGAGTCCATTCTCACCCTTTCCCTTTATAATTTTATTCACCTATACATATCAGCCTTGGATAAGTACTACAGCAAGCAGATAACATTTTTCCTCAATATTGGTGGGAGAGACCACATTACTGTTAGGAAACTTAATACAAGAAAGAACAAATTTATTGATAAATCGGTAGCGATCTATACAATAGTTTTAGCACCGATCTAAGGTATTAGGATTTGTATTTGCTTCTCAACTGATATAGATGCCTATGTTTCTAAAAGAACTGTTAAGGCCGAAACAGGATAATTATTGCCATCTCTATTGTTGACACAGGTGCTCATGAGAAAAAAGCAAAAGAGAATGTAAGTAACAAAAAAAGCATGCAGACAACTGAACATATTACCATAAACATAAAGGGACCAAAGAGGAGCATAGTCCTGGCGCGACTGATATACGAGTCGGAGAGGAAAGCCCCTATGAGCGCAAACCCAGACGTGACGCCAATGAAATTGGTTGCCGTAGTCGCCGAGCCCGAGACCCCATATGCATCGTTCCGTGGAGATAAGTGACCAGGTTCAGCAGGTTTGGGACAATAACCACGTGGGTCACCACGGTCAGGACTGCATGCAAGAATGAATCACGCTCAGAAATGTTTCAATGCTCTGAAGCTTGAAAACGGAGAATTAAGCTCATAGTGCGTACCGTATAGAAACCATGTTGCTCTGACCCCGCCATGCACCTGTTTGTTGATGGATTTTCCACTCCAGTCCACAAAGCCTCCAAGTGCCATGGTGCTTCTTCTTCTTCCTGGAATTACTGCTTGGCTGCCTGCCAGCATGTGGCAATCCTAGCTGACAGTAAGAGGGGTATATAGTACCAGGTCAAAAGGCATTCACTAATGCTGAAGTAGAAAGAAGACCCAGTCCAACAAGTACCACCAAGCAGATATTGCTATCCGTGTGGAATCATCCAGAGGGCGACATTTGGCTTATCAGTGTCGGGTAACTGTCGACGGTGCAAGTGGAGCACCCTAACTTTTGAACTGAGACAGTTGCTGCGATTTCAGCAGCGGATTGTCAAGGACTAACCCAACGGATGAGCAAATGAAATGAGGGCAGAATGCAGGTGCAGGGTCTTTCGTTGGTTTGCACCACGAGGACCAGGCTATGAATCTATGATGTCGTAGCATCTGTATGCCATAAAGAAGAGAACTTAAATCCCAGGTGTCCAAGTCTCTCAGAGTGTATGTGGGCAGTTGAGATGATTACACAGGTCGATCTTCAGGCAGAAGGGCAGAAGCAGCATCAAGCACATTCAAGATACAACCAGACATGGAAGGTGGCAGCTCCTTCCTTCTATCAGCTCTACTTACCCTGGTTCAGCGCCAGACATGGCAGTTGCAATGGCAGAGAGGGATACACTTCCATAGGCATTGACAATCAGCCGGACACAGCCAACCCATCAGACAACGCTTGAACTAGCAGTAAACGCTTCCGATTATTACAACAAGCATGTATGTACAGGATATCCAGTGCACCTTGCATCGACATAAACTCTCCATTTGGGAAAACTGGAACTTACATGCGGCCCTAAGAGGTGGATGGGGAATAGTTCTCAAGACTCAAAAAGTACAGAAAGGTCAGCAGAAGAAGGAAACGACTATTCCGAGATACATTCTGAAAGTGACTCCGCAGCCGACGAACGCCATACACAACCCAGTTACAGACTAACAGTTAGATGTCCTCCGTCAGCAAGCAGCAAACATAAATACAAGTCCCTCTACCTACTCATATGCAGTTAAACAGTTGGAAGTCGCCTTCAGTCTTCTCTCCTCGTGGCTCACCATAACCATATATCCATATCCCGCTTTATTTTGGCACCTGGCGTGTTTGAAACAGGAAATGATTTGGTCAAACCGGTTGCTACAGATGTTTGTTCAGCTGTAGCTGCTAAAGCAGTTCGGAGATTGTAGAAGATTATAGGCTCACTGATTCACACCTAGGCCGAGCTCCAACATACGCTAGTTCAGCTACTAACAACTCATCAGCACCCCGTCAGTCTTGTCAAAAAGTTAGCCTGACAGATAGAGATGGCATCATCCCGTCGATGGTAAATGGGAAGAGTAAAATCATTGCGGTCTTGTGACGGACAATCGAGCTTTCCCAGGGTTAAGAAGTGATTCTGACATTATCCAACCCTGACGTACAACGAAAAGGAATGCGGTTAGTCGTGCTGAGTGGTTTATTCAAGAAGAGGCTTGTCACAATTATATCCAGTAGTTGGAATGTTGGTACCACATTTATCACAAAGAAGAGGAGTGCTACCTGTTCTCTTGCTTTCTTCCTGAATGTTCCGTAAGAGGATGCAACAATTTTGGAAGACTCTGCAATGTGTGCCAGGAAATCCATGTTTCTCGGGTGCAGGTTTCCATTATGATCTGATCGATTACCCTTCATCCTCTTCCGTTCATGTGTTTTATTGATAAAGTGCAGCAACACATGAGCCTGTAAAACAGAACGTCCTTGTGAGAATATAGAATAATTGGGAACTGAAACACACCTAAGGCCCAGATTATGGCAAGGCAAACAGCTGCTTACATGGAAAGCAGCTTTCAGAATGTCATCTGGCTTTGCTTGGTCCTTGAGCAAAGCGAATACTTTATCCTTTGCTGGGTTATATGTTACCATGTATCTCTCATCCTATAATTAAGATAGGAAGTATTGGTCACACCGAAAGAAGGATTGCAGGAAATGTACTTTGTACTGGCCAAGGAGCTGGAGAATGTACCTCAAACAAAGGCCGTGTGGCAACAAATGAAACAGGTTCTTGAAATGCTTCTCCAAATCGTGATCCTGAAAGAATGTACCACTGTAAAAAACCATCCCATGTGCAACCAAAGGGCCAGTCAGAAGAAACACTAGTACGAACCTATTTCAACTGGCTCATGCCGCCAAGGATGAATAAATATTGTCTCCTGTGAGTTCCCTTCCTTCAAGGAGGGAACATACCCTGTAACATAGGAAATTGGAGATTCAAGTACTAAACATAACCGCAATTAAGACAGCAGGAGCACCTAAAAGAGATTTTCAATTTATAATTTTCACAGATTTTGAAAACTCCATGTTGCAGTCTCGAGCTCGATACTGTAAATGTAAGGGAAAAGGAGAATCTCTAGCCTTTCTTTTTTATACGTATAGATCTATATGTGTCGAAACCATTGTGCCAACACGCACCAAAAGTTTACAACTTCACCATGCTTAAGCATTGTCAAAAGGAATTTGGTGCATGTGAAGTATTTTCTAAGCCTTTTGAACTCCCTAATTTGTTGTGGGAATATTATATTTGACTTCACTTTAGGAAGTATTTCAGACGGAAGTGCCACCTTACTAGTGTAAAGAATAATTAATAAAGATCAGCGCTGTAGCCATATAAATAATTCTAGAAGCATTCTTGCACCGTTCCACACAGATTCAAAATAGACATTTGTGACATACCTGTCTTAATAAAGGAATCCACTGCAACGGTAAACCTTGCCCTGTTTAGGGTATTCAGCACAACAGATCTCACCTGGTAAGAATCTCGGTATCAGCACATGGCTTACAATGTGAACAATTAGACTCCAGAAATGAAGTATTGAAGTGAACCTCATGATATGAACTCAGGAGATATCCACATGACAGGAGGGCAAATGAAGTCACCAACGATGGGTTCCGTTTTGTGATAAATATGCTCAAACCAGTGCCCAGCTTCATGCCAAATAAACAAAATGGAGTCAGAATTGCTGCTAAATTAAGTGAACAGATGATATCATGTACTCATACAAACATTAGCTTTTTCATATGCGCACACAAACAATATATGCCAGTAAAAAGCGAAGTTCAGCTGCATGCCTGATTAATGTGGAACTTAGAAAGAAAGTACTGTGAAGGAAACAGGTTTATGATTACCAGATCTGCAATGTTCCCCACCGATTCTCCTTTAGCAGTCACATCTCCAATATTTTCGCCTCTCGAATAGGCCTTGTAGATTGGAGTGCGAGTTGAGGTTGATGTAACAGCAGCAACATTCTACAAAATCGCACGGGGAAACAGAATTCTTCATCAATACTTTAGAAACGGAGTAGTGAGTTTACGTATTCGAAGTCCAATTGTTGCAACTTGGAATAACTAACGAGGACGGACCTTTACAACATTTGCAACGCAGGCCATAGGCAAGAAAAATTGAGGGAAGGCAGCAGTAGCTAACTCTATCCCAGCGCCTATCTCCAGCAAGAGATCACTAGAAAAGCGGAGCTACAAAAAAATTCAGTTTCAGTTAGTCATGCACATGGGACCAAGAAATAAGAAGTGGTGTCGTTAACCAGATACTTCACAAATGTAAAATACTTTCACATGTTCTTCTACCTGCTTTAGGTCATTGTCAAACTTCTTTCCTTGTCGTGCAAAAAGCATCTTTCCAACACGTCCAGCCCCGTCCTGAAGCAATCAGAACTATATGATTAGAAGAGAGAATTTATGTTTGCTCACCAAGGATAAAAAGCAAAGAAGAGCACATCAGCCAGACAGAAGATATTGCTATCAGATGGCCAATAACTTGAGAAGGATAAGAGGTTCATGAAGTTTATGTTTATCTATATGGCTGCTCTAGTACAAAACAAACCCTTCTAACACATTTTTATTTTCCTTCATGAATCAAATAAACAGAAAGGTGAACGGAAAAAATAGATTCTTGAATAGACATGATTTGTTTACCTTGAGGATCCAGTTGATGGCAATGGCACCCGGGGTTACCTTGCTTTGAGAGACTCCAACAGAGCTCAGCAAGGTTCTTGTTGTGAACACCCCCATCGCTCCACCAAAGAAATGCTGAGCAGCAAAAGAAATCTTAGCATGGCACATTTGGATCAAGACAATGGACACTGAACACAAGTTGTAAACTGTACCTTCAGAGCTCTCCAGGTCATGTATGGGACGTATGAAGGAGTAACACTGTCTGGAAACCCTTCAGGCACAACATACGATCTTACGAATGCCATAATTTCCTGCAGCCATAGTGTGTAATTGGTGTCATTTTTATACCACTATGGTCAATGTAGTTTATTGCAGATGACATAACTGTGGAATACTTTCAAGTTTCAAACATAACAGTTTAATCTTCGGATAACAACGGAGAACGCTCTATTTAATAGTAGCTGCAAACTGTCACACAACGTAACTCCAAAATAAATTCAAATAATCCAGATCTTTTAGAAAAAGACAAAGATAATATGTGTTTCAATTCTGAGAAAAAAAAACTTGCACAAGTATTTTTTTTGCGAAGAAGGTAACTTGCACAAGTATTTAACCGGGAACACTTTATAGTCAGCAATTAAGTTAACCTCGCATGTAGTCCACTACAGGATCAAAGTTCCTAGGAACTACCTTCGTCCCAACTAAAAATTGACGGCGAAAATATGGACCTCCAGAGACAAAGCCATAGTCCTGGAGGTACAAAAAAAAGTTTCTCCAGAAACAAAAGTCATAGTCCTGGAGGTAGGACACAATTTAATCTCCCGGTTTCACCTAAATTGCCTCGAAAGTATCGAGCCGGTACACTCCCAGGGCACAATTAGAGTCACCAAGAATCAAATCGGCCGATGGCTACGCCTCCAACACGTCAAATCGCCGGGAATCCACCGCAAATTCTCCCAAATCAAATTGTGACAGCGAAGACGGAAGGGGGGATGTCACGATTTCCACCACCAAAGTTGGCGCTCACCTCGGCGGGCGGCAGCGGCGACTGGAGCGGCACGGCCCTGACGCAGGCGCCGAGGGGCACGGCGGAGCCGCCCCTTCTGCCCTTCCTCTTCCCCGCGGCCCCATCGACGACGTACTTCCAGCGCCTCCCTTCAATCTCCTCGAGGCAGAGGAACCCCTCGAGCGCGGGCGCGGGCGCGTCGAGCCTCGTGCCCGGGGACGGCTCGGCGATCGTGGACCGCACTGCCTCGCGCACCGCGAAGCGCGCGTCGGGCGGCGACGGCGGCGGCGCGGCCGTGACGGTCTGCGTCGCGGCGGTGGTCCGCTTGATCGCCACCGCCGGGGCCATGGGCTCTCGGCGAGGGCTGCTTAGTCAGGCGGGCAGGCTGGCGGGCGGGCGCACGGGGCAGGCACAGGACAGGGGAGATGGCGGAGCGGTTGGAGAGAGAAAACGGCGAGTTATATTGGCGGAGCCGCGGAAATGCCAAGATGGAGGTTGCGAGAGAGGACAGAGAGGGAGGAAAAGGTTTTATAGAACGAGAAGTTTTTCTCCTTTGCTCCGCATCCGCTACGGGCACCCGCTTTTATGGCTGCCCTTGACGGCAGGTCAGCTGGGTCCCGGCCGTCATGCTGATGATGAGGACGCCAACGTGGTGGTCCAGGTGTGGCGCCCGGAGACGCGAACCGCTACGGACACAGGCAGCTGGAGACCCATAGCGGTGACTGTTTGTGGGGTCGGATTGTTTTCGGGACCCGCGTGTCCGTGACCGCGTGTATAGCTTGGAAGTTCACGGGGGCAGAGATGGCTGGGCGGAGGGGTGGGGCCGTCCGTCGGGTGAGCGGCAGCTGGCCCAGACCGGGTTGGAAATGGAGGCGGAGATGGGAGGAGTGGTCTGGTCGGTCCATGGGCTGCGAGATATTTCTGGGGCGCGTGGGCTTCCCTCCGACCGCGGCGGGTGCCTGTGGGCCCGAGGGAATCTGAGCCAGGGACTCTGCCTCGTGCGGGCGTTAAGTACGAGGTGGGGGATGCGCCGTGAAAGTGAGGAAGCCGGTTCTCCTAGCGAGCACGCATCATCGCTACTCCATTTCGTCATGGTTTTGCTCCAAATCATCGGTGGCACCAGGTCCATTGCACGTAGTTCTAGGTGTTCTCCTTCTGCAGGCTACCTCGCTCACTGGGGAGAAGATATACGCAAATCACCGTACAGATGTCACGCAGCTCAGCAAGTGATCGACTACGAACACGTGCAAACAACAGAAACCCACCGTGAATCCCATTTTTTACGAGTTTGGGGCGCTAGGCGAACGGTTGAACATGTGTAAAGTGCACCCGAAGCCAAAACAAAACCGAACCCTTTGCTTCAGTTTTTCAAGGGATCGTGCCGTGCAGAGGTTCTGGCGTCGCTCTCGTTCGTTCGTTTCAGCGCTACCGGACAGCGTCTGGCGTGTGCCATACGGACATACAGCCACGCCATGTCGCGCGCGTGAAGCGGTGACGACTGACGCCCTCGTGGGTCGTGAGGCGCAGCGGACGGACGGCCGAGCCGCGGCGCAGGTGTCCAGCCGGGGGCGGCGCTGTCGGGCCATGTGGCGGGACGACGACCCCCTGGCCGCCCATCTTTCACGTCCAGCGCCGGCCAAGTGTCCGTTCCAAACCCTTCCCAACACGGCGGCGCGCGCAGTCTACTCGGTTCGACCCCGGCCTTCTGGTGGTTGGCCGCTCGTACCTCACCTTCTTCTTCCGGCCAATTTGGCTCGACATTCACTTGCCGCTTGCATGTCAATACATTATCATGTGTACTGTATTTCCCCTTCTTCTTTTTCTATAGTTCTGAAAGCAAGTGGCAGCTGCCGCTCAATTAATTAAGAGGCGAATAAAGGAGACGGAAAACGAGTGAAGATTACGTGCCAGATCGAGTATAGTTTTTTGCTTGCTTATTTTGACTTTCACACGAGGCAGGTGAAGTTTGGTGGTTACTGGTTTAGGTTGGTTTCACCGAACAACAACGTTGGACGATGTTTTAGAACTCGTAAGTCGTATACGGCCGGCCGCTGCGGCATAGGAACTCACTCATCCCAGTGGTATGGTCAAAGCATTTCTCCGGGCTTAACGTTCCGTGCATCCTACCAAGCAGGCCAGTACGTTTGGTGTGACCGACCTCAATCCTCATCCATGCCTGGCCTAGGATCAGGATCGAAAGAAAAGAACTACCGTAGATTTGTTGGTTATTAACTAATGAAGACTGATCACAGTAAGTCCTTCTTTTATATAAAGGTCACTGTGAGTCATCAGGACAATCGCGTTTTTTTATTTGTGTAAACAAACAAAGGACTGATCGGAACAAACGCTGGATTTCGTTTTCGCCCTCTGCCGGGTCACGGCTCACGAGGAAAGTGTTGCCTCACTGCTTACACCAGACGATCGAGTTGGACGTCAGCTTAGTTATGTGTGATTCCTATATATCCGGAGACTGAGACATAGTGATGTTAGATACTAATGAGGTACCAAAGTCTCGCGATTCTTCTAGCATTTGCCGCCACCGACTCTACTTTGAATAGTTAATTAGTATACACAAGATCAGATGGCGATTAGCCAACATGTAACGATCTGTGGCTGGTGATTTACGTACGTATGTGCGTGGTCAATTCAGCTATGCGGCAACACCAACACCGAAATACGCCGGCCAATTATTACTGCCAGAGAAAAAATTACGAGCAAGTCAAAGCCAGACGGCGAGACGGACGACCTGTACCGCTGGACGTGGGTGAGCGCGGCTGAGCAGGCGCACCTGAAAGTTTCACGCTGAAACAGTCCACCGTACCGCGGCGTATTTGCACTTGCACAAAGCACGGCATATTGCCGGCTAGCTGCACTGCACCGCAGCACTACGTGACATGTCTGTATGTGGACGCTGGGGTATCAGAATTCAGACATCTCTGGCAAATTCCAGGGGGCCGGCGCCGCGCGCGCACCGATCGATGCAGACACCTCTCCCCTGTCCGAGCGATGTGTCTGCGCGTACGTGCCAGAAGGTGAACTCGTGTCAAGCAGACGCGGCAGAGACCGGCAGAAAGTCCTCGATTTGTTTAGCAGATTGTTAACACTTTAACGGAGACCTAGCAGAATCGTTCGAGTTCTTGGAGTAGCTGGCCAGCAAGATCACCCGAACGCTCCCCCACCTGCATGCATGAACAAAACCACGTGCCGCGCGCCGGCGAGAGCCGATGTGCTGCTCAGCGCGCTCTCGAGAGACTTCCTCCTCGCCGAGGTACTTGTGCATCATGCACGGAGACAGCGCTCCCGTTTTGGCTTACGCTTCGCGCCAAGGAGGAGTCTGTACGCGTGACACCTTGACGAGATACTAGACGGAGCAGCGGGCTTCGTTGCGCCGTCTGTTTATCGCTCGCGTAGGGCGCGTCTGGTACGCTGTGCGATTCGGCGGTCACAACGTGCAATCATGTGTGAAAACATGGTGTCGGAAACGTCGGTTGATTTGGTATGTAAAATGTTGAAATGTACTCTCTCGTCCGGAATTAAATGTCACAAAGTTTCTAGATACATCCACTTTTGTCAAACTTTGTGACACTTAATTTTCGACGGAGCGAGTAGTTCTTATCAAACCAAAGCCACGAACACACAAAAGCACTAGCATGTAACATCCTAGGTTTTTCAAAACTATTAAACTAGCATGCATACATATTATCATAACATAGTCACACAAAAGCACATTTAAAAATTTAAACATCACTAAACAAAAACCCTATGGGTTTTACCTCTAAAAAATAATCCTACATTTGGCTCCATGCAAATTCACCTTTTTTGAATCTTAGTTTGATTTTTCAAAAGTCACCAAAATATTTTAAAAGTTTAAAACTTTGCAACTTAAATATTCTACAAAACCATCTAAATTAGTTGACCCATTCATTTAACTGTTTGGGGTTCCCTTTGTTTATCAAAAGAAAACAGAAAAGAGAAATAAATCAGAACAAAAGAAAAGAGAAAGAGAGGAAACCCAGCCAGCCTAGCTCCTTTCCCGCTTTCTCCCTCGCGCAGCGGCCCACGGGCCGAACCGCCTATCTACCGCGCGCGCGCAAAACAATCTAGCCGCGCCCCTCTCTCTGTCTCACTGCCACATGGGCCCGGGTGAAGTCACGCCCACGGCATCCTGACGTTCGTCCCCAACCTCTCCCCCGTTTTCGCTGGAGAAAACCGAGCGCACACGCCCCACTTCCGCCACTTCTCCGAGCCGTTCCGCAACTCCTCGAGGGCACCAAGATAAAGCCCCGAACCCCCGCTCTCTTTCTCCCCTATCCCCTCGCAAAACCGCGCCCCAGGCTGCCGCATTTGCTCGCCGGAAAACGCACGGCCGTCGCGCAGAAGTCTCGATTCCGGTGAGTCCCCGCCGCCCTTCCCCTCCCCCTTACTCTCCCTCTCTTCTCCTCGACCGTGCACACCACCTAAGCCACTCCGTTGAATTTTGGGCGCAGCACAGAGGCCACGCCGTGCGCGTTGAGATCGTCGGCGACCACCGCGCCTCCGACCTCCTCTCCCCGTCGCTCCCGGAAGCGAGAGCTCCCGTCGTGAAGCCCTTCGTCCTCGTCGTGCCCTTCTACGCCGCTGCGACTACTCCGACGAGCTCGAGGACCGCGGGAGCGCAACTCCGGCGATCGCCCGAGGCTTCCACCACCGCGACGCCATCTCCGGCCGGTGAGCCCTCCCGTCGCCTCTTAGCCGTCTGATTTGATCTGTGCGCCTAGGATTAGATCGCCCCGCGAAACGGTATCCTCCAGTGAGATTGCGCCGCGTGGCCCCGCCTCGTCAGCGTACACGCCAGCGCACAGTCAGCCCCCCTATTTAAATAGTTTAATTTCTTTTTCAAAAACAGAAACACCTGTCCCACTGTAAATTCAATAGAAAAATAAATATAGATCCAAAAATGGTGAGACTTGAACCTATAGAAAGCTAATCAAATTCTCTACCCAAATATAAAAAAATATTAGGTGGTCTCTGTATAAAACTGTGGAGTAATCATTAATTTTCCAAAACTACTCATAAACACCATTTAATGCATAGTTTGAGTTTCACAATCCCAATTTTGGTAAATTTGTAGTCTTTGGATTCCTTAGACCTTGTAGAATACCATGGGACCAGAGAAAATCAAATTTGTATCGTGCACACACTTTCTATTTCAAATTTAGTCAAATCAGTAATCTGCTCATAATTCAAATTATAAAATCTATTTTTGAGTAAAACCAATTGGGTCACCTTGGTATTAATACACTCTGTCCAAAGAGACCAATGACCAAATTTTACAGAAACTGAAAAGTGTGTTTAAAATTTAATTAACCCAAAGATCTATAAAAGGACTACTAAATTAGAGTAAATAAACTATTGTAATGAAATAAAACTCAACCAGAGCCTTGTATCAACCAATTAAACCTCATAATATGTCAAACCCACTCCAACACTACAACCAACATGTGTAAAACAAATCTTGCATTCATGCATGCATACATGTTTATGTTTGTTTGTTTGAGTAGTGTGTTTATGTTTGTATTGTTATTGCTTGTTTAGACTTTGAAGAAGATCAACACAACTCCTGTGATTGTTGTGCTTGCGCTGGTTGCGGCTACCAAGGCAAGTGATACTCATGTCCCATTTTTTATTGCATTAGTGTTTTCAGTAGTGTGCATGATAGGTGATATTATTATTTTTCAAGTATATGCTATGCTCAGAACACCTAGTAGTGTGCAGCCAACCTAAAACCCCTGCTAGGTACTAGTTTAGCTATACTAGAACAATATCACAACTGCTGCTGCTATTTATTGGATTGTGATACTTTGAAAATTGAAAATTAATAACCCAATGAAACACCTGGGTGGATTGGTAATTGCTTGGATTATGTTGAGTGGCTACTCAGGGCCATGTCTGTGGTGGTTGTCACCTGGGTAACCACTCCCAGGGCCATGGATGTGGTGGTTGTCACCTGAGGGTACACTTGTGGATTGCCACCCAGGACTAAAGAGATATGTAGGTCTTCCATGTATAGTTAGCTTCCATTGCAGCCTTGGGGTAATATGGGCTCTGCCAAGATTAAGTAAGTTGTGGGGGTTCCTCCTGTTGTATTGACATTGGATGGTAGAATTTTAGGAGCAACGAGTCAATACTGGTATGGTTGAATCCCTCTTCCCAAAGATCTTGTCTCATTTTTCTCTCGGGGAAAATGAGTCTCAAGGTGAAAGTGCACAACCTCTGCAGAGTTTAAAAACTAAGATCTTAGCCGTGTCCCCGGTTATGGGCCAATTGAGAAAACTAGACATAGTTGGTGCTGAAGGATCTCCTCATCTTTTCTGAAAGAATTAAAACATGTTAGAAACCTTTTCCTAGAGCTCATGGTGTGTCTACCCCTCTGTGCTACCTTTTCAAACTCATGGTGTGTCTACCCATGATGATTTTCAAACTTCATGGTGTGTCTACCCATGATGACTTTATCAAACTTCATGGTGTGTCTACCCATGATGCCTTTACCAAACTACATGGTGTGTCTACCCATGTTGGTTTTCAAAGATTTTTCAATGATTTATCAAATATAGGACAAAACTGGCTTTATGCAAATAGCCCAGACTCCACTAGCCAAATATCATGTAGCTAGTTATTCCTCAAAACTGCCACCATACAAGTGTCACTTGCCAGTACATTGTTTGTACTGACTTCCTCCCCTGTGGGGGCTGCATATTCCGACGTGCAGGTCAATCAGATGATGAGTAACTGTTAGGATCTCGAGTCTACATTCCAACATGTCTGCCTGTGGCGCATGAAGAGAAGGGGGCTCATTGAAGATTGCTTTTCGTTGTATTTGCTTTGAACTCTGTTATTTGTGGCTAGGCCATGTTGACTATGCCGTTTGTAAGACTATTTTTTCATTCTTATCCACTAGATCAACGATGTAGAATGATGCTATTTGCAATGAATATTTCATTTTGCCATGTGTATGCTATCGGTGATCCCGGGAATAGCAGGTACACAAGTATTCTACCTTTGTAAAAAGGTAGGGTGCTACAAAATGGTATCAGAGCATATTGTTGCCTGTAGGATCGAGACCCTAGGATTTGAAACCATAGGACCAAAATTATGTCAAACATTCATGAAATTTTTATTTTGCTTTTTCCTTTTCTTTGTTCTATTCTTGTATCTTCTTACCCTGTGCTAACCTCATCCCTTTTAGTTTCCAAAATTTTAGATGGACCCGGCTGTCGATGACGTCGATGATAGGTTTGCAGTTGCTGGAGATGCTGGGTTCTGGATGAGTAAGACCCTATATGACCTAGCCATGGATATTGGGATGCCCGCTCCTCACTTCCACGACGTGCCAAAGGTTATTGATGTTACCGGTGCTCAGAGGTGGCGCATCACGACCCATATTCCTGGACGTACAGTGGACCCAGACGACCATGGCATGGAATACGTCCAGTACTACCCAGACTACACAGCTTCAGTGAGTTCAGCCATGCTTGACGCCATCGCCCGCATCTGCCACAGGTACCGAGACCATATCACTCACGGCAGTGTCTTCCGACTCTTAGGAGAGAGGGATGAGTCAGGAATACCTATTGATCATAGCCACCAACATCTCACTCCTATACGTCATCACCTCATGGAGTTAGAGTTCGTGATGTCGAACATGGAGGAGGAGATGCTAAATCAAATGGAGGCGTTGGATATCCAGCAGAAGAAGTTTAGGGATCTAGGGAAAGCAATGTTGAACATTGATGACATCAACAATGACCTCACTGGAAGGCTGGACTTCAAGGATGCAACAATTGCTGCTCTCCAAGCGCAGAATGCTTACTATGCTAAGGACACCAGGGAGATGGACGATGTTAAGCAGGAGAGAGACCAACTGAAGAACCAGGTGGAGGAACTGCAGAGGGAAGTAGCCCGGCTTACAGTGGCACAGAGAGGGAAGGAGCCCATAGCCCCTCCAGCCCCAATTGATCACCAGGCTCCTGCTGCAGAAGAAGACCATCTGACTACAGCTGCGGAAGAAGAGGAAGAGGAGGACCCTGAGGAGCGAGTGTTTGGGAGTTCTTCTGAGAGCGACCCTGACATCGAGGAGATCTTGACAGGAAACCGCTCCCCTCTGAAGAAGCGCTTGAGGTCCACAGACTACTACTAGTTATTCCAGACTCGCAAGTGAAGAATCAAGATCTAGTGTCTTTTAGATGATCCCTTAGATTTTTGGTATCTCGTTTATGTTTTCTTGTATTGTCCTACTACTTGAAGTACGACAGTACCCACGACTCTATAGCTTCCTAAAACCTTTATTATTTTATTGATTGTGAGTTTGTTTGTTTGTGGTTTGATTGATGTTTGTGCATGGGTAGAAATTTTATTTCCCACTAGGTCCATCTTTCAAGCTCATTTCTCATCTATTCTTAAAACCCGTCGTGGGATAATCACGGCAGACGTTACCGGGGATAACTTATCTTGGGGCAATTCGACTCCGGTGTTTGGGAGAGGGTTTTGCTCAGGGGAAATCATGCTGATAATCGATCTGGTAGATTTGGCAATCAAGTCGCCGAGTCTCCGATCTAGGGTTACAATCTCAGCTCTCGTGTTACAAGGGATACTCGAATAACTAGTAAAAACTCGTCTTGGACACAAGGATTATCCTGGTTCAGCCTCTCCATTGGAGATAATAGCCTACTTCCAGCTGGGATCTTATTAGCTATCGATCTAGAGGCCCGGACTGCAATATCGTCGAGACCCCAAATCTTGGGTTACAAATATAGCCGAGACCCCAAATCTAGGCTCGGGCTGACTCTCGCCGAGACCTGGAATTTGGCTCGGGCTGACTCTCGCCGAGACCTGGAATTTGGCTCGGGCTGACTCTCGCCGAGACCTGGAATTTAGCCCGGGCTGACTCTCGCCGAGACCTGGAATTTGGCTCGGGCTGACTCTCGCCGAGACCTGGAATTTGGCTCGGGCTGACTCTCGCCGAGACCTGGAATTTAGGGTTTCTACTCGAAATCTCTTAGTCTCTATGACCTAGGAGCCTGCTTATATGGGCGGCTGGTCTCCTGGTCGTACAAGGTAAAAACTGGGTCATACCATATTAAGAGTCCTAATCTAGGTCTTCTTCCTGACCAGGCTTGGTCTCCTGGCCGGGTCTCCTTCCAGACCAGGCTTTGCCTCCTGGCCGGGTCTCCTTCCAGACCAGGCTTTGCCTCCTGGCCGGGTCTCGCTTCTGGCTGGTCATACTTTCTTCGTCCTTAGGGGTAGCAGGTTATCTTTCCCCCAACAGTAGCCCCCAAGTTTAAGCTGGATTCGAGCTGGTCTTGTTCTCCTTCATGATCTTGATTTTAGGCTTCATGTTTCAGGTGAAGCAGCAAGCTCGATCATCCAGGTTAAACTCCTGAAATAAGACAAATAATACATAAAAGGATAAAACCCGGTTGGGTTCATACGCCTCCAGGTTTATCTCAATAACATCCCATAAATCATGTTTGTTCCTGGGTTCATATGCCTCCAGGTTACCGAGATGGGTCCTCTCAATATGTCGATGGTCTAGATGACCCTTTTGCAAACCTTTAACTGTAATCCGGCTTTCGCATGGATTATCACTGTTGTACTCACTTTGTAAAACAGGGTCAGTTAAGTCCCCATGGGCATCATAACTGATTGAGATTACAGGAGAACAAACAGGCCATATAAGTGCGAGTCACGTCGAGCTTTAAGCAAGATAGGCAAGAATTATACTGGCGGCATAAAAGCCAGGTCTTAGGATTGCAGCTACAAACTATTCAAGTAAGAGCCCCCAAGACCCGGATCAATGTTTATAAAGTAAAGACTTAATTGTGCAACATTACCGCATTGATCCGCATACTGTTGTGAAGGACTCTTGGGCACGCTAACCGAAGTTGCGAAACTCTCTTGGACCAAGCTAATATTTAGCGAAGCACTTTGGGCAACACTAACTGAAGTTGTGAAGCACTCTAGGACTAAGCTTATATTAATAGAATATTTTACAATATCGCGAAGCATTCTCGGGCCAAGCTAATATAATTTTTTGCGAAGTGCTCCTGGCCATGCTAACCGAAGTTGCGCAACACTCTTGGGCTAAGCTAATATAAAATCATACTAAAAATCATCGGGGATTGAACCTGACGCACGTACCATGCCGATGAAGACGTTGACCCGGCCGATTGTGACGACAGATCCGGATTCCAGCAGATCCGACTCTGGCCCCCAGCCAAAATCGTCTACCATCTTCTCTCCTTCGAGGTTGGTGTAGATCTCGCCGATGACGAGGTTCTTCATGTTCTCCCGAGGTTCTCCCGTGATGTAAACACCTTTGGACACAGGCCCAACGGTGGGCGCCAACTGTCGTGGGATAATCACGGCAGACGTTACCGGGGGTAACTTATCTTGGGGCGATTCGACTCTGGTGTTTGGGAGAGGGTTTTGCTCAGGGGAAATCATGCTGATAATCGATCTGGTAGCTCTGGCAATCAAGTCGCCGAGTCTCCGATCTAGGGTTACAATCTCAGCTCTCGTGTTACAGGGGATACTCGAATAACTAGTAAAAACTCGTCTTGGACACAAGGATTATCCTGGTTCAGCCTCTCCATTGGAGATAATAGCCTACTTCCAGCTGGGAACTTATTAGCTATCGATCTAGAGGCCCGGACTGCAATGTCGCCGAGACCCCAAATCTTGGGTTACAAATATCGCCGAGACCCCAAATCTAGGCTCGGGCTGACTCTCGCCGAGACCTGGAATTTGGCTCGGGCTGACTCTCGCCGAGACCTGGAATTTGGCTCGGGCTGACTCTCGCCGAGACCTGGAATTTGGCTCGGGCTGACTCTCGCCGAGACCTGGAATTTAGGGTTTCTACTCGAAATCTCTTAGTCTCTATGACCTAAGAGCCTGCTTATATGGGCGGCTGGTCTCCTGGTCGTACAAGGTAAAAACTGGGTCATACCATATTAAGAGTCCTAATCTAGGTCTCCTTCCTGACCAGGCTTGGTCTCCTGGCCGGGTCTCCTTCCAGACCAGGTTTTGCCTCCTGGACGGGTCTCCTTCCAGACCAGGCTTTGCCTCCTGGCCGGGTCTCGCTTCTGGCTGGTCATACTTTCTTCGTCCTTAGGGGTACCAGGTTATCTTTCCCCCAACAGTCCAACTGTCGTGGGATAATCACGGCAGACATTACCGGGGGTAACTTATCTTGGGGCAATTCGACTCTAGTGTTTGGGAGAGGGTTTTTCTTAGGGGAAATCATGCTGATAATCGATCTGGTAGCTCTGGCAATCAAGTCGCCGAGTCTCCGATCTAGGGTTACAATCTCTGATGGAGGGATGATAACCCGATAGCCTAACGCCAAGGTGTAACTCGGCCCAAAGGGAGCTGCGCAAGACCCGGCTTAGGAAAGAAGAGTTTTTAGAAGGCCCAAGAGTGTAGGCCTCGCAACCCGGATTGTGGGTTTCGATAAGGAAGCTTAGGGTTTGTAAGCTGTACCCGGGTAGGACTCCGAGTCTGCCTTGGATAGGAAGCCAGGGGGTCCGGATATTATATAAGCCGGCCCCTAGGGTTAGATTAGACACGAGACACACGAGATCCAATAGCTATTCGAGTATCCTTTGTAATACCAGAGTCGAGATAATAAAGATCCAAATCGGAGACTCGGCGACTTGATTGCCGGCTACCAGATCGTTTCATCACCATGATTTCCCCTGAGGAAAACCCTCTCCCAAACACCAGAGTCGATTTACCCCAAGATAAGTTACCCCTGGTAATGTCTGCCGTGATTATCCCACGACAGTTGGCGCCCACCGTGGGGCCTACGTCCAAGGGTGTTTACATCACGGGAGAAGCTCGGGAGAACATGAAGAACCTCGTCGTCCGCGAGATCTACACCAACCCCGAAGGAGAGAAGATGGTGGACGATTTTGGCTGGGGGCCAGAGTCGGATCTGCTCGAATCCGGATCTGTCGTTACAATCGGCCGGGTCAACGTCTTCATCGGCATGGTACGTATGTCCGGTTCAATCCCTGATGATTTTGGATTTGATTCTGTATCAGGGGAAGCCACCTGCGTTCAGTCGGATGGAGAAGAATCGGTCGGGACGGTAGATCCGATAGAAGAGCCCACCACGAAGAGGGAACAGCCGGAGGAGCCGGCATGGACCCCGCGTGGCCGGGTCACGAGAGAAGATGATACCGAGTCTATCATGTACTTGCTGGAGGACCGGTACGAGGAGGATAGCTGTGATGAGGAGGAGTACGAATCTTCACCAGGCATCGCGCGCCAGGTCGCGGTCTACACGGCCCCTGCAACCAATCTTAATCAGGGGGACGTGACTACTGCCGCGGTTGGAGCGGCGCGAGCGCTGGCCCGGCAGCAAAATCCGGTTGACGGAAATCCGGTTCTGACCCGGGTCGACGGAGAATCGGCCTCGGTCACTAGCCGGGCGGCAGATAGCGAGTTGCAAGCGAATATGTTTGGATTCATGACGAACAGGGCGCCAGGGGCGGGTCCCTCAAACCCACAACACCCGGCCCTGTTCAGTAATAACTTGATCCTGGATCCCACGGTGCTAGCTATGGTGATAACCCCGGAGAACGCAGTAGCACGTGCTAGGGATCTGGATGTAGCCCGCCGTGCATTAGAGCAGCAAAGGAGAGAAGTGGAAGCAGAAAAGCAAGGGGTAGCCACGCGCCGACGCGAGCTGGAAGCGTTGGAGAACCGGCTCCGGGTTGAATAAACTAGGATGCATCAGAGATACCAAACAAGGTTACCAGCCACGGGTGGAGTTCTAAACCCGGCCGCGCTGTTCACCACCCCCCAGGATCAGCCAATCCCGGCCGCGAATCAAGAAATTGTACATCAGCCCGCAACCGAAGGAGGACAGCCGGCAAACATACAAGCCGGGTTACCCACGTTGCAGACAAGGGTTGCGGCTGGTAATGCAGCGCCGCCACCGCCACCATCACGATTTCGTACGCCACCAGGACACTTCAACAACCCAATGGATAATGTATATGCGGCAACATTGGCGTTGGATCGAATCCCCGTAAGAGAGTCACCCCCATGCGGAGGAGACCCGGCGGGCGATAGATTTATTACGCACGGCAGTGGCTCAGCAAGTCAATTACCCCGGATAATAGGAAGTGAATGCATGGAACGCCGTTATAACAGCCTGCAACATGGCAATACAGGTAATAATCCAGTCAAGTTCAGCGCGACGGAGGGCAGAGCAGCAGCAAATGCCGCCTCCTCCCCGCGTCCAAGCAGCACCAGCAGCATCAGCAGCACAAGCTATTGTGGATAGTTCCCAGAGCCAGGCGAGCCGCCGGCTGGGTCTGCGGTACACACGGGCCCTGCGGCAACACCCGCGCCCAGCGCGCCCCCCGCAGGATCGCATGTTTCCCGAGTGAGGCCAGTACTGACTAACTCTCGTGGGCCTAAGTGTCTGTCGGATAATATCAGGGCTGAGCCTTACCCGGATAAATTCAAGGAACCGGATAAAGTGGTGAATTATGAGCCGACTATGGATCCAGAAACATGGTTGAGCAGTTATGAGATGGCTATGTCAATTCGCAACGCATCTGAAAATCTCCAAGCCAAGTTCATGTACTTAATGATGTCAGAAGGAGCAGCAAAGTTGTGGTTCAACAATTTACCTGAAGGATCTATCAAATCTTGGAGTGAATTGAAAACTGCGTTTATCAAGCACTTTCACGGAACATGCAGGAAGTTGTTTACTATGGACGATCTAGAACGGTGTGTGCAAAAGAAGGGAGAATCAGCGCGTAGTTGGGTGCGCCGGGTTATGGAGATACTTCATTCATCTACAGATATTCAGCCAAAGGATGCGTTGCAAGCTATGGCGAAGACATGCAAGTATACACCTTTAGTGCAAAAGCTAACTCGCATGAAATCCAGTCGGAACGCTTCAGAAGTTACTATGGGAGAATTGATGGACGCATGCAACAAGCATGCTGCTACGGATACTACAGAAGAGGACGTTGATGACAATAAAGCAAAAGCAAACACAGGTAATAATGGAAGAACCGGCAATGGATCCATGCCGGGTAACAATGGAGGAAATAATGGAAACAACCCGAATAAACGCCCGTTTGAGGGGAATTCCGAGTTTGTCGCTAGCGCAGAAGCCGGGTCTTCGAGACCTAGAGCAGAAGGAAATTTCAACGGAGGAAACTTTAATGGAGGAAATTACCAAGGTCCGCCAAGGCCGGGAAACCAGTGGGATGTCTACCAGATGCCGTGCCCGCGACACAGCAGGAACGGTAGACCGGCTAATCATTCGCTGGAACAGTGCGTAGATTTAGAGAGATGGAAGAACGAGGAAATACAAAAAGCAATGCGAGGCGCAGGCCGGGGAGCAGGACCGGGTCCGGGTGGTAACCCTGGCAAAGGCCCCACCCCCAGCCAGGCAACCCAGGAGGTGGTAATCGGGGGTAATAATCAGGGAGGAGCTGGAGGTTTCCAAGCCAATCCCAAGCAATTGGGCCAGTACCATGTTCACACCACGGGAACTTCAAACAAGGATAGAAAGATACTGAAAAAGGAAGTAAACTCGGTTTCCTCGGCTGTCCCGAGATACCTGAGGTGGTCGGAGCAAGATGTAACATGGAGTAGAAGAGATCACCCGGAAAGGATAGAACACCCGGGAGTCCTAGCATTGGTGGTTGCGCCACAGGTTAATGGTTATGAGTTGAAAAAGGTCTTAATGGACGGCGGAAGCAGCATCAACATTTTATATTGGGAAACTTTCTTGCGCATGGGCCTACAGGAGTCTCAGCTACAGAAAAGTTCAACAGTTTTTCACGGGATTGTGCCGGGTCACTCGGCGTGTCCTGAGGGAAAGATTACCTTGGAGGTTGCTTTTGGAGAATCAAAGGATAATTTTCGAGTGGAGTGGCTCACGTTCGAAGTGGTAAAGTTGCGCAGCCCCTTTCATGCATTGTTTGGAAGGCCGGCTTACGCCAAGTTCATGGCCAGGCCGTGTTACGTGTACCTACAGCTAAAAATCCCGGGTCCTAAGCAGACCATCACCATACATGGAAGCCGGGATATAGCGGCTGAGTGTGACGAGGGAGACGCGGCAATGGCGGAACAAGCTTGTAGAAAGGAGGAGCTCAAATACTATCGGTCTCAAGTAGACCCGGATGACAGGACAGCGTTAAAAAGGCCAAATTCAGAGGATGAGAGAGCAAAATTCAAGGCAGCACAGGATACCAAGATGGTGGCCTTTGTCGAAGGTGATCCCTCCAAGCAATTTGCTATAGGATCTAACCTGGACAATGAGCAGGAAAAAGCACTCGTGGAGTTTATTCGTTCAAATCAAGATGTTTTTCCTTGGACGTCCAGCGACATGCCGGGTATCCCTACAGAGTTAGCCGAACATAGCTTGCACGTTGATCCCAAGTCTAGGCCTGTGAAGCAGGGCCTGAGAAAAATGAATGGGGAAAGAAGAAGAGCTATAGGGGAGGAAATTGCTCGGCTATTGACAGCCGGCTTTATCATGGAAGTATTTCACCCGGACTGGTTGGCAAATCCGGTTCTCGTGATGAAAAAGAGTAATGAGTGGAGGATGTGCATAGATTACACGAGTCTCAACAAGCACTGTCCAAAGGATCCGTTTGCCCTCCCAAGGATTGATCAGATTATAGATGCAGTGGCTGGAAGTGACCTATTATGTTTCCTAGATGCATATTCCGGGTATCATCAGATCAAGCTTAAGAAGGAAGACTGGGAGAAAACATCGTTCATAACCCCTTTTGGGGCCTTCTTTTACAAAACCATGACTTTTGGGCTAAAGAATGCTGGCGCAACTTACCAGAGATGCATACAGAAGTGCTTTGAGGACCGGATTGAGCGCAATGTTCACGCCTATGTGGATGATGTGGTGATCAAGACCAGGAAAGCGGAAACATTCATTGATGATCTAAAGGAAACATTCAAGAATTTGCGAAGGTATCAGATGAAACTTAACCCTACAAAGTGCGTGTTTGGAGTTCCAGCAGGAAAGTTACTCGGATTCATTGTTTCCGAGAGAGGAATTGAGGCAAACCCGGACAAAATCAAAGCTATCCAGAACCTGACAAAGCCGGAAAACCTAAAGCATGTTCAGAATCTCACAGGGTGCGTAGCAGCGCTGAGCCGGTTCATATCCAGACTCGGAGAAAAGGCAATACCCCTGTACCGGCTCTTGAGGAAATCTGATAAGTTTGTTTGGGACCAAGAGGCGGATAAGGCATTCGAGGCACTAAAGAAGCAGTTATCTGAGGCACCAGTTTTAGCAGCCCCGGGTCCCAAAGAGCCCATGCTACTATATATTGCAGCCGGGCCCCGGGCAGTTAGCGCAGTGGTTGTCGTTGAGCGCAAAGAGGATGGGAAAGATCACCCGGTTCCAAGGCCGGTTTATTACGTCAGCGAGGTGTTATCAGAGGCAAAGCAGCGCTACCCACATTGGCAGAAATTGGTTTTCGGGGTCTTCATGGCC